>CAUYUJ010003780.1:1041844-1099344 GCA_963575745.1 Prorocentrum cordatum | reverse complement strand
CGATGGAAGAAGATCGTATATTCCTGGTGCCGGGTGGCCAGATCAGCGCATGGATGATAAAGGACGGTGCCTTCCTTGTCAGCGTTTTCTTCTCCACCGATGCGTCGCTGACTGGGGGTCGGCCCACCTGCCTCCAGCCACGCAGCGCGTCGGAGCTCGGCTTTGTAAGCCAGTCTGCGTAGATTGCCTTTTTCGGCGGCAGTGTCAGAACGCTGTGCTCGGATGCGAATCTGGACGTCAGCACGCATCAGCTGGCGAACGAAAATCTCGTCCATGGATTCGCGGATCCAGTTGTGCACATCTGTCAGGGACTGAACCTGGAACGCGACTGTTCTCCCATGCCTATATGACTCAGCGCACGCGTGGCACAAGCCATCTTCGCATGTGTCGCTGTTTGGGAGGTCGCGGCAGCAGCTAGAAAAATGGCGCTTTGCGGTCTGCAAATCAGCCGCGCCGTTCTCATTGAACTCCTGTTTGTGATTGCGAAGGTTGCCACCAGCGCTCAAATTCCGGCCGAGAGAGATCACGAACGGCATGATTTGGGACGAGGTGAGCGCGATCGGTGGCCAAATCGTCGGCCAGAGACTCCACTCCCTTATCGGTCACCGGATCAGAGAGATCCCCAGCCACGATCTGGTCGCGAGCATGGTGCGCAGAGGCCGTGCCCTGATGATCTCGCAAGAGCTTATCCGCGCTGCGGCGAAGCTCCTGGCCCAGTGCATCGTGTCCGCTGGCGTCGCCCACGCCATCGCCATAGTCGACGCGGGTAGGAGCAACGGCCGACGCTGTGCTTCCAGGGTCAGCGGCAGGGGCAGCGGAGTGACGTCAGCCCTGAGATTGAACTGATCTCTCAGTGGGTCCGTCAGCATGTCACTGTACCTCGGATCGGAGAGCACCGTCGCTTCCCAGAGGTTGAGGAGGGACGCCAAAGCGGGGTGATGCTTGAGGATGTCCGACGCAAAGTATCCACCAAACGCTGTGTATAATCGCTCTGTATGATGGGGAAGGATGTGGGATCCAGCGGGAGAGCACGAAATCCTCAGTATCATTCCAACTCATATCCGTCATCCTCGTTGACAGGAAACGGTGGTGGCCACAAGCGTTCGGTAGTTGGTTTGCCCATGGACTGAAAAAGGTTTTAAATCATGTTGTACAAATCCGCCTTGGGGTCGGAACGGACTCGTATCTCGATATGACTGTCGTAGTGGTATGTATCCATGTGTGTTGCCGTACATAGTTGGTCCACCTCGCACAGTCGAGTGGTCAACATCGGGATGCTCTGCGTGCTCCTGCCATTCGCACGGATGTTCATCATAGCGTCATGCGAAGGTCTGGCGAAGATGGCAGGTCTTCGATGATCTCGATTGTCGTAACGAGCTTCGTCTCATCGATCTTGATGTCCCGATTGACGTTATTTTGGAGCGCGGGCGTTTCCACCGGCGTGTCGATACCGATATCGTGGTCGATGGGCCCAACGTGCACGTCGCAATCGTATGTGTTGAAATGGTCACTTAACCATTGAGGCTGCCCGGTACGGAGTGGAACTGCGAATGGAAAGCCGTTCTGGTCACCATTCTTCTCGGAGTACCAAATGTTGGCCCAGCCCAGAGAATGGTCCATGACCCTCGCACGGAATCTGCGCGCTGACGTATGGTCCGTTGTGAACCACGTCTACGATGGGCCCGAAGATCTCTCCTTCTTCTAGCGTGGGCGCGACGTCCTTCTTTGCTGGATACAGGCGATCAGCGGCATGGCAGCGGGCAGAGCCATGCAGTCGTGTGTATATGAAGTCGTATGAACGGATGTCTCGAAAGCGACTGGTACGGCCCCGGGTGCCCAGAGGAAGTGTCTTCGCAAATGGTTCGACATATTCCTTCTTGCAATCGTCCAGGATCTTCCACTAGCGGATGGTGTTCAGGAGGCCCACGTCGGTTGGAGTCTGCGCAGGTGTTGCCACCGGCTCCGCTCCGATGAGGATGCGATCTACTTGGGACTCTTCTTGCCTTGGCCCTGGTTGCAGTCCTGGCTGTTTGGAAACATCCGCTGCAGCAGAGGAAGAGGAAGGCATTCGGAGGCGGCCGTGTAGCCCCGAGGCATAAGCCTAGGGCGTGGTGCCGGGATGCGCGTCCGCAACTGTTGTTCTGCAGGTGTCACCACCGGCGCAATCTCGCAGACCTCGCACTGGCTGCGTGGTGCTGGGAGTTTGGCCAAATCCGGAGACTTCCAATTCGTGACCATGTCTGGGTAAAGAGGGCCACCCCTGACCATTTTGATGGCCAGGATGGCCATCGGAGGAATAGTGTGGGGGCACATGATGGCCCCTTATTCACCGAGCCAGAACTCACAGCCAGCGCTCGTGGTTGTATGCGTGTCGATGCCCACGTCGACCTGCTTCTTCTTGTGCTCGAACTTGTATCCAGTGATCGTCGCGCGGGGATTCTGCTCTTCATGAAGAACGAAAGAACTCGAACTGTAAAATGCCTCACGCCGTGTCTGACGCCCAGCACCGTAGCCTGGAATGATTCCAATCTTGCGGATGCTGCCCCAGGCGTCGCGTGTACTGGCGTGGTGCAGGAACTTCACATCCGTCCATGATAGACGTTTCCAGCCCATGTTCCACGGTCGGCTGTTGTTGTGTACAGCGGTGTGCCCACCAATGGCACGAATGGCCAGTACCTGATCCCACGCAAAACCTGATCCTGAAACGTCGGGGTCGGGGCGGCGGACAAAGACTTGGAAGCGGCAGATGTAGGGCACGAAGATCAGCGATCACGCAGTATTCAGGTGCACTCTGTCACTGTTGGCCATGATCGTTTGCCTGAAGCATGAGGGCATGGACAAAAGACCACTTGGGGCCGTGGTCGTTTCGAGTGAACACTTCGGAAACGATGTGGCTGAAAGCTTTGGGGCGGTTGGCCACGGCCCATGCATCAACGTCTTCGTGCTGCCATCTAATTGACACGGCGGTCCAGAAATTGGTTCAAGCCTTTGCGCCCGCCAATATCATGGCGGACTGCGGTCGAAAGAGCCTTACTGAAGTACCGCGGTGTCCCCATCGTATGACCAGACTAATGTGGACCGACAAGGAGAGGTGGTCCCACCTGTTTAGTTGTCACTTTACACAAGAGTGATGGGGAGTCGGGAACGTGCTTGATCACATAACCGTCGTAGTACAAACTCTTCCGATATTCCACGCTGTCCGTGCACAACTGGTATTGACCGTGTCCACGCAAGGGCGGAGGGACCCAAGGGAATGGGTCAGACATTTTAGCACGAATGGCGCATTCTCTGGGAGTGATGCCGAACGTTGCCTCGTCCTCCAACGTATCCACAGTCTCGTGTTGCGATCGTGCGCAAAATCGTGTGCACCCATGATTATGTACTTTACGGGCTCCGCAGAGACGCCTAGTTGCCTCCGGCTCGCCGATATCCAGTGCTGGAGTGGACGGCGGAACCCGTGGTGGAGTAGGTTGGTCTGCCGGTGTGGTAACCGCACGCGTCCCCTGCCCATCGGCACGCCCCTCACGAAAACCGTGGCCTCACGCGGATCATGACGCCACAGAGAGCTCCACCCACGGACCAGCAGAAGGCAAAAGGATTCCATGCAGGCCCAAGCCCAATCCAGCGTACACCTCACACGAATCGTGTCGCACAGCCCTCAGACTGCACAGTTCGGCTTCCAGGCGGCTTAAATATAGACGCTCATACTCAGACTCACCCACACCCAGGCCCTCTCATACTTAGACACGCTCATTCCCAGACACGCTCACACTCATCCCCAGACACGCTCACCCCACTCATAACCAAACCTTAATACGCAGGCCCGCTCATCCCCAGACACGCGTACACTCAGACTGAATCGGACCCAGGTACGCACTCCCACCCAGACACGATCATACTCCGTCGCTCACATCCAGACTCGCCCATTTGCAGCCTCACACACACCCAGATCTGTCCACACCCTGATCCTGTCATACCAATATCTTCCTAGTCATACTCATTCCGACCCAGAGTCTCTCGGACTGGCTAATCAGACTCGCATGTGCTGACAATCGCACAGTACGAGTCGCACGCCAGTTCGACTTCAGACCCGCTCGTGCTCGACCAGCCATGGTGACTAAGCCACAATCACCCACACAACAGCAACACAATCACACTCAAAGTCGCTCGTACTCAGACCCGATCGTATTCTGAATGAGTTGGGCCGCCCAAGCCCACTCATATCCCGATCGACACCGTGTAACATATCTGTAAGTGTGTGTATACATTTCTTTTTGTACATCTATATATATATATATATACACACACATTAGATTTTCATTGCGCGGATCCCCCCCCCTAACCGGGACCCCCCGAGGGACGCCCTGGACGCCCTTTCGGACGTCTCGGCCGTCCCCTGGACGCCCTTGGAGACAAGTCCACTGGATTTCCCGGGCCTCCCAGGGCGCCGTGCCTGGCCTTGCGAGCAGACTAAAAAGGCGATCTGAGGGGTCATCGGAGAAGCGCAAGAGAAACCCAAGACAGCACAAGAGCGCTCCAAGAGGAACCCCGATGGTCTGAAGACAGCCCAAAGGGCCCCCAAAACGCCCCAAGAGGCCGTGAACAGAGCCCCGAAAAATCAAAAAGTTGTCCCATTCCCTGGGGGAAATGTATAGGTTTAGCATATCCGCTTTGGGGGTGTTCGAAGCGTCTAAGACGGCCCGATGGGCCCCCGGTATCGCCCCATGATGGCCCAAGAGGCCTCCCTAAGGGCTGGAAGACGGCCCAAGAGGGCCCCAAAACTGCCCCACAGAGCCCCGAGACTGCCCGCAAGAAACCCAAGATGCCCGCAGAAGGCTCCCAAGAGAGACCCACGAAAGCCATGGGACCCACAAGAAAGCCACTAGAGGCCCCCAAGAGGGCCCCAGATGGCTTCAGAAGACCTCTGCGGGGCCCCGGCTCCCCAAGACGGCCCAGGAAGGCCCCAGGACCGCCTAAGAGGGCCCCAGGACGGTCCAAAAGAGCCACAAAAACGCCCAGACGGCGTTTTCCTACGAAATACGAGCTGGCACGACGTTCTTGGCTCCTCGCTTGAAGCTCGAGGCTTAAGTTCCTCGATCGAGAGAGACAAGCAATGGATCTAGATTCGGAGTTCGACGATCGAAGATTGCCTGCGTGCCTGGGCCCGCCAAGCATTCAGGAAACGACCGAACATCGATTTGTGCGGAGCTACTGCGACTTCTTCGGCGTGTCATGGGAACGTTCCTTCATTCCTCGAAAGACCTTCGCGCGAGAAAAACAAAGTTGTCCTTCCCAACTCCTGCGCACAAGCGTGCAAGCGCATCGGGCAATCGGTGTCAGCAGGCACCAGGGATATCAGAAAAATAAGCTGGTCGCCCGTCCAGGCCTCGAAGTCCCCCTGCTGAAACAAACGATGATGCATTGCTTTGCCGGGGAAGCGTCCGGAACAAGGCGCATGGCGCGAAGCGCCAATGCAGTCTTGTGTGTATATCTAGATATCCTTCTCTTGTCTCTCAGACTCAGACCCTTCCAGAATTAGTATCACCCGTACCCACTCTCTACACGCACGTGTAACTCACTCTCACGTTTACATATATGCAGACGGGCTAGAACAGAGATGCACAGCATGGGATATCCATGTAGACTGAGTGGTGTTTGAAGTGCGGCGAAGCTTCGATTTTGCTCTCCCTCGCCCCCTCCCAAAACTTCCACACGAACTCCATGCTCCGTTTCTGCTTCTGTGCGTCCGCCTGCCTCTTCATTTGCCGTACGTGTATCACAATTGCCGACTTGTCGCGTTCGCCCGTCGCTTCACATGTCTGCGTTCTGTGTGCGGTTCCCGTTTTCGCAAATCCGCCTCCGAGAGAAAAGACTAGTAAGATTAGAAGGAGGCGGGTCTGCCGACCCCCCCCCTGCCGCGGATTCTATTTGGCGTGCGAGAGATGACGGAATGTCCCGCTCCCCCTTGCTCCCTCCCCAGGGGTCCAACATGCATTTTTTTGGCGAGGGGGAGCGGGGGGCATCTCCCGTGACCTCCGTGCCTCCGAATCCACGCACGGACGCCTGCAAGATGCTCAAGATGGCTTACAAGCTGAATCCAGACAACTTGCTACATTGCTTAGGAGGCCCAAGACGGCTCCAAGCAGAGCCTCCGAGATACCACACACACTCGAATGTTCCCATGGATGGTGCTTCCGATGCGATGGCTCTAAGATCGTCCAAGAGAGCCCCACGAGGGGCCCAGATGGGCTCCGAGACGGCTCCAAAGGCCCCCAAGAGCGCCCGAACCACGCCCTAAGAGCCCAAGAGGGCAATGTTCGGCCTCCAAGTTGGGGGCCCTAACAGGACCCCTCCCTCTTTTTGGACCGATGACCTCCAGGATTGCTCCAAGAGGCCCCCCACGGACCCCAAACTGGGCCGCAACAAAACCCTAAGACTATCCCAAAGGCCCCCAGACGGGCCTCAAGAGCCCTCCAGGATGACTCCAAGACGCTCCCAAAGGACGCCGTACAATAGCAGACTTCCCTCTTCCCAGCTGCTCGACGGGGTATCGCTTCTGAACAGCGTGCTGGAGACATGGAGGAGGAGGAGGAGGAGGAGGAGGAGGAGGAGGAGGAGGAGGAGGAGGAGGAGGAGAGGATGCGGCAAGAACTACCTTCACCCATCCACCTTGTGCGGGCCGGCGGAGTGGTGCACGCCTCTTCAACAAAAAAGTGGGAGCGGGTGCAGAAGAAGGAGGGCACGGAAAGGAAGCGGGAACGCCCCCAATCCCCACCCAGAAAGCATTGTACAGCGTCTGCACGTGCGGGAAGATGGCGGGCGGGTCCTGGCGGCAGGACAGCGCATTGAGGCCAGGATGAACCAGCGGTGTGCACAGCGATGCAATGCAGAGGTGAAGGACTGGGAGAAGCAAGAGGGGAAGGCGAGGGATGCGACATGAGGGCGAGTAGGAGAGAAGTCAGAGGATCTTGCATTGAGCTTGTCTGTGACTTCATAGCTTCTCTCCAGAAGCAGCTACGCGCTTTATGTAAGAGTGGGGTGGCGCCAGGTTGATTTCTCTCCAGGGCCAGTGAGTGCCAGTGCCCTGGGTCAGAGTATGCCTCGTGTGTGTGTGCTTGGGCGTTACATCGCCAGAGCAGTCAGTCTGCCTAGCCGCCGACGCAAAAAGTGTGCTTGGACGCAGCTCAGAGCACGCAGCTTGGAGCAGCTTCGTGGAGCAACGATCTTATCCTCGCCTTTTGCCCCTTTCGGTAGAGTACTCCCCTTCCGCTGCGCGCTTCACATGGCATAATCAGACAAATGAACTTGCCTTGCCTGCACGCATACAATCCCGCAGGGCCGCCCCGCGAAAAGACTGCGAAAACGTACGAGTGAGGACGAGGAGGCTATATTCGCGCAAACGCTGACTGAAGACGAATCTTCGACTGGAGATGAGGCAGGTCGGTCGTGATTTTGGCTAATACAATAGAACACGAACGATGACCAAAACACCCGACCTGCGCTGGTAACATCCCTGCTTCCGATATCATTGGCAATTAAGTCGTACCATCGCTCCCGCAATATACACAAACACACACACATACATACACACACACGAATTGTCGTCAAAGCAATAAGGGGGTCGCGTGTGGGTCGCGGTTGGGTCGTGGGTGGGTCCCGGGTGGGTCGCGGGGAGGGTCGCGGGGTGGGTCGTGAGTGGGTCGCAGGCGGGTCGCGGGCAAGGACGCCGACAACAGACAAGCAGAATCGGCGGTGGACAAACCTCCCTTTACTAAACCTCCCTTTAGTGAAAAAAAGCCTAGGACCGAAACCGACGGAGCTGGACCCGCAAAAATGACGGCCGCGACGCCCTCTCGCGAACCGAAGACGGCCAATTCGCTAATCGACGTGTCAGGGTAGGAGGTCTATCAACCTCCAGCAGAATCCGCGCGGCGGAACTCCAATCCACCCACGCACCTACGGACAGCGAAAGACCGTTCGGCCCCCTCGCTCAGATGAGCAGATGAGTATACGAGTGCCTCTCTCCCCTCTCCCCCGAGGCTGTGCTGAGAGTGGCGCACCCACCTCCGCGCATTATTACCGAAGACTGATAGGTTTCTAGTAGTGCCAAAAAAGAAGAACATCTTGACTCCCCAGGGGGGTCTGGGCGGGTGCCAGGGAGAACCCGTGGAAGTCGTTTTAAGCAAACAGTTACACACTTCGTTGTCTTCGAGGTCCCAGAACTCCATTCCCAGGCCACATTCTGAATGCCCGGAGCCAACTGTAGCCCACTTCGTGGTCTTCGAGTTCCCAGAACTCCATTCCCGGGCCACATTTTGAATGCCCGGAGCCAACTGTAGCCCACTTCGTGGTCTTCGAGTTCCCAGAACTCCATTCCTGGGCATGATTTTGAATGCCCGGGGCCAACTGTAGGCCACTTCGTGGTCTTCGGGTTCCCAGAACTCCATTCCTGGGCATGATTTTGAATGCCCGGAGCCAACTGTAGGCCACTTCGTGTTCTTCGAGTTCCCAGAACTCCATTCCCGGGCCACATTTTGAATGCTGAGGCAGGCTGATGCTGAGGCTGAGGCAGGCTGAGGCTGAGGCAGGCTGAGGCTGAGGCCGAGGCTGAAGGCAGACTGAGGCTGAGGCTGAAGCAGGCTGAGGCTGAGGCTGAGGCAGGCTGAGGCTGAGGCTGAGCAGGCTGATGCTGAGGCAGGCTGAGGCTGAGGCTGAGGCTGATGCAGGCTGAGGCTGAGGCAGGCTGAGGCTGAGGCGAGGCTGAGGCTGAGGCTGAGGCTGAGGCTGAGGCTGAGGCTGAGGCTGAGGCTGAGGCTGAGGCTGAGGCTGAGGCTGAGGCTGAGGCAGGCTGAGGCTGAGGCTGCAGGCTGAGGCTGCAGGCTGAGGCTGAGGCTGCAGGCTGAGGCTGAGGCAGGCTGAGGCTGAGGCCGAGGCTGAAGGCAGACTGAGGCTGAGGCTGAAGCAGGCTGAGGCTGAGGCTGAGGCTGAGGCTGAGGCTGAGGCTGAGGCAGGCTGATGCTGAGGCAGGCTGAGGCTGAGGCTGAGGCTGCAGGCTGAGGCTGCAGGCTGAGGCTGAGGCTGCTGAGGCTGAGGCTGCAGGCTGAGGCTGAGGCTGAGGCAGGCTGAGGCTGAGGCTGAGGCTGAAGGCAGGCTGAGGCTGAGGCTGAGGCTGAGCAGGCTGAGGCTGAGGCTGAGGCTGAGGCTGAGGCTGAGGCTGAGGCTGAGGCTGAGGCTGAGGCTGATGCTGAGGCAGGCTGAGGCTGAGGCTGAGGCTCCTGCAGGCTGAGGCTGAGGCAGGCGGAGGCTGAGGCCGAGGCTGAAGGCAGACTGAGGCTGAGGCTGAAGCAGGCTGAGGCTGAGGCTGAGGCAGGCTGAGGCCTCAGCATCAGCCCTTCCGCTGCTTCCACTCCAGCTCCTGCTGCTGCTGCTGTTCGCCCTCGTCCTCCTCATTCCTCGTCCTCCTTTTTCCTCCTGCTCATCTTCGTTCTCATTCGCCACCTCCACCTGCCATGTGCGCAGCTCCCCTCTTCCGATGGCGCGCTGCAGGAAGTAGTTGTTTTTTTTTTTCTGGGTTCCAGGTCCGCTGAGAGTGGCACGCGTCAGCGGAGATGGGAAAGGGATGGGGGGGAGGGGTAGGACGTCAGACATGGCGCGAGCGCGCCTCTCTCTCTCTCTCTCTCTCTCTCTCTCTCTCTCTCTTCCCCCCCCCTCACCCTCCCGCGCCCTGCATCACGGCGACCCCCAGCTGAGCTGCGCAGCCGCGTGCCCCGCCGACGACGAGGAGGCGCGCGGCCGCGGCCTTGAGCGCATGGAACTTCTTCTGCTTCGGGGGCTTGGCCCCCTTGGCCTCCTGGCCCTCCCCCGGCGCCGTGGCGGCGTCGCCCTCCTCGTTCTCCCTCGGTGGTTGGGGCGGCGGAGCGGCGAGAGGTTCGGCCGGGGACGCGTTCCACTACTCGCAAATTAACGAGCAACGGTCCCTCTTGTTGCGGTGAATGATTCTAGCGAAACTCTGGACTCGTCGTGGCCTGAGGCTTTGCGAACTTGAAGGCACGATTTAAATTCACACTCTCCCCAAGGGTTGGGGGGGGCGGGAGACCGAGAGACAGCTTGAGCGGAAATGGCAGCAGGGGTGTTAGCGACAATGGTCGAAAACAAGAACATCACATGTGAGGCCCCTCTGCCCAACCCGTTCTAAAACCTCCAGAGCAACGGTCCCTCTTTTTGCGGTGAGTGATTCTAGCGAAACTCTGGACTCGTCGTGGCCTGAGGCTTTGCGAGCTTAAAGGCATGCCTTAAAACTCGCACTCTCCCCCGAACCATCCCAAACAAATCCAAGTAGGATGTTCTCTAGGGTGCAAAGAGAAAGGGTAGGAGTGAAGCGCTCTATTCTCTACTAGGCTTGCTATAGATGTTGAGACCATTGCATGTGCAAGCTGAGGAGGATATTCAGAAACGATGCGAATGCGACGGAGGCCTCCTGGCCCCGCGCCGCTGAGCTGCCAATGAGGCTGCTGCGTCCTGGAACAGATACAACCTTTTGGCCGGCCTCTACGGGTAAGCTTTATAATGCCTTCTTGATTTACATTAGCACGCAGGAGCCGAGTGGCCTTCTTCCATCCAGCTCCATATTGACACTGATCCAGTTCAACCAGCGAAGCGCGTTTATGGTGCGGGAGGTCGCACACTTCTGCAGTGTGCCACAGCCTGCTCGTCAAGGGGTGCTCAAGTATTACAGGGATCTCTAACTTCAAATACAACCTGAAGAGAGACAAGGCAACTCGATCGAGGCGATAGCCGAATTCCACTGCCATTGCGTCCGCTGGCGTCAGAAGAGAGGCTCGGAAGCCCCGCGGCATGTCCCGGCTGCGCACTGGGCGAGACCTGTCGCGCGCGAGGGAAAGGGTCTGACAGGGCGGTGCCATCGGTGCCGCGACCAGGCGGCCAGTCCGAGCGTCAGCTTTTATCGACCGCACCACGGCCGGCGACAGCAGGTCCTGCCACTCTGCATCGTGAATGACGCCCCAACTCCTCGCTCGCAAATCTTGGGCCTCTGCCGCGCGCGACGCGGCCCTGCAGCCGGCGAACAGGTCGGCGAGGTACTGGCCCTTCCCGAGGCGGGCTCGGCGGAGGCGGCCCAGAGAGCGTCCTCCGCGGTGCCCCAAGTGCAGCCGGCTCACCTTCGCCACATCTGCACCTCGTTGGGCCGGTCCGTCAGGATGAGCTCCAGCTGCCTCTCCGCCTCCTCGCACGTCGCACGCAGACGCGGGTCGAGCCTGGCGTAGTCGCTGCCCAGCCTGCTGCTGTGCTCGTAGCGGTGCATCGATTTCGCTTGCGTCCACTCCCCCCGCCGCTGCGCTGCGGTCAGAGTGCGCCAGCCCTTTGCCCGGTCGACGCTGGCGCCCGAGTGCCTCATCTGGCGCGGCGTCACAGGGCCCACCCCCAGCTCCGCCGCGGCCTCTTTGAGGAGCGCCGCCGCCTCGGGGCAGTCGAAATTCCACAGCGGCCCCTTCGATATCTCGCCGAGGCGAGCCGGCTGAACACCGCGTCCACGCCCTGGAGGTGCGGACAATCCAAGGGGCAGCCCTCGTGGAAGCGCCGGCGCTTGCTGGGCTTCTTCTGCTCCCGCGGGTGTGTCAGCAGTGCCCAGTCCCTGCTGGCTCCAGGTGTCGGCGGCGCAAGGTCGCACCGCCGGGCGGCCAACAAGGTCGACGGCCGCGCCTAGATCGATTCGCCCACCATCAGGAAGACAGCCAGGCGCAGGTGCCCCCGCTCCGCTCGCCCCCAGGTCAGCCCGCACCAGACAGGGATGGCCAAGGCCATCCTCCGCCGTGCACTGGCCTAGCACCATCTCCAGGGCCCGCCCTGTCGCTCGACCGCGGGCGAGCAGCCCGCCCGGGCCGAGGTGCACCTTCCAGAAGCGCCCTTCGCTCACGCCCGATCTCATCAGCTCGAGGTCGAGCTTGGCCCCGAGCGCCTCGCGCGCGCCCGAGGAGACGGTGCTCTCGTGCAGGTCCAGGCCCACCGCCTCGGAAAGGCCGGCCCAGTTCTCGAGGGCGCCCGTGGCGAGGCTCTCCGACGGGGCGAGCGCGCCCGCGTTGTCGACGTAGACGCAAGCGCTTCCGCGCTGGCCCGGCCCGACCTCCATCACGAGCGGGGGCCCGCGATCGCTCATCGGGGCCCGCTCCGAGAGGGCGGCGTTTCCTCCAGGCCAAGGGTCAGACCGCAAATCCCGCTCCTCGTTGGCGCCCTGCGCGAGAAAGAAGGGCCAGGAGAAGCCCATAGGGGGCGCCCCGATGCGCGGCGCGGGCAGGCTGAGGCGTCAGCCCCCAGCTGCGCCCCTTCCAGCCCCTGCCCCATCCAGCCCCAACACGTGGGCCGGGGCCGCCGGCAGCGCGAATAACTTCGCCAGGCTCAGCGGGATGCGCATCCTGTAGAAGCAGTCCTTGACATCCGTCATGACCTTAAGAGCTTGAAATCGCCCAGCAGCGCCTCGCCCTCCTTCGAGTCGACCGCGATGCCCTCCGGGAGCTGGACCTCCACCCTGCCGAAGCCCTCGCAGGACAGGAGCTGCGCGCTCGGGGGCGCGCCAAACCAGGCGTTCGCTCGGCGGGCATCCACGATCATCCGCATCTCGTCGCTGCCAGCCTTCTTCGCGAAGAACAAGCCCGCCTGCTCCGAAGGAGCCAGGGTGGCGAGCAGGGGCCCGCGAGACGAGAGATCCCTCAACAAACGGTGGTACATATTCCTGTTCCGCTTCAGCAGCGCGTCAAAGTGTGGAGTCGGCAGCCTGTCAAAATCGATCTCACTGATCGGCCACCTCATGCGCTTTTGATTCTCCTTCAGGTAGGCGCGGCTGGCCTCGCCCACGATGTCTTCCACCTGGCGGCAGCCGACGACCGAAGGGGGCAAGCGTGCGCGGCCGCGGAGGAAGGAGGCCAAGTTCCTCGGGGAGCCCGACGTGTCGTAGATCGAGCACCCCTCGAGCAACGCACTGAGCGCTGCCCCTCGGGGCGGACAGGGGCAGGGAACTGCGGCTTGGCGCCGAAGTGCTTCGCTGACCACCCACTGCGCAATCCCAGCATGCTTGCCCCCATGGCGCCGAGGGAGCGCGGCGGGCCCACGGCGTCAGGCCCCCATCCAGCAAGCCAGTTGAGAGAGTCGATCGCGCCGTTCGCCAATTCATGCTCGCGCCGCCGCCGAGCGCCAGCGACGCGGGCGCGGCTGCCGCCCCAGCGCTGGCCGGTGGCCTGGCCAGGCGAGGGAGTGGGAACACGTCTCGATCCCCGCTCGCCAGGGCCAGCGGCGCGCGCCGGGCCGCAATTGTTGCCCAGCCGGCGGGGGCCCACTCCACCGGCCGTGTCTGATCAGGCATGACTGTGCGGGCGGCGCGTGGGCGCGTGCTCGGGACTTGTTTCCCCGGCCGCCCCCGCCGCCGCCCCTGCCCCCGCCCTTCGCCTCGCCCTCGGGCACCTCGCGCGAGCCCCGCGCGGCTGCCGCGCCCGCGGCGACCCCCTCAGCCCTCTTGTCCCCCTGCATCAGCTCGCACTCCTCCTCGCGTGCGAGCGGAGGCCGGGGGCCATGAGCTGGTCGACCTCTGTCAGCGGCGACAAGTACTTTGCGTTCGAGTACGAGGCCGCGCCGCTAGTCTTGCGCGCGTCCACCGGGAGGTTCAGCCGGAGGGCCGCGACCTCCAAGCACGCAAGTCCTCCTAAGTTCCACTGATCGAACTCGCCAGCTTCAAGATGTCGCACAGAGCTCGGAGTTCGTGAGCGACTCGATCCGTCGAAGCGATCCCCTTCTCCCGCTTGCAAGAAGCGCTCCAGCTAAGACCGAGGAGACCCATTCAAATTCACCATCATCTTGCACGTGTGCAGGCAGGTGCAGTCGGCTGAAAGCCGGTTGCGGTCCCACGCCACGCTCGAGCTCTCCGCCACCGCCCTCTTGAACTCCTTCCGCCTCTCTCCTTGCTCGTCCCAATCGACCCACAGCGTGCGCACGTCATTGACCAAATCGTCGCTGGGCCTCTGACCAGGGGTTCTTCAGGAGCGAGGCCCAGACGCTCGGCGAGGCGGTCGGTGAGCGGCAACCAGCCCGCGGGAGAAGCCGGTGGAGGGGTCGCCGTGCCCTCCACCGGCTCCGCCCCCGCTCCGGCCCCGGGCGGGACGCCGAGCGCGACCCGCAGCTCGTCAGCCCGCTGGGCCGCGTAGTCGACGACCCTGTCCTCGTCCACCTGCTCGAACCTCGCCCAGCGCCCGCAGCCGTCTAGCCAGCACAGCGCCTGCGCCCCATCCCGGAGCGCGCCCCTCGGCAGCGGGTCCACCAAGGTGCCGACTGGCATGTCAGGGAGGGGCTCCGCCAGCACCCGCGGGCGCCTGACAGCCGCCCACGGGTACAGCTCCAGGCCTGGGCGTTTCGCTCCGTCGGCGGTGACCACGCTCCGCGGCTCCTTCGCCTCGGCCTGGCCCCGCTTGAGCATCGTCTCCCGGCGCTCTCCTTGATGCTCGGGCGCCGGCGGAACCGGTAGAGCCGGCAGGGTCCCCCGTCGCCTGATCCAGGAACGACCCGCCCGATGGCCCTGTCGCGGGGTTCCTCCCGCTCAGGTCCTCCTCCCACACGTCGCCGTCGGCCCAGAGCACCCAGTAGCCCGCGCGGCCGCGGAGGTGCCCTCGACGCCCTCTCTTGCGGGCCGGCCACATCACCACCCGCATGTGGTCCATGGACTCGCCCGCATACGAGACCCGGACCACCGCGCCGACCGCCACGTCAGCACACCACCCCTCCTCCGCGGCGAGCGGGGGCAGGGGACGGCGTGCGACCATCATCTTCGCGAGCTCGGCGGCACCGGCAGCACTGCAAGGCTCGCGCGGCCTCCAGCACCAGCGCCGCGATCACACCCGGCGCCGCGGCGACCACCCAGCCCACGGGGTCGGGCTCTGCCCCGCCGTCGGGCGCCTCCGCCAGCGCGCAGACCGGCGGCGCCGCCGGGCACGGCGGTGCCTCAGGGCACGCCGGGCAAATCTCGCCCGGGTCGGGCGGCAGCCACGCGGGCGGGCACACGGCCTCCAGCGCGCACGACGGCAGGGATGGCTTGGGAGGCGGCCGCGGGCCACCTGGCAGGAGGGCCGCCAGGTGAAGGAGCCCCACCGCGAGCAGGGCGAGGAGGGTGGACGGCTGATTCATCTCAGACCGAAAGACAGCTTGAGCGGAAATGGCAGCAGGGGTGTCAGCGACAATGGTCGAAAACGATAACATCACATGTGAGGCCCCTCTGCTCAACCGTTCTAAAACCTCCATGCTCGCAAACGGCCTGGATTCGCCGCGGGGGGTCTGTTACAAATCAGGCAGGTTTTTTGTTTGTCTCGGGAGTTTGCGAAGAAGGCACTTTGCGAGTAGTGGAACGCGCTCGGTGATGTACACAGGCGTCTGGGACGACGTTTCGTGCCGAGCGAAGAGGGCCTGCATCTTGACAGAAAAGGAGCAGCTGGGCTGCCGTCCGTGGGGGCTGGCGGGGCGGGAAGAGAGTATTTCACTGAAGGAACGGCTCCGCCTTATGCCTTGTGGCCCCCAAGGCGCCTGGGTGCACGAGGAGCGAAGAAAAGCTGCCAATACCTTGTCAGGACCGGGCTGATGAGGACCGCTGGTGGTGTTTTCAGTAGGCCGCTCGCGTTGCAGTAGCGAGCGGTCTCTGAGCAGGTCGGAGCTAATTCATTTAGAACACCATCTTCCGCGGGACGCGGAGCTCAAGGCTGCGCGCAGATATCCAAATGGATCGGAGGGCGCGCGAGGAGGAACGCTTGACTCCCTCACCACCTTGCCCCTCTCGTCGGCCTAGATATCCCCTCTGCTCCTTAGGTCCCTGCCTCCTGGGTCTCGTCCAGCCAGTGGTGCATAACTCCCGCACCACCGCCCAGCACGCTTTTACCATCGCAACGGCGCCCAGCGGCGAGGTGAAGAAACGACGAAGACGACGGGACGAGAGAGCGCGAGACAGACAGAGAGAGAGAGAGAGAGAGCGAGAGCGAGAGAAGCAGAGAGAGAGAGGGGAAGCATGGCGACCGCGCCGCCGCCCCCCGGAGTAGCAGCTCCATGGCCTGGCCGCCACTTGGACCCGCGGCCGCCGGCGTGCGCTGCTGTCAGCAGCTGCAGCAGCAGCAGCAGCAGCAGCAGCAGCAGCAGCAGCAGCAGCAGCAGCAGCAACAGCAACAGCAGCAACAGCAGCAGCAGCAGCAGCAGCGGCAGCAGCGCGGCCTGCGGAGGCAATCCCGGGGCCCAGCCGCCGCACGGCCGGCTCGTGAGCACGGCCAGCATGGGAGCCACGGTGGGCCAGGCGCCGCCGCGTGCGGCCACCAGGCGCCGCCCATGACGAGTGCCCGCGCCGCGGCGGCCTTTGCAGCACGGGGGCGCGTGGGAGGCGCTGCGCCTGCCCTACGACGGCGCCCCTGCCGGCGGCGCCACAGCGGCAGCGCGGGCCGCCGCGTCCCCCACTCGTGGCGCCTGCCTGCGGCGATGCCCAGGCGCCGCCCAGCGTCGCCGCGCCCGAGGCCCGCCCGGGCCAGCGCTACCGTGGTTGGCCTTCAGGGCGGGCCAGCTGCACGGCGGCCACCGCGCGCTGGACCACCGCGAGCTCCTCCAGCTGCCGCATGCGCTACGGGAGAACGGCCAGGGCGGGAGCCGGGCCTGAGCGCCAGCGTGGGTGAGCGGGTCTGCCGCGTCGTCTCCGGCCCAGTCTGCCTTCGATGTTGCCCGAGCACGCACTCGCTCGCTTGTCGAGCGTGGGTAAAAGGGTGCGGAGAGTTGCGTGCGCGAAGTGCGTATTTCCGCCAACAGCGCAAACATGAATGCTTGGCCGCCAGGCCACCCGGAAAAAGACGTGGTGACACCGACTGGTGACCAAGATGGCACGCGGCAAATGTTTGCGCAGTGATGCTCGCCGTGCCATACATAGAGACCTGTCTGGAACCTTGCGCATCGGGATGGTCATGTTGTATGAAACAGGAATAGGAATGAACCCATGGGTTCCCCTATGCAGTGTGTGGAGAGGAAGAGTAGGAGGAAATAGGAAATTACAGCCGAATGCACCTCGCCTACGTCCAGCTGGAGATACAGATCGTTCCCTGTGGTGTACTTACCCTCCCCAACCCCTCCGCATCTTCCCTGACCCCACCAAACAAAAAATCATCTGCTGCGCCTCGCCTGGAGCCCTCAGGAGATCGCGGGGGATCGTCCAGAAAGGAGCCCTGAGGTCCAAGCGAAGACACAGAGGATAACATTTCCCTCCTGAGGCGGGGGCGGGGGACCGCTGCTAACTGCCCCCGCGAGGGGAAGCAGCATGGGCACGTGGCCATGCGTCTCCGCCCATCTCCCCCCCCCCGCGCGCGCGCAGCGGGAGCTGAGGAGTGCGCTGTGACTTTTGCTTCTTGGTCTGCTCGTTGTCCTTGCCGTCCTCCGTCCTCTTGCGCTTCTTCTCCAACTGGGCGGGGCCGCATGTATCGTTCCAACATGAACGAGCGCGCACAAAACCGTCAGTCCTGGCACGTGGCGCGTCGTGCAGCTGATATCATAGATTATCGCTATGTGTTTGTTTGTTGTTGTTGTTGGTGTTGTTGTTGTTGTTGTTGTTGTTGTTGCGGTTGTTGTTGTTGTTGGTGGTGTTGTTGTTGTTGTTGTTGTTTGATGTTTCTCTCCCTCTCTCTCTCGACTGGGCGATCGAGGACTAGCTGGATGCTTGTTTATTCTATCTCAAAAGCAAAGCGGTTACGTGCTAGGCACCAGCCTTGGGGTCTGCTCAGCTCTTCTGACCCAACAAGATGATGTCTCTCTATATATACATATATATATATAGATATATAAATATACACATCACTTTTGTTTCTATCTCCCTCTCTCTCTCTTTCTCTCTCTCTCTCTTTCTCTCCCTCGCTCCCTCTCGCTAGATCCAACTCTCCATCTGCTATCAACTCGTGATTCAGCCATATGTGAGAAGACCGCAGGGGGGGGAAACGTACTCTTCCCTACCACAGATCGAAATACCAACCATGTAACATCAATCGAACCGCAAACCATAATCATACGACCTCTGCGAATGCAGACATCACGTCTCACTACATGGATGGCAGAGAAGGTCTGTGTCAATGCGTCCCAGCGCGATCGTGCCCCCGTGGTGCTCTGCCTGCCACGTATCTACGCACGCGATTACTTGTTCCGACGTGCATGCCGTGCATGCCGGGTCGTCGTCGCGCGCGGATATACACGAATCCTGCTGGACGTCGAATTGCACTTGGACGCTCGTTCGAGGTGAGGGCGAAACGTGTATGCAGTTCTTGGCGGCACGCGCAAAAAGGTAGAAGGAGGGGGAGGCGCTTTAGATAGAAGGCGCCCGCCGCCCTTCGAAGAAGCCAGGGGCGCGCCGCTTGTAGAAGCACCCAAGCAAGCTTCTTAGAAGCACGGAACTGCTCATTAGGAGTACAAACAGCCCCTTGAAAGCAAGCAACTTGCTTCTTGCTTCTTAGAAGCACGCCAGAAACAGCTTCTAAGAAGCAGCCACAAGCTTCTCAGAAAGGGCGCCCGCGCCTTCTAAGAAGGGAGGTGCAACTAAGAAACCTTTTCACCCCTCTGTGCGTGGCCGAACTTCGTTCTGACCCACCGGCCTGACCTCACGATGTCGGGGGGGGGCTAGGCCAGCCTTCCTCCGTCCGGCGCGGTGGCAAGGGGACGGTGGAAGAGGAGCACCAGCAGGAGCAACATGAGAGGCGTGCCCCGTAGGAGGGCAACGGCCTCTGGGGGGCAGGGGGGGGGGGCACGACAGACCCTTCCCCCCCTCGACGGGAGTGGCGGCTGTACACCCCCTTCGCCCAGCCAAGGCCTGCCCCGAGCACAGCCGTCAACGCTCTTCGGCAGGTATCGGCAACAGGCCGTGGGGGCACGGAGGCCGGCTGGCTTCGGCTTTGGCTCTGGCGTGGGTCCATGCCGCAGCCGCCCCGCAGCCTGGCGGCCGGCATGCGCCGCCCTGGGCCTGGCAGCACGAAGCCGGAACGGGCCTGGGGCTGGGTCGTGGTGGGGTGTTCGCGGTGCTGGAGCGGTGCTCGCCTGGCGCTTGTCTGCCTACCCCAGCCCGCAGCTGTCCAGTGCAGGGATAGGGTGTGACGGGCGGCGGCGCGTCGGCGGCGCCAAGCTTTAATGGGCCTTGGGCGCAGTGGGCCGCCTCCTTATTGCAGCGGCAGAGAGGAGGGGTGGCGGTTGGGCGCGCTGCTAGCAGGTGCGTGGCCATGCGTGGCATTGTGCTGCCAGTCAGGTTGGCGCTGCTGGCTTACTCAATGACAGTCTGCTGAGTGTATTTGGCGTGCTGCGGGGATGCAGCAGAGCTGGCAGATTGAATGCTCGCATTGGCTGGTCCAAGGCATTCTCCTGACAGCGGGGTGTTGTTCAAAAACTTGTGCGGAAGCGCCAGCATACAGCCTGCGCCAGCCGATATGGTGCCTCCTGTGGCTGACCGCTTTGTAGGATTCAACGACTTTGGTTTCACTGTGCCGCTCAGGCTGTCTGCACTCTCTGGAGCCTCCTGCAAAGCTGGGAACGCAAAGCCACTGTCCGAGGTGAGGGTTATCTCGTGCACGACAAAAAACGACGCCAAGCTGGGCGGCAAAGACAGAGGATGCGGCTGTGGTAATTCGCACCTCCTCCGACCCCCTCGTACAGGGACGGGAATCGGGCGTCTAGCACTGCAGCTCGGAGGGCCCCTATCCGACCTTCTTGCCTCTTCAGCCATCCGCCGGGTGAGGCTAAGAGAGCGGCCCTAGAGCTCGATTGCACCTCGTTCTCACATCCTTCCGCCTGTGTTGAGTTGTTTCAATGCGGGCGCGCCTCACCTCGCTTGGGCGCTACAACGTCGTACTCATATTGACACACCTGTTCCATGGTGCAGTAAGCTGCGCGCCCATAATATTGTTGTGACGTTTGCGCCGTGCTTTCGAACCGAAATATTTTGAGAAGCGGGCCATCGCTGGGTCGAAGTGCCATGCCACTGCTGGTAGAACTGGTCTCCATCGCTAGCTGATGTGCCCGACCAGTGTGCGCCTCCAAAGTGGTGCTCGAACGGTTTGGGAGAGCTGTCCAAGGCTTCAAGATGGCCTGACGAGGCCAACCAGGCCACACAAATGGCCCAGCATTGCCTGAACGGGGCACCTTGCACACCCCCAGAAAAAAAAACCTGAGCGGAGCCAACACGGCCTCAAGACGCGTTCAAAACATCAAAAAGGTGACTCCAAGGGACACTACAAGAATGCCAACATCATGACAACAATGGGGACGCCCACAAGTTTTCGAATACGTTGCGCTTCCAAGGCCTCTCGGCTCCAGATGGTTCCAATATGGCCTCGGAGCGAACGAGGAGCCAAACAAGGCCAGCGACGGCTTGTAGAAGCCCCCTAGGCGCCCCAAGATGCCCGAAGCTGGGCCCAGGCCCCAAGAAAGCCCAAACGCGCTCCAAGAGCTCCAAATATAATTCCAAGATGATTCCCAGACGATCGAGAGAGGACCAAGACGGCATGCGAGAGCCCCAAAACGATCCAACAGGGTTCCAAAAGAACCCTGCAACGGCATGCCACAGGATATCCCGGCGTGCTACGTGGGCTGGGGCGACGGGCGCTCTCCTGGCCAAGGGGGGAACGGACCTCCGAGCAACGGCCCCAGACATGCGACGTCCTGATTTCAGGACGGCGTCCCTGGAAGGCCTGACCCTTTCCCGGGGACCGGTTTTTCGTCCTGAGTCGTTGTTTGACGGTCCCGGGGCCCGGCGAGGGCCTCGGGCGGAAAATAGCGAAAAAACGCCTGTCCTGGTTTTTTTGTTACGACGCGATCATGTCTGGGTCATCCCATCTCATCCTCCTTCCCTCCCTCCATCCCCCTCCACCCACGTGCCCCCTTTCCCAGGGGTGCCGAGAATCGTCCCCGTCAAACGGTACGCAGAGTCAATCACCGTGCCTGCTCTGCCGCTTCTCGAGAGGCAGGAAGCACAAAGAGGGAGAGGCGCCTCCGCGTCAGTCTCTGCTGCTGCCTGAGGCGCCAGCCCAGTGCTCTGGGCGACGACAAGATGCTCTGTGCGACGACATGATGCTCTTGGCGACGTAGTTACCAGTGCATAGTTGCCGCCCGAACGCAAACACACACTCAGACACTGTTCCTCCAACGAGGCGGTGAAGGCAGTCACTGGGTTAAGCAATGACTGGTCCTATTCAAAGCTAATCGACCACCTTGCGTGAGAGCGTCAACCGGAAGGCGGGACCACTGAGCGGTAAAGTCAAGTGCATGCAAAAGCGAAAGTAAGCACGCACAATCCTGGACGCTGTTTGGAGGCACCCCGGGGTCTCAACTTCGCCCCCCCCCCAGACCGGACGATGCCCTTCTGTCTGGTCGCCAAGGATCTTGTTGAGCGACCAAGCACTGAGACACACTGAGACACACATTGTGATTGGCATGCATCTGAATCCACTTCGCTACCCCCGAAGGATGGTAAGCGAACCCCCGCCCAAGATGGCCAGAGGCACCCAAGAGGTTGCTAAGAAACCTGCTGGAAGGCGCAAGAGACCCGCAGTACTACCCAAGAGGCCTATCAGACATAAGACGCCGTACGAGGGCCACCAAGATTGCGGAAGAGCCCCTAAAGGGCATCCAAGAAGCGCCCAAGGGCTTCAAACACCCCTCTCAATCAGGGTGCCGCCCAAATGTCTCCACGGCATGGATATCTCTCTTCTACCATCCTTCACTCAATATCCTTCTTCTTGTCCTCCCCATACTGCGCAATATTCGCTACCAAGCTGCATGAGATCAAGCGATGACAACACGGCCAGGGCTCTACAAGACCATTCCAGGCCAAGCGACATTATAGCATACAAAATGTGGAGAACAGGAAGGCAAAACAACGGTGGCGATGTCCTCTTCCTCTCCTCCTCCCCTCTGCCTGCCTGGACGTCCTCACTCTCAACTTCATTATGCTCCTACCCTTATATCCCCTCATCCGTTATCCCCTCATCCTCCTCTTTCTCCTGCTCGTCTTCCTCCGCCCCATGCTCTTTCTACCTCCTCGCTGTTCCTTCCTCCTCCTGGTTTATTGCTGCGTATGCCTGATCCCCCACTGCGCCTGCGGCACGTTGGAGAGTGTTGAAATGGTTGTTGGATCACTGGTAGGTTACCCTCCCCCTCCGCGGAAAGACCATGGTCTGAATCTCGTCATCCTGTGTTTCGCTCTCTGGCTCCATGTTCGTCCTCAAGACGGCGCCACGATGGCTCAACACTGCCTGAAAACAAGCCCTCAGAGCGCCCAACGACGCACCACCGAACTCCCGAAAGCTGGAAGATCTCCATAAGATGCCGCAACAGGCTCGCAGTAAGCCGCCAAGAAACGCGCAAAGAAGCATTCAGCGTTGGCCCAAGACACAAACACACAATTAACAAAAGCATCCGTGTCTGTTGCTTCCGAAGCTCTTCGGAAACTGAGACGGCCCAACATTACCCCAAGAGCGCACCAAGACTACCAGAGAAGCCACCAAGACTCTCCCAGACGTGCTCCAGACGATTTGAGCCAAAGGTGCTCGGGAGAACTCTGTGGAATCATCGCGCCCAAGACGGCCCCCCGGGACATACGACGCCCCCCAGGTGCCTCCGAAAGGACGGATCAGGATGGAAGATGAGCACGAGGCTGCGGACAAGGAAGGGGTTTGTTCAAGACCCGCGCCCGTTCAAACAGGGCGCCGAGCTGGGGCGGGTGTGCGCTGGCATCGTGGAGCTTGCCGCATGTAGCTGGGTCCCTTCCTCCTCCTGCCTCCTCGCGGCAATGAACGCATTCTAACTTGATGCGGGACCCTGTCGCCAAGGGGGGAAAGGGGAGGGCAAGGTAGACTCTGATACAGCCAACACGCAGCCCCCGAGATGTCCCACGCTGACTCCAGAGAGTGTGGGTGCGAAACAAACTCTTGAAAGGCTGGTGGGTGTACGCGAGGCGAGTGCCATTTCTACAAACGCCGATGGCAAATAATAGTAATTCACACATGAGCCGAACAAGCACGGAAGGTTCAGCGACCCCTTGTACTCAATGTGTTGCAGCGTTCGGTGCGGAGCCCCCATCGCATCGCAACTCACAATGCGTCGCAACAGCTCAGAAGAGAAGTGACGTGAGCGTGGGAGGACGCGCGGAGCGAGTGGCTTCAGCACCTGCGCAGTCTTCAAGCTCGGATGCGCCGAAGAGGAGGGCCAGGAAGAAGGGGGGCGCTCGTCTTTCCTCCCCTCCTGGATGCCCCCGACCAGCCACGTCACGGTGGCGCACCCCCTCTCTTCTGAGGAGGGGCGGGGTGGGGCCCCTGCAGCGGAGCAGCGGCCCGGTGCCCCGAGGGCCTCCGTCGGTTTGTCGCCGCCCTCCCCAGCCGACCTCGGGGTGGCGTGGCCGATCGGACCGACGGCCGCATGCAGGGTTTGGAGCCCAGGAGGAGCCTTCACTCTTCACTCAGTGAGACAGGGGGGGGGGTAGGGAAGACGGAGTTCGCGAATCAGCACAACGTAGATGGTTTCTCCAGCGCCTCTCGGCGTCCGAGGCGGCCATGACCGGTTGCATGAAGCAGATTTCGTACTCCCCCCTTTCCCTAAGCCCCCCTGCTTCCTGCGACCCCACAAACGGGGTGGGAGCTCAGGCGCGAGCGCAATGACCTGGTACGGCTGGACGGCGCCAAGTATATACCTACACTGGTCTTGGCAAGGCCCACCGTGGGGACCCATGATCGGTGTATGAGCCCTCCTGGCTTGGCCGGGAAGACGTATACAGCAGTCCAGGTCTCAAGATCGGCCTGCTTCATATCGGTAGCGGTGTAAAGCTGGCGTGGAACAGCCACATAAGCCAAGGGTGCACAATTCGCGAGCCCTGATTGCGTACAACGATAGCGACGCGATGCTGTCCCACAACATGCATCGGAGAAGAGCCGGGCCAGCCAAAAACACAACGCGAGAATAGGAGGACATAACGGGCCAGGATGCAGTGTGGAGATAAGCTTTCGGCCCAAGCGGCTTGTGTAATTCACGCGAAGGTGAGCCGAACGACAAAAAACATGAATTGACACAGGAACAGGCGAAGGAGCAGACGCAGGAGGAGAAGGATGAGGAGGAGGAGGACCAGTGCAAACCCAAGACCCAACGATGTTGTACTAAACCCTCCTTCCAAGCTCCCTATTCAAGGGCCCCGCATGAGGGTTCGCTTCCAATGAGACAGCCGTTTGAAGATCCTGAAGCGTGCCAGAACACCATTCTCGGGACTTCGACGCCTCGAATCAGCTTGACTGTTGCGTGCCTGTTGCCGATGATCCTAAATTTAGGTCGTGTCTGCCCCCCTACAGGGGGATTTTGGACGAAAAATGAAAAAATACCCCAAACATACTCCAAAGTATTAAGACAAATACTCAACAAATAGTCCCCAAACTATGTTTGACTATTTTTGAATATTCCTCCTGTAGAGGGACGGGCCCAACCTCATCCTAAATCATTGTGGTACGCATTTTCCTGGGACTGCAGCACCGCGAGTCAACGTATAACTGTTGCGCCCTGGCTGGCCGCCTGCATCGGTCTAGAGCACGATATTTCTCTGGTACGCTCCCCATGGGAACCCGCGAAACTCTTGAACATGTCTAAGACGAATGTGCGCGGCACTTCGGTGAGAATCGACTTTTGCAACAAAAAAAGAAACAACAAAAAACTCACTCAATCCGTGAAGCTCCCGCATGTTTTAAACGAGTGTGCGCGTCGCTGCAACGAGAACCACATTTTGAAACGGAGCTGGTCTCAACCCGTGATATGTTTTGCAATGTTTCAAAACGAATGTGCTCGGCGCTCTGGCGAGAACCACATTATGACACCCAAACAACCCTCAATCCATTGAACGTTTGCCGGTTGCTGCAACGAATGTGCGCGGCGCTCCTGCGAATCTCTTGCAACGTTGAACAGCGAATGCGCGCGGCGTTCAGGCAAGAGCCACATTTTGGAGGCGGCACGCCCTGCATACTCCAGATTTCGTAATAAAAGGGGGTATGGACCCTCCAAGACAAGCCATTTCAGATCTCTCCCGTGGGAGAACCCTCCGAAACATCGTCCCCAGACCCCCCCAGGCCCTCCAAGATAGCCTGGAAGAGACACCCCCCCGAAATGAGACCCCCTCCCTTTATTACGAAATCTGGAGTACGTGAAGCTGTTGTCGAAGTTTCAGCTTAAAGCTCACGGATGCTAAGGAGGTCTCGAGCGAGGCTGCATGAGGCTGTACTGTAGGCAATCGGCCCATACTGAGCTTGCCACACTGGACCGACTGGTCAGGGTATTTCCTGAGCGAGGCCTTCTACAATTGCAAACTTCTTGCGTCGGCTGAGCTACGGCGACGCTCGCGCCCCCCACCACGATGCAAATTAAAGAAACAAAGATCGAAATTCCGACGACGGCAGCAGCCACACACTAGGACCGTTGCCAAGTCGTCCGTCCACGCCCGAGCAAAAACTTCTGAAATCCACATGCGAAAAACTGTGCAAGACCAAATCATCGGAGGTTGGGGGGTGAGATCGTAGTGGAACGGAGAGCCCCCCACCGGGAATCGGTTTCGGTTTCGTGTTCGTGCGTGCCGTGCGTGCGGGCGAGGCGAAGCTGCGTGGGCGGGCGAGAAGAAAGTCTCCTGTGGCTGAGGCGCGGCCAGACCAAATGATTCTCCCTCCGGCAAGCGATGGCGCGCGGTGTCCCGCCGGTGTCCCGCTGGTGCGAAAACGACAGTGAGACCGATGACGAAATTGATTGTGGCCTCCAAGAGGCCCCTAAGAGGCCTCCAAGACCCCCCAAGAGGTCCAAAAGACGCGCCCAAACGGCCCCCTAAGCCCTTGCAAAATGAACTAAATAAATTAGTATTTCGTTGGTTCCCGGGGAGGGGAGAATGATACCAAGGCGCCCAAGAGCGAAGGATGACGTAAACAACTCGACACCAAGGCTCCCAAGAGCGAGCGGCAACGCAACAATCACCACTGTTGCCCATTGCTGGCCCCCCTCCCCCCTCCAACCTCCTTGTCATCCGCAGGGTGGTCGCATAGGTAAAAAAAACGAAAAACAGCGAGCGGCTGGACGGGGCAATCTTGGCGAAAACCAAGACATTGACGACCCTGACATTGGATGTGGCAAACATTGTCCCGACACCGCGCCCTGACTCCGACGGTCGGACCCCGCATGGGATCAGTCCTGCTCTCTGCTGCGGTCTCTGCTGCTCTCTGCTGCTCTCTGCTGGTCTCCGCTGCCGTCATGCGGCCCGGGCTGGTCTCTGCTGCTCTCTGCTGGTGCCTGCCGCTCTGCTGCTGCTCTCTGCTGGTCTCTGCCGCTCTGTGCCGGCTCCTGCTGAGCTCTTGCTGCCCTCTGCTGGTCTCGGCTGGTCCCTGCCGGCCTCGGCTGGCCTCCGCCGGTCTCTGGTTCCCGCTGCTGACCTCTGCTGCCCTCTGCTGCTGGTCTCTGCTGTCCTCTGCTGATCTCTGCTAGTGCCTGCTGCACTCTGCTGGTCTCTGCTGGTCTCTGCTGGTCTCTGCTGGTCCTTGCTCCTCGGAGACGGGGGTTCGCGCTCGAGACTTTCTCAAGATGCCAGAAGGAGGGGATCCCGCTCGAGATTTCCTCGCGATTCACTCACACACGACGCCTCCGCTCGAGACATCATCACGATCTGCCCCCTGGGGTGCTCAAGAGCGATGGCGATTGGAGTACGCCGATGATCCGCTCGGAAGTATAATGAATCGCAGGTCCCATTTGGGAAGGGGTTCTCGAAAGAAAAGTCCTCGCGATTCACTGGCAGACGAGGCTCCCGTTCGAGATGTCCTTGCGGTGGCACGCTCGGATCAAAACCATGAGATCGGGACCCAATTGAGTGGGAACTCCCGCTCGAGACGTCCTCGCGATTCACTCACACAGAAAACCCCCGTTCGAGACATCATCACGATCTGCCCCCTTTGAGCGCTCAAGTGCTATGCCTGCTACAGGACGAAGAACCCCACTTCGGATGTGGGGAACGGTAATGGTCAATGCCCCATCCCGCCATCCAACATGCCAATCGAATTCGCGACAGAGCTGGTGCCCAACAGAAGGACATGTGGCTCGGAAGCCCAAAATATAGGTACGCCGTCGATCGCGACACGTCAACATCCTCGGCAGCGTCAAGCAACACGTGTGTCACGACGACCGCTGCCTCGCCCGAGCTTCGCCCCGAGCCGGCCCCTGCCCGAGCATCCCCCTGGACCCGCCATAGAGACGGGGTGCCGGAGAGGTTCCGTCTGTGGGAATGACGAGCGGGCGGGGAGGAGAGGGGAGAGAGCCATCGGGAGGAACGGGAAGGGGGGGGAACGGGGGGGAGGGAAGCGGGAGGAGGAATGGGAAGGAGGAGTGGGAAGGGGGGATGGGAAGGGGGAGGGAATGGGAAGGGAGGAGTGGGAAGGGGGGAATGGGAAGGAGGAGTGGGAAGGGGGAGGGAGGCGGGGGGAGGGGTGGGAGGGAGGGCGGAGGAGTACGGAGGAGAGAGGGGGGGGGAAATCTGGCCACGGATCAGGCACTGTAATCTAAGTTCCGGGGCATCTCTTCCACGGCCCCCGCGATTGAGAGGAGCTGGAAACAGGGAGGATGGAGGACGAAGTACTCCTCGGCCTCCTCTTGCTCATTCTCATCCTAATCCTCCTCTCTCTTCCCGTCTTCCTCCACCAACTCCCATGCGTGAACTCCGATGCCCGCCGGATTCCGACCAACCACAGCTGGGGTAGCTACCTTGCTTGATCCTGTGCGGGGACCAATCGTATCGCGACGATCTCTCAACAAGGATGTCCAAGCCGACAGGTCCCCCAGGGGGGGGGGGGGGCGAGGAACACAGCTCCCCCAATTGTAGCCGCCCTGCGATTCTAAATCTGAATCTGACAATGTTGACGCCTCGCAATTTACCGCCGCCGCCTTCCGCCAGCAAGCCCGCGGCCAATTGACTTCGCCAGCTGCCGCCGGCCTCCGCCAAAAAGCGAGACGCGCCGCAGGCCTTGCCCTGGGGCCCGGGCGGCCTGGGCGGAGGGCCTGGGCCGCCCGAAAACGACGCAGAAGCCTCGAGATCCAATTCCCTCGGGGCCCGCTTACAGCCCCCCCGACTGTGGGCGGCCTGCGACCGCCACACACGCTCACACCCACACACCCACACCCACACACGCGCACGCGCACGCGCACGCGCACGCGCACACACGCACACACGCACACACACACACACACACACACACACACACACACACACACCCGTCCCCTCACGCCCCCTCCTGCCCCCGTCGAATCGAGCCCTCGTGCACGTGGCGAGGTCGGGCGAGCGCCCGCTCCCGGCCCCCAGTCGCGAGGGGCAGGCCGGAGAGGCTGAGCGGCGGACATCGAGGGCCGCCCGTGGGAAGCCAGCCGCCAACGCCCCCCGTCCCCCAGACCTCCTCGCGCCGTGATCAAAAATCAGGGGGGCGTAAGACCCGGGCACAGGGGACTCGGAACTCCCCGACGGGGTCGTCAAAAAAGTGACGAGGCCGAGCCTGCATTTTGACGAGGCCTCCCGCTGCAGACATCCCACGAAACTCCTACTCGTCAAAATCCGAGTCGCGGTCGTCAAAAAACGATGGCGAACCCGAGTCCTGGCAAACCCAGGTCTTACGCTCCCCCGATCTGGCAGCCTTCGGCCTCCTCTGGGGGCCCCTACCGGGCCCCGGGACCGTTCAAAGACTACCTGGGATGAAGAACTGGTCTTAGGTCGGGCCTGTCCCCCTACAGGGGGATTTTGTGTGAAAAAATACTCAAGAAATGCCCCCCACACATTCGAAAATAGTAAAAATTCGTCCCCAGATAATTTTTCCCAATTTTTGAAGATTCCCCGTAGATGGACAGGCCCGACGCAAAACTGGTCCCTGGGATGGCAAGCCGCGCTGCGAGACAAACACGGCGTTGGAGGTCTGGGCCCTGGCCTGAGCGGGTTGCAGAACGGAGAGGAGGACGAGCCTACGCTGGAGGAGGGCCCGCTGCGGCGGCGGCAGTCGATCACGCCGCCGCTGGTCGCGCTTCTCCGTCCCTTTTTGCCCTCCCTCCGCCTACCCCCTCATGCTCATCCTTTCCGACCCCCATCCGTCGTCAAACCGCACTCTGTCCCTCATTATCTCTCTCTCTCTCTCTCTCTATTACACTCTCTCTCTCTGTCTCTCTCTCTCTCTTTTTTTGTCTCTCTCTCTCTCTCTCTCTCTCTCTCTCTCTTCGTATACATACGTCTATTTTTACAGGCCGGGGACCCCCAGAGAAACGCCCCCCCCCCACACCTGAAGAATTTGGCCCCCCCCCCTGGGCCTCTCGGGCAACCGCTCAAACGACCTGGGAGAACCCTACGTCAGAGCCCGAAGTCGGCCGCAGAGGGATCCAGGCGTTCCGGCGCGCTCCCGAAACGACCCCAAAGAGCCCAAAGACGGTCCACGACGATCCCCCCCCCAAAGATTGCTCCGATACGTCCCAAGAGGCCTCCAAGAGCACTTCCAAGAAGGCCTCAAGAGGCAAACTTGATTCATGTTCTGTTGGTCTTTAGTGAACTTGGGGGTTCTCCTATTTCGGTTTCCCGACGCTCCAAGACGGCGGTCTTCTGGGCGTCCGAAGCCGCCTGGGAGGCTCGAAGATCGCCTCACAACCAGCTGACAAAAATGCTTCCAGGCAGTCCAGGAGATCTCCAAGACGGCACAAAAGGGTTCCAAAATGGCCTAAGAGAGCCCCATGACGGCCCCAAATGGCCCCCTAACACCCTCCGAAGCACTCCAAATCGTGACCTGGTCGTTCAGGGAAACTGCGGTTGGAGGCAGGGTGGCCCGAGGAAGCCCCCAGAGGCCCCTAAAAGACGCCCAGGAGGCCTCCAGAAGGCCACGAGAAAGCCTGAAAAACTTGTGCGAGGCCCCCAGCGGCCCTCCAAGGAGGAACCTCTGCAAAAAAAACTGCGGAGGGTGGGGGAAATACGCAAGGGATGGCGAGAATGAAGAAAAAGAAACATAGAGGACAAATCACGACCATTATAATAACGGCGATGTCGGAAAGAACAGCAATAATTTATCGCGTATTTGTCGGCTTGACCTGTCTGCCATTCCGCCTGCATGCCAAGCTTCGGGGACCAAGGTGCATGGCGCGAAGCGCCAATGAAATATTGTGGATGTTTGTATGTGTATATATACGATATATATATATATATATATATATATATATATATATATATATATATATATATATATATATGCGACCACGACATCGCTCGAATGACCCGCGCAGTCCGTGACAGGACGCGGCAGAGACGGACCAGTGACTTCATTTACAACGACATCCTAGAAGTAAAAAAAACACCGGCGAGGGAAAGAGCCGCCGGCTTAAAAGCCCAGCCGTCCTGACAGATTAAAAACACCTGTCTTCCGCGACACCTGGTGTTTTTGGAGAGGGCGCTCGGATGGGAAAAATACAGCATCGGGCCCGCCAGCGCCCCAAAACTGCTACTGGCGCCGAGGCGGGAGCGAGCATTTTTGCCCGGATGCTATACATTCATACACCAAACGCACCACAGGGGGAGGCGGAGGCGGAAGAGGGGAGAGAAGGGGGGAGGAGGAGGAGGAGACGAAAGAAAGCCCAGATACCGAATGATACGAATTCCCAGTTAAACGTAACGATCTAGAGGCTGCACATATGAAGGTTCGATCGCTCTTGAAGCGGAATTACAATCATCACACTCGCTCCTGCGCGCAACGCAACTGAGACCGGTACACCCAGGGCGCATTATTCCCGGGGCTCTGATGCCGAAGGTAAGCATGAGCTGTGAAACAGCTCTACACATGGAGTATCATGGAGTGAAACGGCCTTGTGAGAGGGGTTGGGCGGGGAACAAAGTAAGAAATGGCGAAACGACCAATTTGACAAATCAAGGTGCACATAGCGACGGCCTGCCTCCAAGAGGACAGGACAACACCAATAATGCTCGATCGAATCGGGCCCTGAGGTCTTGCAGCAAACGCATGGGGCTTCCTCTTGAAAGCGCCGCGCGGTTGTCCAGCCATTGAAAAGAGCATGCGTACAGGCAGAGAGGACACACGGAGGAGCCTGGCGCCGCAAAATGGACATGTTGCTTGCAGAACACTCCGCGCAGACGCGCAGTTTCGACGGTCCTGAGATGTGGTTCCACGTGGCCTGAACAGGGCACACCGGAAACAAGTGGCCATGCAATTGCTTGTAAATCGCTGCTTGGGCAGCCCTAGCCTCACCACGAACTGTAATCAATGAAACTCACATTGTGCTGAGTCGGGTCTGTGCGCGACCCAGAACACGGACGGCCAAGCGATCGAGCCGCGATTGCCACCTCCACAGCAGCGGAGCATGGTCACTCAAAGCAACGCGCTGCAATAGGCTGAAGCTGGTGCGCCAGCCAGGGCATGTAGTAGACAATGCCCTACCCGCAGAGGCCAGATGCACGGCCGTCATAGAACGAAACGGCACTGGTAACCCGAGCCGGTCGAGATTGAATTCGTACTTCGGGGGCAGCCAGTTCCCCTGCCCAACGACCAGTTTGCGAAGCATCGCGCGCTCGGTCTTCAGGAGGTCGGCGGTCGGCTCGACCAGCTGCAAAACGATCCCCAGCACGCTGATGGCGATAAAGTTGCACAGCAATGCAGCGGCCCGCAAACCGGGTGAAAGATCTCTGACGCACTGGACTCTGCCCCTGCCAGAAGCGTCGCACAAGAACTCGCCCCCAGAAAGGAATCTCTGCTTTGAGAAGCCGTGCAGAGCGTACCAAAAAATCGGCCACATGGGAATGATCGCACACTTCCGAGGCTTGCTCTTGAGATTCGAAATGCGCGCGATCTCTGCGAAGAGGAATGCTGCGACAGGCCCGTCAATCCATATCCTCCCCAGTATGATGGCGATGTCGTCGGCGAAAGCTCGCACTAGGCAGCGGTCGCCCAAGTCATGAACCGGTGCTCGAAGGAATGCGTCAATAGCTATAACGATCAGCGTAGGGCTGAGGGGGCAACCTTGCTTCGCCCCAGAAGTAACGGTGAATGCTTCAGTTGTCATCCCGCCAAATCGCCATACATGTGTATTCCCGCGATATAGCTGCTGCACGGCCGTGCTGATGGACACTCGAATTCCGATCGCATCCAAAGTCATCCAGAGAAATGCTGAAGACGAGCTCGGACAGGCGGCACCGAAATCGTTCAGCAGACAAGCTGGGCGCGGACTTCCGGGCCATGCTGCTGGCTGACCGGGCCCCTGCGAGTCTCTAGCTAAAGCTGCGGTGGCCATGTGGGTCTCCACCTCGATGACGTTGTCGAGCATTTGCCGGCCTTTGATAAATCCCCGCTGTGGGTCAGAGGACCATTTGCCTACCGCGGGCTACAGAATCCGGTTGATTGAAGCAGCAAGTAGTTTGACATCGGAGTTGCCCGGGGACAGCGGGCGCGCGTCGGGCGCGGACCGGAAGCCGGCGGGGCCCGAGGCTAGATCGTGACCTTCAGCAAGCAGGGCAAGCCACGCATCGTTGGCATCGCGAGGAAGTGGCGCGCCAGCTGGCCATTCGAGCAGGGCAGAATACATAACGCGTTGGCGCAATTCTGGCGCGCGCCGGGCGCCGTAGGGCGCGCCATCGGGCCCGGGGGCTGAGTCGGCGAAGCCAGAGAGAAGCTTAGAGAAATCGTCGAACGAAATAATCCATTCAAGGCGCGACAACTGAACAGCGCACTTGTCCAGAAAGGTTTTGCCTGCCTGCCCATCGACAGGCTGCGCGGCGAAAGCTGGACCCCCAGTAGTCAGCAAAGGCAGCATGAGCGACCGTAGTGTGGGCAATTGGGAGACCTTGATTGACGATGAGGCCCCGGAGGCCTGCACGCCGTCGCTTCGGTGAAAACTGAACAGCCCGCGCTATGAGTCCAGATCACTCCCGGCTCATGTAGAACTCCGGGAGGTCGGCGGCATCCTCCAGCTCCTGCAGTCGCTCCTCGGCCGTCGCCTGGCTGAGGCGCTGGATGACGGGCCCCACTTGGGAGAGTACTGAATGAGTCCAGCTCGAGAGGCAGCAGTTGCCGAGAATGTCCTGGAGGTCGGAGCAGACGCTGGCTGCAGAGAGAGCCCGCTGAATACGACCCTTGTGCACGGGGCGAAGAAATTTCAGACACCGCCAAAGCTTCTCCTCGGAGGCGCGGGCGCCATGGCGCTGAACCCTGCGTTTGACCTCGGAGCTGGCCTTGAGGAAGAGGCGCTTCAGCTCGACCTCATCGGCCCATTTGCCGCTAGTCTGTGCAAAGCGGAGCTCATCAAGCACGGTGCCCCACAAAAGGGTGCCGAGGTACCCAGCTTGGAACAGTCGGGGATCGAATTGAGCTGCCACGCTGCCGCCAAGTGAAGAAGACGGGGGCGCGGTCGCTCGAGTCGAAGCGGGGGGGCGCGGCAAGTCCAGGAGAGGCAGCGCGAACGTCAAGATTGGTTAAGAGAGAGCTCGGTAGCGATGTAAATATGCGGTCAATCCGGCTGTGCTGACGATGTCCTGCAGCATCAACCCCTTTCCTAGTGAAATCGTCATGCGTCAGCTCAGTGAGCAAGTCAAGACATGTCAGCGTGTCGAAGGTGTCCCGTACGACGGTGCCAATGAAGGTACCGGCGGTGGCATCAAACCGGTCGGACTCGCATGCAACTCAATTGAAGCCCCCAAGAAGAATGAGAGTGGCCTCGGAATAGGTAAGAGTCACCGAAGACAACTCTTCTAGTAGCTGTTGCCGGTCCCCCTCAATATGCACGCCACATATCACCAGATGCCCCCGTGACCCAAGCAGAGAAAGAGTACAGAGTCGACCAACGATACGTGGATTGAAGTTGATATCCGGGAAGTCGGCGAAGAGCGTGCTCTTGACCGCAATCCCGACCCCCCCGGCGTTCGGGGCAGCGTCCAAGCCGCGCCAACAGAAGCGATGGTCCCCACAGAGCTTCCGCTCAAGAGTTCTGCTTCTCCTCTGGGTAGAATGAGCCTCGAGGAAAATGGTGAAGTCGTGGCGGTGGGCGAGGTTCACGGCGCATCTGGATTTAAGTGTCCTGCGTTGCGGGTCCACGCCACACAAGCCCCGTCGCCCGAGAAATATTTGGAGGAGGCAGCACGGGGAGAAGAACGAGGAGCAGGAGGAAAAGGGTCAGGCTCCCTGCTCTGTGAGCAGACGCGTTGAAAAACACGTGGCTGTCGGAGCTTGTCCCGGAGAGCGTGCCTGAGGAGTCGCGTCGCTCCCTCTGCGTGCCCGCGTCGATGAACACGAGGCCCCCAGCACAGAAGGAAGTGAAACAGAAGTGGAAGATGCGCGCACAAACCCCGATAAATGAGTCGAATTCTCCGGCCATGCCAAAAGATGCATGTCACCATGCCCTTCTGCATCATCACGCCGCCGTGGGCGCCACCAGCGTGAACGCCGCTTCGAGTCCACCTCGGAGGCCATCGAGGCCGCCGTCTCTGGGGAAAACTCCACCTTGTCGAGCCCGTTGGTGTGCGCGCGGGTGGAGACGCCGTCCTCCAGAACCGTGAAGATCGTGACCAACTGCCCCATGCCGCCAACGTCGACGACACCGGACCTGACCGTGGAGGCCTTTTGAGGTCATGTGCTGCTCCAACTTCTGCCATAACTGTGAGATTACCCATCCCCGGACGCGTTCATCGGGTGACCGGTCCATTGAAGCGAGAATGGAGCAGATTCCGAACCAATAGTATATCCGTAGGCCAGCGCGGATGGACTCTTCGAGGATGGCCTCCGCCGAAGCGGAATCGTTGAAGATGGGGCGCGCGTGTTTGGTGTTGCTGGCGGCGCGGATCTGGGGGAGCGGAGTGTTCGGTGAGAGCGACTGGAGGACAGTCTCAGCATGCTTGACCAGCGTCTTGGACCACATGGGACATGGGAAGCCTTTGAGCACGAAGACTTTGTTGTCGGAGTCGTCGGTGCGCGTTGCCCGGTAGCCAGGACCTTCGCTGCGTGCGCGCTTGGAGCCAACGCCGCCTGCGTCGGCTCGAGATTCCAAGGCGGTAGTTCTCTCCTGGAGCTTCTGGATCTCCTCCATAAATTCATCATGATGCTGCTTGAATCGGGCTTCGGGTTTGGTGTCGAGCAGCTGCTCCGTCTCCCTCATGATGTCGTCCTTCAGATCCTGACGCAACTTTCCGAAACCGGTGTCCAGCAGAATCTGGATGTCCTTGAGCTGCGCCATGAATGTCCTGAGAAGTACATGGACAGACTAGGTGGTGGAGTCCTGGGGGCTAGAAGCCTAAGGCCTGGTTGCCTGGTTGGCTCAAGCTAGTCCTTGAGCCAAAATGGCTACGTGTACACAACCAACACACACACATATCTATACATATAATGTACATTCCTATTCATACGAATCTATCTTTATAAGGCCAAGGACCCCGAGAAAAACACACACACACATATACACACACACACACCTAACGATTTTGGCCCACCCTGGGCCTCTCCAGACGACCCGGGAGAACCCCTACGAAAGCCCGATTACGGCCCCAGAGGGCTCCAAGCGTTCCGGCGCGCTCCCGAAACGACCCCAAAAAGCCCCAAGACGATCCACGACGATCCCACAGAAGCCGTCATACCCTCAAAGATCGCTCCAAAACGTCCCAAGAGGCCTCCAAGAGCACTCCCAAGAAGGCCCCAAGAGGCAAAATTCATTGATTTTCTGCTGGTTGTTGGTGAATTTGTGGGTTCTCCTCCTTTCGGTTTCTGCGTATCAACAGCCTCGCACGGAGTGTCAACTGAATGAATGTGTCTTGAATTTGTGTCGAGTGTACAATTGTCAACCGCACTGCGTTAGTGTGCGACCGTGTTCTTGTGTTTGATGTCTCATGCGAAATCCGTGCCTGGATCCTGAAGCAGCCAAATCCACACCTGGTGACATACACAAAGTACCTTATCCTCCATTTGGTGCCATTGACGTTGTAGTTCTCTTCAAACAGTGGGGGCGCTTCTTCCACGGCTTCTTGGCGACAGATCCTGTACCACTGTCACGTTTAGTGTACAACTGTCAACTGCATGATCCTCTTAGCCATGCGTGTCCTTACCAGTATGGATGCCGTAGCAAGCTGTATGCGTACAGCGGCCGCCATTGTCAACATAATCGGGGAGGCGTGGCGTGTACAATGGAGGAGGCGAGGGGTAAGTGAATGGACAAATCGGCATCGCAAAGGGGATGGGCAATTGCATAAAGCTTGCATAATTTCGAGGAATAAATACTGCCGCGTGCTTGTTCAATGGCCGAGAGCGGTGCTGCTTCAAAATACGATTGTAGCAGCACGTCAACAAACAAATATCGTCGATGGCGAAACTAGTTTTGCTAACGCAGTTTTGCCTGCTTCTCCGTACCAAGAACCCAATACGTCGTTGTGTGCTTTTCCGCTGGTGTTGTATCTGCTTCGAGCCAATGAGAACTATACTATAGAGAAACATGCTTGTTCATCAGGGCCTCAGCGCAGAGATGGCTGCGTGTACCTAGAATAGAGAATCAAGGATGTGTGTAGAGCTGCGCTGGTAGTGATCTCGTGTCGTGGGCGCCCTGGCGGAAGGGCCGCCTCCTCCTCCTCCTCCTCCTCCTCCTCCTCCTCCTCCTCCTCCTCCTCCCCCACCTCCTCTATTCTGCTTCACGTCCCCCTCATCATCCGTCGAAGCCCTCGCGCGGCTATATCGGGGTGGAGTCTTCTTAGAACTATATGTCGGCATCTCGCGGCTCCAATGAGCCGTCTTGGTACGGGATGCTGCGCCATGATGGGGCCCACTTGAGCCATCGTGGGCTCTTTGAACAACCATATTTGAGAATCCAAATCCAAAAGGGCTGCTAAAAAAATCCGTGTGGAAACGCAGAGACGCAATGGCAGCCTTGCGCAAGGATTTCTTCTGTAGCTGCCTTAGGCATGGATTCCGTTCGAGGCGGCCGCGTTTGCGTGTTCTGGGTTTTCAATTATTTGTGTTTATGCGTTTCCTGCGTTTTCAGAATCTCCACCCGCATGCATTGTAAAGTTCATTCGGCACGCTGTGGGGGGAAATTCGACGTGAAACGGAGACCCCCGCCGAGAAATCGATTTCGGTTTCGTGTTCGTGTCGTGCTTGCGGGCGAGGCGAAGCTGCGAGGGCGGGCGAAAGGAATGAACCCGCCGTGGCTAAGGCGAAAATGATCTCAATGACTCTACGGGGGTGTCTCGCCAATGTCCCGTGCTGTCCCGTGACGCAGTGTCCCGTAGTGTCCCGTGGCGCGGTGTCCCATGTTGCCCAGTGGTGCCCCGTGGTGTCCCATGAGGTCAAACGTGAGATCGATAATGGGATTGATAGTGAGACCGGTCGACAAATCGATAATGAGATCGATCGTGAGGTCGACTGTGGCATGGATAAAGAACAAGATCGATAAATAGATAGAGGCTGAGATCGACAGATAGACGGCCAAACACGAATTCCGTGGTGCCCAACGGGTCTCCGCCGAAACCGATCTGACCCCGATGGCGCACCAGAAGCTGAACTCCTCACCACAACCTCCTGATCCCCTTGCCTGTGTGGATCCCGCACAGTGTGTTATTGCACCGCGGGCGCGCAATATGGGTGGTGCATTCACTGCGGTGCACTCGACGTTGTTCCATATTCGATCCAGGTGGTTCAAGCTATGTGGTGCAATATATGTGGTGCAAGCTATGTGGCGCAACACAGGTGTACATGTACAGAATACCGCTGGAGCTGTGTCACGCAGGTCTGCGGTCATCGTGGGCGGCCGACAGCGTTGCTCGGATGTGGCGGCCATCCCGACATTCATCCCCCCTGGCGCTGCACTGTCGTAACACATGGCCTTGCATAGATATAAACATGCAGGTGCTAGCAAGCTTTATGGTGAATAGTACCGTCACTTGGGCGCCCGAGTTATCCGGGGTAACTCGGGTCCGGGGTAACTCGGGCTTGGATTCCCGAAAAAGGAACCCGAGTTAACCCTGAGCCGAGTTACCCCTGATGATGTGGGGCTCTGGACGCCCGAATTATCATGGGTAACTCGGGCCCAGGGTAACTCGGGTATCGGCTTCCCGAAAAAGGAACCCGAGTTAGCCCTGACCCGAATTACCCCTGATGATGTGGGGCTCTAGACGCCCGAATTATCCGGGGCAACTAGGGCCCAGGGTAACTCGGGTATCGGCTTCCCCAAAAACGAACCCGAGTTAAGCCTGACCCGAGTTACCCCTGATGATTCGGGGCTCTGACCAATGCTGGGCCACCTCGGACCCCCAGCCGACGCCAAAGCCGTCGAGACAGCCCGCTGCTCGGGGCCCACGCCGGCCGAGGCAGCAGTTGGGTCAACCCTTCCCCCCTTTCCTCCCTTTCCTCCTCCACTTCCTCCTCCTCCTCCTCCACCTCCTCCTCCTCCTCCTCCTGCTCCTCCTCCTCCTCCCCCTCCTCCTCCTCCTCCTCCTCCTCCTCCTCCTCCTCCTCCTCCTCCTCCTCTGAGTCACTGTGGCACGATCTGCAGCGGACCCCACGCGGGCGCCCACGGGTGGCCACCGAGCGAAGCCTCGGCGACTCCGCCCGCGCACGGCCGCGGGGCGCCGAGGCGAGATCCCGGCGGGCCCACCGAATACACTCGGGGCGCCCGCGCGGCGCTCACGACCGACCGAAGGACCCCTGAGTGCACGCGCTGCTTGGGAGAGGATGCGCCAACGATGGCAAAGGCACGCGTGCACGAGCAAGCGACAGCAAGCAGCCCTGAGAGGAGGATAATTAGTAAGCAAGCGGCGGTGACCAGAGGCCGGCAAGGGTAACGAAGCAGAGCTGGCAAGGCAGGGAAGGAAGAGCGGACGAGAAAGATGCTTCTGCTCGCCTGCCTGCCGCTCGCACGAGCGAGCACAGCCGAGCAACCGTCGGCTGGCAAAAGCAAACCAATCCTCCTCCCCTGCCTCCTCAGCTTCCTGCCTTCCCCTTCAACTTCGGCTTCCTCTGCTTGACCCCCTGGTCTGGCTGATCCTTCCAGGCCTCATACCCCCCACCCCCTGTCCCCTCAACTGGTACAGTGGGCGTATGAGCGAGCCTTCTGGGCGCTGGCGAACACCGTGCAAACTTTTTCCATACTCCGGGGCTGCCCAAGTCCCGCCGGGCGCGCGCCATGGCATGCAGGACGCGCTCATGGACTAAATCAGTGCATGAGGGCAAGCCAGCAGGCGCAGCTTTCACACCACAGCAACTATTGTTGAGAGCTGCGCAAGTTATGACTAACATTGGTCAGCAAGAGCGTCAGAGTACACTGCGGAGGAAGCAGGACCGATCAGGAAGCGTCTCCCAATTGTGCCGTGTGTTGCTCAGTTCCTTGTAGTCTCTCTTTATGTATTTACTCTCTGCGTTTACTTCCGTATCGTTATCTCGCCCTCTGCCTATATGTTTCTCGTCCTGGGGCATGGTTTGGATACGTGTATATATATAAGTGTGAAGGTAACGATATACATGCATATATACATGCATACATACATGCGTACATGCATGCATACAAGCATGCAGGCATACATATACTTGAGTCACACACACGCGCACTCACGCTCTCTCTGGATCTCTCTTTCTCCCTCTTTCTTGGTCATGTCCCAGGTAATGGGAAACTGATTGCAATAGCACAGCTGCGCATGTGAATGTATGCACACATGCATGCAAGCATTGCTCCAGACATATGGAACTTCAACCATGTGCCACCAATACGTGTAGATATATATATATATATATATATATATATATATATATATATATATATTAGATGGAGCCTCAACAAACCACACAATGCATGTACCGCCATCGTGCCTGCACGGAGTGGGCGTGTTGGAATGTTCCGATTGTTCTCTGCGAAATATTTGCACTGTTTAAGGCCGACCCCCCCCCCCGTACGACGCATCCCTTCAAAAACGTCCCGCCCCCATTCCCGGAATTGTTCTTTGGCAGCCCGTTCGGTGTCCAAACGGCCAAGATGGCCGGAGGGCAGCATCTCCCGACAGAAAGGGCAGGCTCCCCCTGCTCCTGCAGCGCATCCCTCTTCCTCTTCCTGCTCGTCCTTCCTGCTCCTCCTTCTCCTCCTCCTCCTCCTCCTCCTCCACCTCCTCCTCCTCCTCCTCCCCCTCCCCCTCCTGCTCCTCCTCCTCCTCATTTCCCCCCCTCCGCTCTTGATGCGGCGCCTTCCCCCAAAACCCTTCGGGGAAACACAATGTCTCGCGGTTGGCAAAAGATCCACCATCACAGCCGTCACGAAGCACGGCCAAGCAGAGGTCGGCTTAGCGCTTGCCAAGTGCAGTGCGCGCATTGCCTTACTCTCTACGAGATACTCCTCCTCCTCCTTCTTCTCCTCCTCCTCCTGGATCACCCCACATTTCAAATCAACGTTTATGGGTTCAAACTTTCGCGGGGACCACACGAAACACAATGAACAACTATGTGAAGCACTCTTGCAATAATCGTCGACACTGAAAATCAACCAGCGACACCATCAGGGGAAGTTAAGATGGCCTAAACATAAACATCGCACCGCTTGGTACCGATTCCCGCCAGAACCGTCCAAAACACCCACTGATTGCAACATCTTCGTGCCTTTCTACCCCACCATGGCCTCACCAATCCCCTTGCCTCCCCCATTCACCCCCTCCTTCTGCTTCTGCTGGCTTGGGACTTACTGGATTGCATGGGCGCGTCCTGGAATTATATGTGGGCTCTTTTGGGTCATCTTGCATGTTGACACCTTCTGGGGGGGGCCTCTGGGTGCTTCTGGATACGTAACGTAAGAATACAACCGATCTGTGTGTGTGTTGTGTGTGTGTTCGAGGCTCCTGGGAGGCCGACAGGCGAGAGGAGTCTTTGTTCGGCCGAACGAAATTTCGGCGGGCAAGAAATTAGAAATGTCGTTTCCCCAAGGAGGGAATTCAACTGAGCGAACCGGGGAATTTCTCGGGCGAGCGAGGAAGTTCCTCTGGTGCGAACGAAGAAACTGCTGGACGCTCCTGGAGGAAACCTCCCGGTGCATCGGGGGCCTGAGAGCCTGGATGACGGCCTGAACCCGTCGTTGCCGGCGGAAACCCAACGCCCACCAAGGACGAACGGGCCCTGTGAACGAGACCGTTCCTCCGACCCCCCCTCCCCCTTGAAGCCCCCCGGCTCGATACACAACATACCTATGGATAAATCCAGGAAGTGGTTCGACCCGAAATTGCCCCGTGAGCCCCGATGAAATACCCCAATGCAAAACGTCTACCCTAATTTTGAAAGGGGCATCTCGGCCACCCCGAGTTTTCAAGTGTAAGGTGGGAACCATTTATGTCGGCAGCGGGATTCGCAGGCGTCCGGTTACTTCGCGAAGGACACGCGAACACGATGATGAAAAATAGAAACGGCAACGCGATGCTGACAACGACGCCAAGCGATAACCACCAACACAATGAGCCCTTACAACTACGCCATGAGAGCATCTGCGCCCACCAACCCGCTAGTGCAAAGCGGAGCAGATGCAAGCACGCCCGCTCGCCAGCTCGTCCGCGCACCCGCCCGCCTGCCCGCCCGCCCGCGCTCCCGTTTCCTTCCGCCAGGTGGCAACGCGGGCAGGCGAGAACAGATCGTGTTGTGTTCTTCCGGCGCAGGGGGCGCACAATACATACCATTATACTCGGCCCGTCCCGTGGCACCGCTGGGAGCGAAAAACCGCTGGGAGCGAAAACGCAGTGCTCGACCCGCATCGTGGCAGCACACGAGAAGGGCGACACCATAATATTCGTTAGTGTTCCACAAGGGCGACAAACAAAACATGATTCGGCGACTTCGACGACGACGAAAACAACGACGACGACGACGACAACCACCACACCCGTACCATAGCTCGAGCGCCCGCCCGCCCGCCCAGCCACCCGCACCCCCGCGCGCTCGAGCGCTCGTCCGCCCTCGCGCCCTTCGGCTCGTCCTCTCGCTCGCCCGCCCGCGCGCCCGCTCGCTCGCGGTGCCCGCCCAACCCGCCCGCACGCACGTCCGGCCGCCCGTGTGGCCGCCGCCCGCCAGGATGGCCGCCGCCCGCCCGCTCGCTCGCCCTCCCGCGCGCCCGCCCTCGCGCCCGGCCGCCCGCGCGCCCGCCCGCCTGCGCCCGCCCGCCCGCGCGCCCGCCTGCGCGACTGCCCGCCCGCCCCTGGCAACCGTGGATCGGCGAAGAACGAATGGTAGATGCCACCCGCCACGTGGCGCCGCACGGAAAACATACCATTCCACGCTACCCGTACAGTGGCAACGCAGAGAACGGGCACAGCCAACATTCATTATTCTGCTCTACAGCGGAATAAACGCGAGACGACGACAACGACGATGACGAGGGCGATGACGACGCCAGCGGCGACGACGAGGGCGACGACAACGACGACGACGAGAAACACAACGACGACGACGACGACAACGAGAAAGACGACGACGAAGACGACAACGACTACGAGGACGACCGCTACCACGACGCCGACGACGAATACGACGAATACAACGACGACGAGAAACACGACGACGACGACGCGGACGACGAGAACGACTACGAGGACGCCCGTCAGGAACTAGGACAACGACGAGAACGACTACGGACGACGAGAACGACTACGACGAATATGACGATGACGACGACGACTCGCCCGCCGCTGTCCCCGTACGTACCCCCTCCCTCCATTTTCTTCTCCTCCTCCTCCTTTTCCTTCTCCTCCTCCTCCTCCTTCTCCTCCTCCTCCCGCATCCTCCCTCCCTCACTCCATCGGTGCCCCCCCCCACTCCTCCTACGCTCAGACCTCCCTGCTCCTCTCCCCCTCTTCCCTCCCTCCTGCGCCCGTGAGGAGAAGGAGCGCAGGACCAAGAGGATCCGCCAGCGAAGACAAGACAAAACACAGGGCAACCGACCGTGCCGATCGAAGGATTCGCGCACACCACCCACCGCACGCTCTGAAACCCTGCGCGCGGCATTGCCGTGCGGCCGCGCTCCCGAAGCGACGCTCCAGGGCAGAGCGGCGCGGGCCGCTGCCCGATGCCCACGTGCGCTTCTCTGTCATAGGGCGAGCCTGCACGAAGCGAGGCACGCCCGCGTCCGCGCCCGCGCCTCGCACACGAATGGCGGGGGGCAGAGCACCGAGGACGCCAAAACACCCAGAGGGCACCCGAGACAGCCCGCTGGGGGCGCCGCTTCCAGAGAGCCAGTGCGCGACCAAAGCAAGAGTGAAGAACACTCCCCGACCGCCAGAGAAACGCAGGGCACCTGCCACGACCACAGATCGAAGGCATACGACAAAGAGCACGTCTGAAGAGGACGAACTATCGGGCCCGAATGCCTTCCCTAGATGCAAGATTGGGAAACACATGAGAGCAACGATAATGTAGAAAGCGGGAGTCACAAGGCCACCATGTCCTAGGTGTGCGAACTTCTGCGCGGGACAGCCGAGCAGCTGCACACGTCACATCGATCTACATTCCAGGACCAGACAAAAAGGCACCCGGAGCAGCTTGATGAAACGCAACCTCCAGAAAACGCAAATGCAACGAAAGCGAATGTTCAATACGCCCCCCGACCCACAGAGAAACCCAGAGCACCTGCAACGACCGCAAATCCGAAGCATGAGATGCAGCCCCGCCCCCAAACCTTAAGCCACAACCTTCGAGAAAAAAACATCCTCTATTCAACAGCAACCACTAGAAGGTGTTCTTTCACCCGGGAAAACACTTCCTGGCAATTTTCCCCGTTCGGCCGAGTTTAAGTTCCCTGTTCGAGGCCAATTGCCTGGTCCCCGACTGGATTTCCTGGTTCGCCGTTGCACCCTCCTTGGGGGTGGCCTTCATCCAGCACTCTCCTCACACATGTCGTGCATCATGGGCGATCAGCTGGCCTCCGAGATTACTCTCCAGAGCCTCAGTGTAGCGCACCCCTCACACAATTGTTACCCCATGGCCCCCCAAGGGCGATCCGATGACCCTCAAGATGGCTGAAGGGAGCGCCTCGAGACGCAATGAACAACATCGCGAATACGCATCGATACTGCAAAACGGCCATCAGACCCCTCAAGGAACGCCAATACTGCCCCCCTGCCCCTCAGGGGAAGTCAAAATGGCTTCAAAACAACCATTGAAGCGGTTGGTACTCATTCTTGCCGAAGCCGTACCCCGAACATCCTCCGATTGCAAGATCTGGGTGCGTTCCCACCCCATCGCGGACTCACCTTGCCAACCCCCTCCCGTCATCCCCCCTTCTCCCACTGCTTCTGCCAGCTTGGGCCCTGCTGGATTGTATGGGCGCGCCTTGGAGTTATCAGGGGGGTATTGGGCCAGCGTGGCGCCCCATGCGGGGTGGGTTCGTGGGAGCCCCTGGGCGCTTGCTGGGCCCTCTTGAGGTCTCTGCGCGACCCGGCCAACAACGGTTCGCTACCTGTTGTACGCGACCTTGCCGTCACTGGTCGGTGCGCGATCTGTGGTGCGCGATCTGGCCTGAGGTTGCGCGACCTGTGGTTCGCGACCCTTGCACTTCACGGAGCGCGACCAGTGGTACGAGACCTTGCCTTCATCAGTTAGTGCGCGACACGTGGCACACGTCATGGGTGGTAATGGTTCACGACCTGCGGTGCGCGACCCTTGAAATTCAGAAGTACGCGACCTGTGGTACGCGACCCGAACGTCTGTGGTGCGCGACCTGTGGCACGCGACCAGAGTGGCATTGGTTCGCAACATGTGGAATGCGACATTGTCTGCAATGATTGGTGGGAGAACGACCCTTCACGCTGAACGGTACGCGCCTTGTGGCAAGCCACCTTGCCTTCACCAATTCTGCAAGCGACCTGTTGCACCCGTCCTCAGCAATAACGAGTTGTACGCGACCTGTGGTACGGACCCCTCAAGCTCAATGGTACGCGGCCTGTGGAATGCGACCTAAGCGGCTGTGATAAGCGACCAGAGGTACGCGACGTGAGCGGCAACGGTTCGCAATCTGTGGTGCACGCTCGTGATTGCAGAAAGTGGTGCGCGACTTGCTGTGCGCGACTCTTGCATTCGATGGTGCGCGACCTGCCTTACGCGACATTGCCGTCACCAATTGTTACATTAAGTGTGGTACGCATCCAGAGCGGTAATAGTACGCGATCTGTTGTACGCGACTCGTGCAGTCGATGGTACACGAACTGTGGTACGCGATCTCAGCATAAACGCAATTCGGCATGGCCTTACGCACTTCGAGCCAGATGCACGTCCAGAGTCGCTCCACTGGCGCTCAGGATGGCTCATTGAGATTCATTGCAGCAAACACCTTACGCACGTTCGTGCCATATTGACACATTATCCACGCAGTCGTGCACCATGGATACACAGGAGCGCTCAAGCAAACTCAAGGGAGCCTTGTTTCGGCTTACCCCTTACGCACCTCGTTGCTCATGCACTCCCAGATGCCCTCAGCTGGCTTCCAAATAGACTCATAGAGTCCCATTACGCCTAACAAGGATACATAATATTCCAAGATGGCCTTGTGGAGACCACTCGAGACGCAATGAAAATTATTGCGATTGGCATCGACACTGCAAAATCGACATCAGACTCCCCAAGAAATTCCAATATTGTCACTTATCCTTCAGGGGACATCGAGATGGCCTCAAGGTAAGAGTCGCAATCATTGGTACTGACCCTCTTGGATACCCTCCTCCAGGATGCCCAAGATGGCTGCCAAGACAGCCCAAACAGGCCACAAACGCCGACACGACAGCCCCAGCTGCCTCCAAAACGGCCTAGCATAGCACTAAGTCTGCCAAAGATGGTGCCAATACGTCCCAGAATAGCCTCAAGACAGCCGATGACACTCTGAGGACGGCCCCAGAGCGCTGCAAGAAAACCCTCAGGAAAACCTGCAGAGCAGAAATATTCGCAACTGCGCCTGCACAGGTTGGGCGTCTGTAAGGATTCTAGTCTACTAGAACCGGCCCCCCCTCCCTGCGTAAGGCATATCGTTAGAACGTCGGCTACTCATAATTAGCGCTCCGGCGACCTGTTCTGTCTCCAGACTGCCAAGATGGTCTCCAAAACTGCTTCCACGACAGGACAGATGACACCAAGACGGCCTCAAGACGGCACAAGAGGGCTCCAAGAGGCCCTCCAGGAGAGCCCAAGGAGACGAAACACAGTGGTGCTCCTTAGGTGTTGGAAGGACTTTGAGTTTCTCACATGATTGGGCTTCCGACCGCCCCAGACGGCCCAATAGGCCTCCAAGATAGCTCCAATACAGCCCATGAGGCATCCAAAGAGGGCCCCAAGTTGGTCCAAGAGGACCCCTAAGATTGCCCAAGATCTTTCTAATCAGGCTCCAAGATGGTCCTAAAGCGCTCCAAGAGGGCACCAAGACGGCCCAGAAAGGCCTCCAAGACGGCCTCCGAAGACGACAGACTGGCCAAGAGCCCCTTTAAGACGGTACAAGAGCCCCCAAGAGATCCCGAAGAGGCTCCCACGAGGCCCCCGACGAGCCCCCAGGAGGCTCCCTGGAGGCATCAAGAGAGCCCCTCACAGGCCTTTCCTTCCTTGTCGTCGATTTCTCCCTCCTCCTCCTCCTCCTCCTCCTCCTCCTCTTCCTCCTCCTCCTCCGCCCTACCGCGCGCATGAAGATGAGTTCGAGTTCGCGACCCGCTTCAATTCTGACCGTTCGCTGAACTGCAGCGAGGCGTGAACTCGACCTCGCCCCTACCGCGCGGACGAAGACGAGGTCGAATTCGCGACCCGTCCCAGTTCAGACCAGCAGCAGTTGGATAATTGATACATTATGATCCGTTGCTGGTAAGGGTGTGGATCGCAGAATGAACTGCGACTTATTCACAACGCCCCCCCAGCCGCCTTGTAATCTAACCACCGTTGTCCTGGACTCTTCGACGCCACGGCGCGACGGCCCTGCGACGCGTGGCCCCTGCGCACGCTGACGTTAGCAAGGGCAGGGGGCGCATCAGCAGCAAGACAGACGAACCCCCGCCAATTCTGAGGGCCAGCGCCCTCGCACACAACTTCACACGCGACGGCTCGGAACGGGGAAGCATGTGCCATGCACCCGTGGAGGCGGCTGCACACAAGCCTTCACCCCCCAGGTCCTGAATTCTAGAAGGACGCCTGCCTGCGGCCTGTGCCTCCTCCTCCTCCTCCTCAGCATCCTGCTCCTCGTGCTCCTCCTGCTGATTCTCCTCAGGCTATTGCGTATTCCCCCTCCCCATATTCCTGTTCCTCATCCCACACCACTCACCCCGAACACGTGGTGAACCAGGCGATACGCGCCAGAACAAGCTGCAGCATCAGACTTCAACTAAGATTAGTGTGCCACAAGACGAAGGGAAAAACGGGGAAGGAGGAGGGGAGGGAGGAGGAAGGGAACAAGGGCGGAGAAGCAGCGGCACAGGAGGACTCGCAGGAGGCGGAGAAAAAAGGACGAGTAGTTGAAAGCGGATGACGAGTAGTTGAAGCGTAGTTGAAAGCGGCAATGTCCACTGAGGGATGTAAAACATCAAGAAGCAAAATGGATGAGACGCACGCGAAAGGAGGGAAGAACGGACAAGCGGAGAGACCCTCGACGGCCGAGACTTGCGAACTACACACGCCTCGTCCAATCGGGACCGTCCGCTCTATATTCTTCGCTGGAATGGAAAAACACAAGCGCGTCACGAACCCGTGGCAAGCTCGGAGGGGAAACAACAAAACAAAACAAAAAAACGGCGCAGGCTCACATCAACGCGCAACTGTTGGTGCACCTTGGCGTCGGGGGGTCCGGTCGAGAAAATTGGCCGGGCTGGCATATCGGGAGCGGGGAGGATGAGGGTGCAAATCACGAGAGGGATATAGCAGCGGGAGCACCCGGAGAAGGAGGAGAGGCGAGAGGGGGGGGGATGTCGTCCTTTCCCATCTGCTGTCTGTGACCGAGAGATCGCAGGGCAGGCACATCTCATGGAGAGCCAGCAAGGAAACCAAACGACGCCCGAGCATGGATCGTACCCTCCGTGTGCGCGTTTGCTCGCATGCTTGCAGCACATGCGCTTGACAACTTTGAAGGGGCCCTGGGACACACAAATAACTAGACGCAAATACCAGGAGTCCCCATATTTCCAATATTCTCTGGGTTTTTGTCTTCCCCCCCACTTCCGATATTTTCCCATATTTTCTGGGGAATCGACGATTACTTGTGTCTTTTTTTCCCCCCTCCTGAAGCTTCACATGACCACACGCGTACGCTCGTGCAAGAAGAGACTCCTTGCCCGCAGGCGGGCTCGCCCGCTCACTTCAACGGCTGGTTGCTTCGCTTTCTCTGCGGCCCACGCGCTGTTCTGCGCGCGGTGCGGTTGCACACGTGCGGGGCTACTACGGCAGGTTCGTGTTGTGCCGACTTCGGCCTTGGTTTCTGCCACCGCGGGGATCGTTCAACCTTGAACGATCGGCCGTTCCCGAAACTCGAACGATTCTGGGTCGCCCGCGGCGTTCAAAATTCAACGCCGCTGGCGGGGTCGCCGCCGGTCGACACGACACATACCTAACGTACGTGCTCGCCTGATGTGTTGCTTTCCTGCCCCTTGCTTGCACGCATCTGTACTTGCACGACATCGTGCCGTGGGTCCCTCCATGCACATGGCCGTGCCGCTCCATGGTCTCGCCGTGTGCATGACACTGCTCGAGGTGTACATTTTCGCCCACGTTTCCAAACGCATATCGGCCAATTCGCATCGAACGTGATCCGGAAATGTTTGACCCGGTGACTACGTCCATCGCAGCGTCGGAGGAAACGTGTGCGTGCAGGTTCGCGCGCGGCGCACATGGCCTGCAAACACGGACGCGTTCATCCATGTCTGATTGTATGTGTTGCGTGCTAGGCAGCAAGCGCGACGCATTGTCTGGTGTTCTTACTGTCTGCGTGGATGGCCGACTCATTTCTTGCACGCGGGCGGGCACGTGTGATTGCTGTCTGTGGTCCGAACTATTCGGGAACCAATGTGGCATATTTCATCAGAACTGGTCACGTGGTAGTCGTGCACACGCCCATCACTGCTGAGCTTACAATCGGCACCCTCAGCATTACCATCATCATCAGCAGCATCATCACCATCATCGTCATCACATCATCACCATCATCAGCATCACCATCATCAGCATATTCATCATCAGCATCAGCATCATCATGATCACAATCGTCATCATCACCATAATCACCATCGTCATCATCATCACCACCACCAATAATCATCATCAACATCAGCATCATCATAACCATCATCGCCATCATCATCGCCATCATAATTATCATTGCCACCTCATTATCACCATCATGACCACCATCATCATCATCATCAACATCACCATCATCATCATGACGATGATCACAATCAAAATGTATATCCCAAATGACCCAACCGCACTCACATACCGTCCGTATTGTTCCTTGACCAGTCTATCAGCACTGGCGTCACGCCCGCTTTGAGTAGCGCTGTGATGCCGTTATGACAGGCTCCAACACAATGTACAAAGGCAATGGGCGGCTCAACGCTGCGCTGTCTTTCTTTGGGGGGGGGAGGGGGGGGAAGGGCAACAGGCCCCTCTCGTCCTCCTCCTCCTCCTCCTCCGCCTCCTCCGCCTCCTCCGCCTCCTCCTCCTCCTCCCCTGCGGAACTCTGCGCCGCCCCCGCACCTGCCCCCCCTGGTGGCCCAGCGCCAAAGGGGCACCCGCGCAAAAAGCTACACACCTCGGCTGCGCCAGAAGCGGAGGAGGAGGAGGAGGAGGAGGAGGACGAAAGGAGAGGAGGAGGAGGAGGAGGAGGAGGAGGAGGAGAGGAGGAGGAGGAGGGGGGAGGAGGAGGAGGAGGAGACGTCGGCAATGGCGGCAGCGTCGGCCGCGCCTGTCGACGCACGTGCCCACGTCCTGCCGCCGCGTAACCTCCGCGGAGGGGGTGCCGGAGCAAGGGGGGGGGGCGGCTAGGCCGCCAGGGCCATGGCCAGCGGCCCAGGGGGGGGTGGGGGGAAGGGGGGACCTGGCAAGTCCTCCTCCTCCTCCTCCTCCTCCTCCTCCTCCTCCTCCTCCTCCTCCTCCTCCTCCTCCTCCCTCCTCCTCCTCCTCCTCCTCCTCCTCCTCCTCCTCCTCCTCCTCCTCCTCACATGCCTCGAATCCACCCTCGTGACCTGATTCCGAGCAATCCCGTGGGCGCAGGCGGTTGGGCAGTCTCTTCCATGCCCTGCTCTTCCCCATTGGGAAGGGGGGTACCCTTGCCCCTAAGCCCCATGCACCATGCGCTGGGTCTGGAAAGGAGGGGGGCCGAGGTGCCAGATGGCTCCCACATGTCCCAAGATGGCCTCTAAGACGGTCCAAGCATGGATAATACTGAATTAAGCATGCCTTCAAGACGCCATGCTACGCTTCGAAGACAGTGCCACTGGGCTACGAATCCTCCCATGGATGCCCCCCCGGAAATCACTTCCTGCAAACCACATGGAGCTATCAATTAATCAATTTGGAAGTTACCGCTTTTCCGATTATGATGGGCTTCTGGAGTCCCAGGATGGTTACAAGATGGCGCAAGAGAGTCTCAATATAGGCGGAGAAGGGCTCCAAGACAGCCCAAGGGCCCCAAGAGAGTCCCAAGGGGGGACCAGGGGCCAAATGTGCGGGTGGTAGGGCGGTGGTCCTCCCTCTTTGTGTCACGGTATTCACTGCGCTTACGTGGCCACGCCAGCTCCCCAAGAATTCACTGCTGAAGGGACTTGGTGAATACTCATGATGCGGTCATCTTCCTCGCCTTCCCCCTTCTCCGACTCAGCTGCGTGGCGCCCCCCCAGCCAGTCCCGACATCCCTCCTTCTCGGCGACAGGGAGAGGGAAAGCGAGAGAGAGAGAGAGAGAAGGAAATAAAGAAAGAAAGAACGATAGAGAGAGAGGGAGGGAACGAATTTCACGGGCGCTTGGGTGAAACACAATTCCTGACACGTTCGTTGAAACCCGGAAGGGGGGGCTCCCCCCCACTACACCCCAAGCATCTGGCGAAGCGAAGCACCCAGCCACACAACCCTCGCACAGAACTCCCCCCCCCCTGACAACCTGCCCCCTCCTGGCGCAAGTAAAGGGGCCCCAGGACACACAAATAAATACACGCAAACAAAACGATTCCCCCAATTTCCCCATGCTTTCTGGGTGTCTGTCTTCCCCCCCACCTCCCATATTTTCCTATATTTTCCTAAGGGTCGACGATTCATTGTGTCTGTGTGTGTGTGTGTGTTTTTCCCCTCCTGGCGCAAGGGGCGGGGGCTCACCGCCGCCCCCCCGCGCCGGCAAGCTACGACGACGACGACGACGACGACGACGACGACGACGACGACGACGACGACGACGACGACGACAGCAGTGGGCGGGCGGGACACGCCGTCGTCGTGGTCGGGTCGGTCGGGCGGGCGGGACACGTCGTCGTCATAGCCGTCCTCGTCGTCCTCGTCGTTCACCTGGCGCGGAAGAGGGCCCCTGGTTTCTCGACGTCCGCGGTGTTTTGTCGTAAGGGGGGGAGCCCCCCCTGGTTTCCACAAAACAGCCTCAGGCGAGTGCAGAAGCGGCTGCTTCCCTTCTCGTCTCTCGCGCCCCTCTCCATTACTCGTCCCCCTTGTCCTCAGGCTCACGCCCCTCTGCCCCTCCTGCTTCTCCCCTACTTGTCTTACCAGCCTGAAACATATCCCTGATTATCCCTATGCTGGGCACCTCCTCATCACGATGCCAATCTTAGGGATTCCCTTATTTTTTTAGGGCGAATCCCTAAGGTTTTCATCGCCTTTTGGCGTGTCGATCTTAGGGATAGGGACACGTTCGAGGCTGGTGATTGTCTCCTCTGGCTCTGCCTCATTCGCCTCCTCCTGCACTCCTTCTTCTCGCCCTCCTGCGCCTCCGCCCTGCGCAGAAGACCAACCAGCCATGGACTTCGAGGACCCGAGGACCCGCTGGCCCTCACGGGGTCACCCTAGAGCCCCCCTCGACTCTCCAGGACGAGCAGCGAGAGCCGCCACTCGCCTCCCCCCCTTCTGCGCGCGACCGACGAGGAGGAGGAGGAGGAGGAGGAGGAGGAGGAGGAGGAGGAGGAGGAGGAGGAGGAGGAGGAGGGGGAGAAGGAGAAGGAGGGCGAGGAGGAGAAGGAGGAGGAGGAGGCGGAGGGGGAGAAGGAGAAGGAGGGCGATTTCGGGTACACGTAAGAGTGACCCTGGGTAAGAGTGACCTTTGGTGCGCGGCTTTGGGGGTGCCGCGGGGAGGCCAAATCCAGGCGCGCTAGCCGCTGCTACCGCTTCGCGTTCAGCCATCTGGGGGCCCATCTGTGCCCGCATCAGAGGTCACTCCGGCGAAAGGTCACTCTTACGTCTAGTCGACGATTGCGGGGAAAGAGGAGGACCGGGCCCCAAGATTTGGAATCCCGAAACGGTGCGGCGACAGACCGTGCGGTGACCCCGAAATCCCCCAAGACCTCACCGCACGGTCCGCCAACGCACGGTTCTGGGACCTCGGAGGCCCCCGTCGCCCCGAGACGCCCTCGGAGAACGACCCGAGCCCCAAAACCGTGCGGTGACCCCGAATCCCCACCGACTCACCGCACGGTGTGGTCACCACCCCGTCTGGGGCCCCCGGCGAGAGCGGAGCGCAACCCCGCCGCCGGCGCGCGCCGGGGTGGGAACCCGGCTTCCGCCTGCGCCCCCGGCCAGTCCTGTGCCACGGCGGGCCCGCGCGGGGCCACAGCACGAGGGGGGTGTCAGCAGAGGCAGAAGGCAGGGCAGGGCAGGTCAGGTGCGCGCTGCAGCAGTCGGCCGGACCTAAGGCACGATAGATCAGGAACGAAGCCCCTGTTTTTTTCCAGATAGAAGTCTAGGGAGTCCGAAGGAACACCAGGGGGGCTCGCCGCCAGAAAGGTAGCGGCACACATGCAAACCAAAAGAACGACCGAGCCCCTTTTGAAAAGTACGCGCTCCTTGTTCAAACCGGATCCTGTAGGAGAAAGGTGAGACGGAGATGACGGGGAAGAAGCCGTGAGAGTGCTGATCATGGCATGCAGGTTGGAACATCAGAGGCGAATGTCTCCACACCCCATTTTTTGCCGGGGAGGGGGGCAGGGGACCCAAACAGGACGTATACGCGCCCAACCACGTACATGAACATGCATCCCGGTCTGAGAGGCCGCCCTCGTGCCACGAACGCTCGCCCAATGCGCTCTCTCGGACTCCATCTCGCTGTATTGACGCGTTCGTCTTTGCTTCGCTTCTGAAGGGTGGAGGGGGCAAGCGCGTGTAATTGCTACCCCCGGAGGTCAGGTCTCTGAAGAACGGGCGGGTGCCCGTGATTTGAAAAGCAGCATGCAGCCAAAGGTAAGGGGGGGGTCCGATATAGCAATCGTGCTACCGTGCCGCAAGGAGCACTGACTGAGGAACGGCGGGGCTTGTCTGGTCTTGAGTCGGGCCTGTCCCTCTACAGGGATAATTTCCTACAGTTCAAAGATAGTCTGGGGGCTATCTTTCGAGTATCTTTGGGCATCTTTTGACTATTTGTTTGATCTGTTCGATTTTTCGTCCAAAATCCCAGTGTAAGGGGGACCGGCCCGACCTAAGTCTGGTCACCGCGAGCCTCTGCTTCGAACAGGTCCCCCGACCCCGATCTGGGGAGCGGCCCGCGGACCAGAGCCCCATCCCGAGCCCGAGGTGGTCCAGATGTCAGCGTCTTGCCTGTACCCCTCCTCTTCCTGCTCCTCCTCCTCCTCCTCCTCCTCCTCCTCCTCCTCCTCCTCCTCCTCCCCCTCCTCCTCCTCCTCCTCCTCTCCCCTCCTCCTCCTCCTCCTCCCTCCTCCTCCTCCTCCCTCCTCCTCCTCCTCCTCCTCCTCCTCCTCCTCCTCCTCCTCCTCCTCCGCCTTCGCCTCCTCCTTCTCCTCCTCCTCCTCCTCCTCCTCCTCCTCCTCCTCCTCCTCGCAGAGTTAGGTTTTCGCGAGAAGGGGGCTGGGGGCGAGGCCTCCGCCAACCCTCCTGCGTGCTGGGCCTCAGCTCAGGGCCCCATGAACGGGGACGTTGGCTGACCAAAGCCCAAGGCGTCGGCACGCCCGAGGAAACCGCAACCGTGTGCCGGAACGTGTTCCATTGCTTGTTCTCCCCCGCAGTGCACAATCTCTTGCATAGTCCTGGGAAGCCAATTCTGGGGCATCGCGGGACCCTTGCAACTCCTCTCCGCAAGGGAGTTCCCCCACGGAAGCGGGATCGGGAGCTCGGTTGGGGCTCCGCCAGGCCCGTGCCCCAGCCCTTCTTACGCGGTGGCTCAGTGCACCGAGTCAACTCATGACAGCCCAGAGAAGGAGGGGGCGCCTCCCCCCCAGAAGGCCAAAAGCCGGTGCTCTCTGTCATGCTCTGGCCGCAACCAAGGCGTCGGGGTTCCGTCATGGAGGATCCCAACGCCGCTGGTGGAACCCTCGGTAAGGCGCAGTAGATGGGAGGTGCTCCAACGTCTACAAGGAAGCCAACAGGACCTCGAGTTGAGTCTGTACAAAGCAGGCTGAAACAAACCTACACGTGCAATGCGTGCGTCATCGGAGCAAACCTGTTCGGAAAGGAGCGAGCGGGAAGCGATAAACACATGGGAACATATGTTTGAAACGCTTGTGCTAATACGGGTAGCTAACAACAAAATCGTCATCGAACCGTACAGGATCAGGCGTTCTAGAGGCATGTCGGATTTCATGCTCTAGCTTAACGCAGACGTCTAGCTATGAACCCGACACGCAAAGCTACAACACACCAGCACCCAAAACACATGGGAACTCAACATGAATTGGATACAACATGTAAACAAATGACGTGCAAACTGCCAAACGGAGAACAAACGGGAAATCAACTAAACGAATACCGTACGCGAGTGAAGAGACACAGCTGCGAGTATGCCCTGTGGCATCCTCAAAAAGTTAAGCCAACGCGATGCAAATCTATGGCACATGCCATGCAGACTTAACCCATCGGGACGAAGTCACTTGAAACGAACCAAGCGCGCGTCAACAGCACATTGACAACAACGAAACAACAAAACACTATAGCACAATAAGCTAGACACAATTAACTCAAACCATAAACGCAATCGTCATGCATTAGTTCGGAAACTGGGACGCTTCCCCGATGAGGCGATCCACTTGCCAAGAGTCCCCACTGTGCGAATCGGTAACCGAGCGAAACCTTGAGCAACGCCTAGCTGTGGAAGCGCAACCCAACGGTAAACCCATCCCCTTCTTCATGATTCCGATGCTGCTCCTCCCAACTCCTCGCCCGCGTTGTCGAAGCGTCACTGCCCCCGCTTCCAAGCTGTCGCAGAGCTCTAGCGGCTGAGACGGCCCTCTCTCCCTCGTCTCACAACTTCTGTTAGTGTCACCAAGCCAACCGAACTGCGTCGAATCTACACAATCATGATGGGTGTCCCCTCGGCCACCGTGGAACAATGGTTCGACACCGTGATTTGTTCTTCATCTGGAACATTTGTTGAGAGCATACTCCGTTACGCGAATGCGCGATCGAATCACAACTGTTCAAGTCGGTACCCCACGTCCCCTCTCCACGAGGGAAGCGGGGACGTTGGGTATAACATATGAGCGCAGAGCCTGTGTTCGGCACCAGACGGCCACCGCATGACTCCATCCACGTATGCTTCGGCGCCGCATCTGCAAACAAGCGGCTGCGAATGCCCTGAACCACGAACAAGGAAAACAACGCTGCTGTGCAAATGTGCCCAATTGGCACACGAGAACGGCTTTAACAACAACCATTGGCTGCCTCCTTCCCAAATCCCACCCCGTCGCCTGTACCGTCATCCTTCCCCCTCCCCATCTCTTGACTGTCCTATTCGTCCCCTCAACTCCCATCCCCCGTCCCATCAAGAGGGAAACCACTGTACGTTTTCCCAGTACCACCAACAACGCAATCCTGCAACCCTCCCACCCACCTCAACGCTTGTTTCGGTCCTGGCTCGTCGGGGTCGTCGTATATGCCGCTGCGGTTGTCCCACACCTCAGACCTACGCCAAGCGGTCGTCAGAGCGAAAACTAATCAAGGGGGAGGGCGGGGAGTTGCAGGGCAAAAGCAAGTACAGGGGACAGAGAGAGAGAGAGAGAACAAGAGAAACATGTAGAGAAGGAGAGGGAGAGAGTAAACGGTAGTGCAACAGAGAGAGAGAGAGAGGGAGGGAGGCAGGGAGAGAGAGAGGGAGAACGGGAGAGAGAGAAGGAACGAGAACAAACAAACACACACTCCACGTATAGAAACACGCGTGGCTCTCAATATCGATGGACAGCGCGAGAGAGATAGAGGAAACGCGAGAGTGAGGAGTTAAGGGGATGGGGGAGAAGTGAAGGGAGGCCAAGGGCTGCGGCGTAGGTGGCTGGACGGGGGGAGAAGGGACAGACCTGGTCAGGGCAAGAAATGAGGATAAGGACCCAGCTCGGCTGGGCAGGGGAAGAACAGCGGAACAGAGAGCGGAGCGTGGGTGAGAGGAACCCTCCCCTACATCTCCTGTGTCTCTAGCCTTCTGCTCTACCTGTTTGGTCTCCTCCTACATGTCCTCCTACATCCCCGCTCCGCCCCCCTCCTCGTCCTCCGCCTCATCCTGCCGCAAGACGCTCGGACTGCTCGCGGCAGACGGCTCAGACAATAGACACAAACGCCTGTAGGCGAGATGTTGCACAAATCTGTCAGACCAACGAGTCACGATCTATCCCTATCCGCCTCCCTTCGTTCACTCGAACTCGTCGCACGCCGTTCAGCGGTTGGCCTCCGTTCGGTATCCGCCCTGAACACAAGCAACCCAACAAACTACGCAATGTCGGACGTCCGCGGGGTTTGTTCGGAACGGCGTTGAAAAAGTTCACCGTGCACCTCTATCCTAGTCATGCTCCGCAAATATGTCACATGCCTGCATATGTTACCGCTGAGCTTCTGTAGACTTTATGCCATCCTGGCTGTGGGCGTGTGTGACCCAATCGTTGCTATCATACATGCGCCTTGTTATGGCGATTGGAACTGGCCGCGCTGATTAACAAAGAGGTGGCATTCACATTCCGAGCATACGTACGAACACCGTTGGCAAACCACATATACATATACATGTACATATATATGTGTATGATTGCACAAATGTACATACATACATACATACATACATACATACATACATACATACATACATACACACATACATACATACATACGTACATACATACATATATATACACGTACATACACACACATACATACATACATACATGTTAGAAACGATGGACATTCATCAACATGATTCGCAATGTTACCCACCCGGAAAACAGATAACACCAAACTGCGACATCCATGCTTCGATCGTGTTACAAATAACGTCGCGAAACGCACATTCGTGTGAACTTGTTTTG
>CAUYUJ010003780.1:791844-1036844 GCA_963575745.1 Prorocentrum cordatum | reverse complement strand
CGAACATCGTTTTGGCGTCAAGAGCGCGCGCCCCTGGGGGCGGAGTCTGGAGCTCACAAGAGCTTCTCAGCACGGGAATCAAGGGCCCCACGTCCCGACGCCAGTCAGAAGAGAGCTCCTCGCCAAAACGGGCATTGCGAAGCAACAGCTGCATCCGCTCCGCCTCTGCTACGGCCTGACGCAAAGAGTGGGCATCGCCTGCTAGAGAGGAGTTGGCGGCGCGCTTAATCCTGGAGGACCTCCAGGAAAGTGCAGAGACACGAGTGGCCTGGCCAGTGGCAAGCTGAGGGTCTGCAATCCCAGCGAGCCACGCGTTTTGCACAGGGCCCTCGGAGCCTATGCCAGCAGCGTCGCTGGCCGTCATAGCAACCACCTGACTCATATCGTGCTTCCAAATCATGAGATACTGTGCTGCAGTGTCTCATGAGCTGCACTGCCTAGTCGTGTACAAGAACGTCCTCGATAGTAGCATGGTCCAGACTGCTTGCCAACGTGGAAGCTGTCCCTGATATCTCTGGTCGAGACCCCTTGGCAACCCAGTTCCGCCGGAACGCCCCAGAACGGGGCAAAGTGAATACAGCTGGAGATGGGGCTCTGTCTCTGGGACCGGCGGCCGCGATAAAGAGGCGCAGTCCTGAGTTCCTCCAGGATGTATTTCTCCTGGTCGATGCGGATGCGGCGTCGTTCCTTGCGCGCCCGCTGGCCAGCAAACTCGGCCTCGTCCCCGCGCCATTTGCCGACGGCGAAGCGGCCCTGGAGGCTCTCGTGCAACCGCTTCGCGTGACTGGCGAGTGCGCCGAGCCACAGGTCGTCGACCTCGGTCAGCACCTGCGCCACATACTGATTTTCCCCGCAATTCGTCCAGTAGCAAGGTTCCAACAACAGCTTGCGGAATCCCAAGTCGGAAAGGGAGGATGTGAGAGTAACGTGCCATTCCCACGGCGCGTCGTCCAGTCCATGCACCGCCACCTCGAGTTCGATCAGACAACCCTCTGAAACATGTACTCCAGCGAGACCTTCGCAGGGAGCCACGTAGATCGGTCCACCCGAACGCGTCGGCGGGCGGGACTAGCTGAACGCATCCTTGCGGTCCACGATGGCCTGCTCCATATCGCAAAGCAACAAAACCATGGCGAATATCAGCATGGACTCCGACTGCGGAGTCAGAGAGTAAATCGTCAGTTTCTCGGCGTCTGGATCTCGGAACCCACGCGCGCGCCAGCGACTCTTACCCTTCTCGGCGCTGAAGGCGCCCTCCTGGCCCTTCCAGCGACGCACCATCTTTGATGAGAGGGCCCTGTCAGGCTTGGTGTCGGCCACGCGCTGAGACTCGGCCAGTGACAGCGCCAGAAGGGCGCCGGGGCCGATTCAGCACTGCCCACTCGGCCTCGTCGTAAGCCCTGAACTGCTCGCGCTCCTCTAAATTCAAGTGGCCCTGACCTGGCCACCCTTGGAAGACAGGAGGTTCCAACTGCCGACGCTGTCCTCCGAGTAAGACACGCGCGAGGTCCTGGGAGCCGTTGGTGCACCCAACAGAAATGCCACTCCATCCCTGATCCTGGAACCAAGTCTCGAATGACTCGCAATAAGCACTTAGGAACTCCTCGTCGGAAACTGCTTGGGAGTCAACTGCCATCTCTCCGGAGTCCCTGGGCTGAGCCCAACGGTCCCAGGCCTCGATGCGTTGCCGAGCTCGGTCGGAGGCATGAGGTAAGAGCTCGACAGAAGTAGGAAGGGCTGCGCCGAAATTGCGCAGACGAGGGAGCCCCCCTCGAGCTGGATCGGAAATCTTCAGGTCTGATGACCGGCTCAGGCTGGGCAGTTCTGACTTCTGGTTGCCTTGGTGCCCCTGGTGTCCGCGACTCGTGGTCGACCTTGAAGCGCTCCACCTTGAGGTGCTAGGGAGATGTCCGAGGCCTTCCGCGATGACACCTCTGAGACTCCAGGGGGTGTCGGTTCAGCTGCGGGCTCGGATCCCTGGCTGGAGGCAGCCGCCCCTGGGTCGCCTGCCGATCGAAATATCCTCGAAACTAAATCGGGGGCCGCACGCGCGCCCAATCTCCCGGTCACGATGCCGCGCCGAACGTAAAGCGAGGCTGAGTTTGCTCCGAGCATCTCCCTCCGTCGCCAGCTCTCTGGCCCTGGTGCAAATGGCGTGCTGATGGCTAAAAATGCTGCGGCACTGTCCACATCTCCACTCGCCTCCGAGGGCTCGCGTAAACCAATGTGACTAGAGTGTCTTCTGAGTGCAGCTCGCGGGGCAATCGAGGGCCCTGACCGAACGCCAGGTGCAGTGGAGAAAATCCGCCTCTGTTGAGGAATCGGTTTCGCCAACGCGCGAGCTCGCAAGCTGCCTGCTCCAATTCACTCGGGCTGTTCAACAGCGCTTCTTCAACAATCCGCTGGAAACGCCCCTTCAACTACTGATCACCTGCCCGCTCAGTCTTCCCGTTATGTCAGGGGCACTCGGCGTCGGCCACGTGTCGATATGATCCTGACTGTTCTGCGGGACGATCAAACTCTGCTTCGAAATCCGCGCCTCCGTCCGACGTGATCACTTCTGGCGGACCGCAGTGGCGAAGCCATCCTTCAGCAAATACGTGCCAGACAAGACCGGGCTGAGAGCAGCGACTTGCGCCGATGAGACGAGCCCACTAGAGAGAAGTACCTATGCACGCGGCATTGAGAAACGCATAGATTTGCCGACGGTGCACGACATACAAACAACCGATGCCGATGATTGCGTTGAAGGCGCGCGGGCGGGAAATACAAGTCCGACGTTCAGAAATAAAGCGCGGAGATAGAGCGCTCGAAGTGTTTCTGTGCGCACTGCGATACCTCAGGGCGTGCGCGTGCGCTGCGTAGAATGCGAAGATGGTCGCGATTCGTGGGGTCTCCTATGTTTGAGCGCGCCTTCTGCACCATCTTCATTTGCTCCTGGGTGAGCACGGTCTCCGCGACATCTGGTGTTCCTTCAACTTCCTCGGCCCCCGCGCACTCCTCGTCGTCTTCCGCCGGCCCGCCGACCCATGATGCTTCTGGGTCCTCGTCGCGCAAGATTGTGGGATAGGCAGGGAAAGAGGGTGTCTCGACAAATCTACGCTCGTTCTCGATCCGCGATGATCTCAGTGCTGCATTGGCCACGGCGCGACTCAACTTGTCGGGATATACGGCGGCCCTCGACGCGGCCCAACCCCCGACCAACAACTCGCGCCTGTGATCGCCCCTGAACTTTCTCACGGGGAGAGCCTAAAGCAACGCTGGATCATTGGACGGGGTGCCCGTAGGTTTCTTCGAGAGAGACTCGCCTTCGACACGGAGACCAACCTGCGCGCGTCGAAAGATGCCTCCTGGACGCCAGCCCGACTACACAACCACTCGGCCCCGCGCAAACGAAGTGAGCGCGCCCGTCGGGGCTGCTCGATCGCAAACCTCTGGGCTCGAGAGACCCTATCGGCAGCGACCTCCAACGCGAAGCCCTACAGGGCCATGGCCTCGGCGCGCTTGATGGCTGACCGGCGGGGGGCCCGGCGGTCTCCGCTAGTCGGAGAGACTGCTAAACTCCGCGCACGGTGGGCACAGAAACGCGAACCACGGCTTCCAGAGGTCAATCAAACTCCGGGCGAGCTGGTGATGCTTGGATAGCTTGTAATCCCAGCCTGCCCGTAAATCCAATCTGCCCCCAGTAGCGACTCTGCCAAGACGAGATACATGAGGCCCAGTGCTAGGAGGAGAGAAGATCTGAATGAAGTCCTGTTGGGCACGAGCGCCCAGGGATCCGCGCCCGAGCCTGTTGAGGGCCTTGCGGAGAGACTTTGGGGGCCCATTGCGTGCCGGCGTGTTCTTCGGGCCCTCTGCGCAGGCCCAAGTGTCATCCGCGTCGTTCTCAGCCTCTGGAAAGCAGCCCACGGGGACATGCAACGCACGGTCCCAAGAGATCCCAGGGAATGAACGCGTCATCGACATCAGTCCTGTCACAGTCGTCAATGGTGTAGATGATGTTGATAAAGGTGCCATCAACACCTGGGTCGCTGATGATGGTGCGAATGGTGTCATTGGAGACGATGCCGTGGTCGATGGTGACGTAGGTGATGATGAAGAGTGCGGTGTCATAGGTGGTGTTGCATTGGCCGGTGGCGATGTTAAGGGCGATGATGGCGTGCACAGCTCTTCAGCACTCACTGTCTCCAAGCACAGGTCACTCTCCTCAGAACAGGAAGAATAGCATAGGTCGGCCTTGCTCGCACGAAATACGCTGCTCCACAATCCTCGATGGCGACTAGCAGCCTGGGGTAGATGTATCCAGCATGACTCCGGGCGCTTGCTCACCCGTCTGAGCTCCATGGATGCTGCGGGAGATGCCCGCCTCAGATGGAGCGTGGACTCGGCGCGGGGGTCACCGTGGCGCAGCTGACCCAGTACGTCCGCGAGACAGGGCGCTCCACTGATCCCTGGACGCCGCAAGGCGATCTGCAGGCCTCGCGGCTGGCGCAGGGCTCCGAAGGGTCGAGCGGCGCGCGGGAGATGCAAACTGCCGTCGAAAGAGTGCCAGCTCCTGGTCCGTCATCCTGCTTTGCCGTTGCCCGCGTTGATCTCGGGGCGCCAGGCGACTCGCGCCCGGCAGCTCGAGCAGAAGTCCCGCGGGACGGGCGGGTTCGCTGAGCTCGACACTCTCCATCTCCATGGTGGATGGGCGCATCTCGTCCAAGCTCTGGTCTGAGTCTCCAGCAGTAGCTTCGCGTCCTCGAGCAGTCGCATCTTGTAGTTCTTGGTGTCGAAGAGCCGCAGGGCCTCGATTGGCCTCGAGACCTCGGCCCTGGCCCCGTCGAAGTTGGCGGCCCCTGAGACCGGGGGGGCCGTCCAAAGCCCCATGGCTGAGCGGGCCTCGTCCTCGAACTTGACGCGCTTGATCACCGTCGGCCGGCACTCCTAAGCACCGTCGGGTAATCGGCTGTAGAGGTCGCGCGAGTAACGCATGTGCTGGGAGGGGGGCTGCGGGGAACAGAAGGGGGGGCACAATGGGAAGGGTGAGGGGATGAAGGAGAGGGTGATGAGATCAGGGCCCGTCTACTAGAATTTTCTCGATGCCCCGTAAGTCCCTGCAGCGCTGCGCCAGGTGTTCTGGCGGTTCGAACTGGCTCTCAAGAGCCCGCCACTCATTCAGCCTGGTCGCCCTGTGACCCCTGCCCGACATCCTCATGGGCACTGTGGGCCCGATCTTCTGCATAATGAACTGCCCCCACAGATAATCCAACATGGCGCCGAAAGAGTTCAGGAACTCACCAGGTAACAGAGGTGGGGGGCTATCCTTGGCCACGACAAACTCAATCACTCCAGACTTGCCTCCCGTCGCCACCGGAATCATGGCCGCGCCAGCGCGGCGGCCTGTCCGCCGGGGGTCTGGCGGGCTCGTCGATTCACGCAGGAGCGAGCATTCGGGGCTTCAGGCCCTCGGCGAAGCAATCGAGGGACCGCTTGCCCATGATCGCCTGGGAGGCCCCGCTGTCCGCGATCGCGCAGCCGTCCTCGAGCGCGAGGAAGGCGAGGATCTTCTGGTCGTTGCTGTCCTCTTCGCTCTTCCCGAAGCACTGCCCGCGGAGCACCCTGAGGGCCTCCTCGCCGAGCAATGTAGTCCAGGAGCTGCCGTTGAGGTTCTCGCCCTGCTCAGCGCGGATGAAGCCGCTGCCGTCGAAGGAGAACGCTGCGCCGCCTGCTCCTGAGGCGCCTTTGTGTCCTCGCTGACGAAGCTCCTTGGGCTTGGACGGGTTCTTGCACTCCGTGCGCCGGCGGCCCGTCCCCCCGCAATTCCGCACTTCGCGACAGCTTGAGCTGCGCCGGTGTGCGTCGGCGCCTGCGCGTCCAGTAGCCGCGAACCTTTTCGACCGCATTCTTCAAGTCCCTGTTCTCCGTCCAGGTCTCCTGGCGGCCCTTTCCCATCTGAGCCAGCGTCTCGTCGACCTCGTCCTCAACGAGGCCCCGCCCGCTGAGCCCCGCTAAGACGCCGAGCTCATCGTCGGAGCCCAGGTCGTCGGCCCACCAGGGCCACGCCGACTCTGGAGGTCCGATTTCGCAATCGCCGCCCTCGTCGCTGGACTTGGCCTGGCGCTGCTGAGCTCGAGGAGGCTGCTGTGAGACTTTTGGTCGTCTCCCCAGGCTCGATGACTCTGGCGCCCTCGCTGCCTGCTCTGAAGACTGCGTCGTTTTGTTCGGGGGGTTTCTCTCTCTCTCTCTCTCTCTCTCTCTCTCTCTCTCTCTCTCTCTCTCTCTCTCTCTCTCTCTCTCTCTCTCTCTCTCTCTCTCTCTCTCTCTCTCTCTCTCTCTCTCTCTCTCTCTCTCTCTCTCTCTCTCTCTCTCTCTCTCTCTCTCTCTCTCTCTCTCTCTCTCTCTCTCTCTCTCTCTCTCTCTCTCTCTCTCTCTCTCTCTCTCTCTCTCTCTCTCTCTCTCTCTCTCTCTCTCTCTCTCTCTCTCTCTCTCTCTCTCTCTCTTTCTCTCCAGCTTCCCGTCTAAGGTGATGCGCGATCTGGCCCACCGCGAGGTCCTGCTCAGGAGCATGCTGCAGTTTGGCTCCCAGGTCGTAGGCCCCAGGAAAGCTGTTCCACTAGTCGGTCGGTGCACTGGGTCTCCGAAAGCCAAGAGTCGCGCCTCCATCTGATCACATACTGCTTGCAGTCTGAATTTGCCCCAGCCTGGCCAAGACGGCGGAGGTCGGATGTTTCGCTTCTCGTTCCAGCCTCCGCCCCAGGAGGCCCAGCCACTGGGCTGCCAGGAGTTGCCCTGCCATCGGCTCAACGGTGGGGCGTCGGTTTGCTCCGCGCCTTTGTCTCGGCGCCGGGCTCTCATCGACGGAGGCGTGGAGCTGTCGTCTCTCACTGGTGCTGGGGCCTGGTCGCGCGCGTCCAACGCCCCGAGCTCCTCTGTGTCGTGAGGCTGTCTAGTCCAGACTTGCTCTGTCCACCCGCCCGCTGATCGCGTCGAAGCTCACGGCTCATCGTGCCACAATTGAAATTGTCCGTGCTCGTTCCACGTGTATGATGGCGCTGGATGTTCTGCTTTCTGATCGCTCAGATATGGTGCAACCTGTGCTGGAGGAAAGCACCGCGGTACTGGTCCTGCTGCTGTTGCTGCTGCAGCTGCTGCTGCTGGTGGGCTGCTCTGGTCGCCCTTCAGCAGCTCAACCACGCGACTGGCAATCGAATCGAGGTCCCGCTTCGAGAGTCCTTCTGACATAAGCTTCTGCCGTCAGGTGTCGCACTTCGCACTCCTGTCGTCCGTCCAATCCCCGTAGGTCCGTGCATCGTCTGGCCCGCTAGCTGCGCCCAGCAACACCGGGTGTTGCGGCAGCCTGCGGCCCTGAACCACGCTCCGCTGCCACTGATCGCACGCGGGGGTCGGGCGGACAATCGCGAAGCTCCTCACGATCTGCTTTTCACTGTTACTCAGAAGGCCTTGAAACAGATCAGTAATGGTCAAGCAAGACGCATACGCAAGTGTACAAGACAACATTGCAAGTGCAAACAACACAGGCAGACAGAGAAAGGATGCAATCACGTGTGTCAACACGTGGCACCGCGAGTGCATATCCAGGCGGCCCGTGCACAAGAACGAACGATGGGGCATCCGAATGCAGCAACGGCGGCGCCAGCATCGGGACAGCGGGAACGGTACCGCGGCCCTGCTGCCCGAAGCGCTCCCCCGCTGCCGCCCATGCCAGCTCGGCCTCTGAGGCACGGCAAAACCCGCGAGGAGGCACGCGCCGCGCGTGGATGGCAGCGTTGCGCCGCGGGCGCGTCCTGCCTGGGACGCGCCGTTCGGCGGCTGCTGCGACCAGCGCGGGCCGCGCGGCCTGCTCCCTGTCGTGCCACGGGCCAGGCGCGGCGGCCCCCTGCGTGCAACCGCAGCCGCGCCTCACAGGCGTCACGGCGCCTGCGGCGGGCGAGGCGCCTCGCCGCAGAGGCACCGACAGCAGCGGTGTCCGACGCGCGAGCCGAAGTGGGCCGCCACGAGGACGGGCGGCCCCCCGTAACCATCATCGCACGGACACCGCGCGAACGCGCGCGCGGGGGGCGAAGCAGCTTGAGCCAACATGGCTACGGAACGCCAGTTGGTTCTTCGGTGGGGCTCCCTATGGGGCCACGGAACTTTGTATGGGGGAGACACATGCGAGTGCAGCCGCTGGGGTCTTGGGTGGAGCTCCTTATGGGGCCCCGAAGCGTTGTACTAGGCGGGGGAGACGCATGCAAGTGCAGCCACTGGGGCCTTTGATGGACCTCCCTATGGGGCCACGCCAGAAACGCTGTATTGGGTGGGGGAAACAAATGCGGACTCCGCCGTTGGAGCCGTCGGCGGAGCTCCTTATGGGGCCACGCAGCGCTGTGCAGGGTGGGGGGGACGCATGCAAGTGCAACCACTGAGGCCTTTGATGGAGTTCCCTGTGGGGCCACGCAGCGCAGCACTTCGCGGGGGGACCGCGTGCGAGTGCAGCCACTGGGGCCTCGGGTGAAGCTTCCGATGGGGCCGCGAAGCGCTGTACTGGGTGGGGGGCACGCATGCGGACACCGCCGCTGGGGCCTTCGGTGGAACTCCCTATGGGGCCACGAAGCGCTATGCTGTGCTGGTGAAGCGCATGCCAACACCGCCACTGAGGCTTTCGGTGAAGCTCCCCATGGGGCCACGAGACGGGTCAGAGGTGTACCACAGTGGAGGGGGGGCGGCATGCGAAGCATGACGCTGGGGCCTTCGGTGGAGCTCCCCATAGGGGCCACGAAACGCGTGAGGGGTGTGCCAAAGTGGAGAGGGGGGGGCGGCATGCGAATCATGCCACTGTGGCCTTCGCTGGCCACGAAAGGTGTGAAGGGTGTACCAAATTGGAGGAGGGGCGGCATGCGATTCATGCCACTGGGGCCTTCGGTGAAGCTCCCTATGGGGCCACGAAACGTGTGAAGGGTGTGCCAAAGTGGAGGGGGGCGGCATGCGAATCATGCCGCTGGGGCCTTCGGTGGAGCTCCCTATGGGGCCACGAACCGTGTGAGGGATGTGCCAAAGTGGAGGGGGGGGCGACATGCGAATCATGCCACTGAGGCATTCGGTGGAGCCCCCTATGGGGCCACGAAGCGTGTGAGGGGTGTGCCAAAGTGAGGGGGGTGACGGGAGAATAATGGACGGGGAGAAGCGGGAAGAGCAGGAGAGGAGGCGGATGATGCGGGGCACCGTCTCTTCAAACCGTGGGCCCAACTTAACACAGGATGGTTGGGAACAGGGGAACGGTTCCTTGATGAGCACATCATGCTGATTCTGCATGTCTTTTCGGCTGGCTCAGGATGTGCTCTTATGTGTTCTCACGTTGCAGAACGTGGTCGGGTCGGGCTGTACTGTTCTTGCGTTTCTGGAGCTCCGTCAGAGTCAGGACTTAGCGTCTTGCTAGCAACATTGGAGGAAGCACCCATTTCCCTCAAAGTCCACAACGAGATTGAGAGCAAACTGATTTTTTCACTTCGCATGCTTTTGTAGCCAGCGCGGTATACCGGGCCACGGTCTGAGCCCGCTTCTTCGGGACATGCTCTTACACGATGCTTCATAACCAGTTCGGTTGCTGTATTTTTATTTACGTTGTTCACGCTGGCGATCTTAGCGCGCAGAAGCGATACCCCGCGTCTGCTAGCACACCTAACGTTTAATCAGGCTCACGCAAGGCCGAATCAGCTCTCCCCGCATGAGCCCAAGCTAATTTACGATCCGCTGGCGTTGCAGCGGTTGGTCTTTTGCGAGGCAATAAGAAAGGCCCACCCCCCGAACGCATCGAGCCCACGATGATGTCATTATTGTGGCCAGGTCCCTGCGTTGTTTGCTTTCCAGGCAGAATCGTCCCGAATACAAGGCTTGGGGAAGGGGCGTTCCATGGACCTTCCCCTCTCCCACCCTGCAAGGCACCCCCCCTCGCTCGAGCGCGGAGGCGAAATCGCGCGGTAGCTCAACTGGATATTCACGCGGGCAACAAGAGCCTCTTTGTCTAAGTCACAAGAAGCCGCGCAACCACACTTTCATCAACAAGCTGTGGAGGTCGCGTGCTGATTGTCAATTCCGCATGCATCAACCATCGATGATTGTGCGGCAACTTGACACGCGATGGCCGCGTGCTTGCTTCGAGCATGGCATTTCCATTCACTTCGTGCGATGGCATTGTACAGAATCCCAGATTGTCTTACGTCAGGCACCGCACAGCGCCAATCGTTCACTCAACGATTAGAGCGCTTACTAGTGTAATTCGTTCATTGTTTGGTTGAGTGCTGTGAGCGCTTGTGCTTAATTCTGTTTCGCTCCACACAGCTCGGCATTGCAATCGCAGGAGGTGTACACACGTCGGGAGCCGGCCGCGGCCCTCACATATTTAATTCTTGATTTCCACCCCCCTCCGCTCGTCCTGATTGGAGGCGGAAGCGACAATCGGCATTGGTTTCTCTCGTGGCCGGGGCCGCTGCACGATCGCAGCCTTCGATCGCTTCGGGACTGCCGCTGGTAAACTGAGATTTGACTGGGCAATGGCAGCGTCCGCCCTGGAAGAACCACGATTGAAGTGTTTACGCTGCTGTTGTCGTCCTTCTACTTTCTTCGCTCCTTCTCTCCCAACAAATCCCTCCCTCCCTCTCCCTCGCCTGCTTGCTCACCTCACCCCTCCCTCCTAATCTGCTTCATCCCCTCTCTCTTCTCTCTTTCATGCACGCAATCTGTCCTTCTGGGCTTGTGCCCGCGGTCGCTTACTGCGACCATGGACATTTGTTGCGCGCGTGCACAATCATATGGTGAGTATGCTGGCGATGCTGAGGCTGGCGATTCAGAAAAAGGTCGCCAAGGGTGTGGGGAGGCGGGACCGTCAACGACCCGATAAAAACCGGCGGGCCTCTGAACATTTCCGTGTATGTTATTCTTTGGTCTTGGGCGATCGATATCTGGCCATGCGTTCTGAAGCGCTGGCGTCGCACTGGTACCATCGCGGGGGCGCCTCGTTGTGGATGCTCGCGGGGCAATGACGAGTCACACCTTTCGCACGTCATGACGAGTAGGCACTGTGCGTTGTCCGTGCTGTCTGTGATCATGTCGCAGTGTGCTACGTTTAAGGCGGGCCTGTCCCCCTACGGGCCGATTATGAACGAAACATTGAACAGACCCCAGAAACACAATACAAAGGAGCAAAAATTGTCTAAACCAGTCCCCAGGCTATTTTTTAAACTATTTTTTCTATATTCTCCCTGTAGAGGGACAGGCCCGACTTCATGCCACGCTCTGCGAACTGCGCCCTCTCACGGCCGCTGCGGCTGCTGCTCGACCTCGGACGCGCCGGCAGACACGGCCACGGAGCACCCACGACTGCACGCGCCTCGGCTTCGGCGCCTGGAGTGCTCCACTCCGATTCCAAACCTCAGGCCGGGCCTGTCCCCCTACAGTGGGATTTTGGACGACCAATAAAAAATGCGCCAAAAAGGCACAAAAGATGCCCAAACATGTACAAAAAAAATCCCCATAGTATGTTTTGGCTATTTTTGAACATTCCCCCTGTAGAGGGACAGGTCCGACCTAATCCAAACCCCTGGCCACTCATTGAGGCCTCCTAGATGGGGTCGGAGCAGATGGGGTCGGCGGATCGCGCCGCATCGGCGATACATCGGCGATGCATCGTCGATGCACCAGCGATGTACCGTCGACGTCGGCAATGCATCGGCGACGTCGGCGTGACGCAAATCGGGCTGCACATCGTGCCGCATCGGCGATGCACCGGCGACGCGGCGCGATCGGAGGCCTAGAACTTAGGGTGGGGCAGGGCATGGGCGCAACGCAAGGAAAGAGTCCTGCCCTGGATCCCTGGGGAACGGTGGACCGTGCGGATACACTGATGCCCCCAGAGACGGGCAGGCATCCGTCTCCACACGTCTGAAGATGTCCCAGGCTCGAGTTCGAGGCGGGATGGATGTGGGTGCATCCTTGCGGAGAAATGGGGGGTCCAGGGAGGACGGGGGAGGGGCGGTGGAATAAAGACGAGCGACGAGGGAGGATCGAGGGATGGTGGGAAGGGTGACGAGGAAAAGATGGGATCGGTAATTCAAAAGGTGGCAAAACAACATGCGGCAACAACCCGCTCCTGCTCGTTGGAAGAAAGCCGGCAAGAGAAGCTCGGTAGCACCGCGCCGACGAAGTGGCAAGAACGGAAGGGGGCCTTCGCGAGGGTGTGTAAACAGCTAACGCCGGATCGTACTCCTGGATGGACGCCCTCGGAGCCATCGTCACCGTCTTCTTTCTCCGCGGGAGCCCCTGCGGGCAGAGGGCGCAACGCTGCGGGGACGAGAAGTGGGCTGGGCAAGCAGCGCCGGCCACCGAAGAGCAATGAGGAACTGGATGAGTAGCACTGGGGGCATGAGGAAAGCCAGCCTCTCGGGGAAATGAGCAAACTGAGAAAAACAACGGCCAGGCGGATCCATGGGAGGGACAAAGGGCCAACATGTCGCAGATGCCATCATTCTTTCTGGCGTGGCGGTTGCGTGCGCAGCTGTGCAGCGGAGTCAGTCAGCGGGATTCCGACACACGCACACACACACGCATACGTTGCCCCTCCGACGCGATGGTGAAGCAAGCTCTGGTGCAGCGATGATGGGCCACACTCAACAGAGCCAACACACACAAGCCCGCACACAGTAGGGCGCAGCGGCGAGAGGGGAGAGCGGCGCAAGAGGAGGCGAGCCGACTGAGTGGAGGGTGGAGGAGGGCGCCGACGGAAAGCTTTCAGTCTGCATCGGGACGATCTTGGGGTATTCAGCAATCGTCGAGCGTGAAACGCACGAAACGGCAAGAACGTCGAAATGAATCACAAACCGAAAAGCAACTTTGTCATTGTCGCCTCTTGGCGCCCTCGTGAAAGGCCATCTTTGGCGCCCTCTTGTGCCTCATGGGCCCCTCTCGAGGCCGATGGGGTGCCTCTTGGGGGTCCTTGGGGCCTTTCGAAGTCGACAAATTCGAAATACCAGTTGGCTATATGGCCTCTTTTGCGGCCCTCTTAGGTCTCTCTTTGGCCGTCTTGGGCGGCACTTGGGCCGTCCCCGACCCTCTTGGGCTGTCGTGAGGCTCTCTTTGCAGCCTCTTGGCGGCTCCAAGAGCGGTCTAACTTTCGGGCCCTCTTGGGCAGTCGGGGACCCGAAACACGAGAACCTGAACATCTGTAAAAAACAACAAATGAGTTGAGCAGTCGTCTTTCTGGAGGAGCCTTGGAGTGCTCTTGAGTCGGTCGTGAGGCGTCTTGGGGGCCTCTGGAGCCGTCTGGATGCTGTCGTGGAGGATTCCGGAGCGCGCTTGAGCCGCATCGGAGTTTCCTCTGTGTCTCCCCTTGGAATCCTTGTGGGGTGCTCTTTGGCCTTCTCGGGTGCCTCTCGGGTCGTCAATGTGCATTCGTGGGCAGTCGCGTGGGCCCTCTTGGCAACTTGGGGCTTCCAGGTGAAGTGTTGGGATCCTTTGGGGCTGCCTTGGGCGGTCGGGAGCCCGACAGTCAGGGATGGACAGAACCCCTTTTAGGAAAACGTGGTTCAGTGACAACGACCTCGGGCCCAAACCTGGCGGGCACAAGCTTGGAAAATGACGGCCGCGGTGCCCGATCGAAAACCGAAAACGGACAATTCACGAACCGACGTGTCAAGGTGGAGGTTTTGTCCACCCCCGAGACAGAGGGGGAAGCAAAGCATCTTCGGGCCTCTTTCGGCTCCCTGGAGGACTGGGGCGCCTCTGGGGAGGTCTCGGGGTCGCGCGCCGTCCAGGGGGTGTCGTCGAGAAACCCCGAGCGCTCTGGAGCAGTTTCGGAGCTTCCTCTGGGGGCATTGTTTGGGGCCCCCTTTAGGCCGTCTTAGGTGGCTCTTGGCCCTTCCCTGAGCCCTCCCGGGCCGTCGTAGGCTCTCTTGGGAGCCTCTCGAAACTGCCAAGGGCGGTCTTGGAAGCCTTTTGGGCCGTCTTGGGCGGTCGGGACACAGAAAAACGAGGAGCTCAAATCCTTCAAAAACTGGATGGAATTCAATGGCTTGTCATTCCGTCAGCTCTCTGGAGGAGCCTCTTGCGGACCTGTTGGGCGTCTTGGGCGTGGGAGGGCTGCTGGTCCGAGGCATCCAGGTGCGCCCCTCGAGCGTCTGGATGTCATCTTGGGTCGTCTTCGAGCGCTCCTGGGGAGTGTTGGGAGCCACCTGCGCCGTCTGGAGGCTCTTGTCTGGTTCCCTTTGGCCGTCTTGGATGGCTCCTGGTCCGTCCCTGGGCCCTCGTGGGCAACCGTGGGGCCCTCTTGGCAGCCTCTTGGGGTTCCCGGGGGGCGGTCTTGGACGCATTTTGGGCCGTCTTGGGCGGCTGAAAAAGAAAATGGCAGCCTCTTGGGGCTCCCGGGGGTGGGAGCATGTTGGGCCGCTTTGGGCGGTTGAAAAATAGAATAAACGAAAAGCTCAAAGCCTTCAAGAGCCGAAAGACAACCGATGGTTTGTCATTCTTTCGGCCGTCTGGCCTCTGGGGGAACCTTCTTGCAAACATGGTCGTCCATTGAACGCCTGGAAGTCTCCTCTTTTTTTTAAATATATATATATATATATATTAAACAAAAAACGGTTCTCACCGAGTTATTTAAGTTTGTAATAGAAGGCGGTCGACGGCGGCGTCCAGCAGCACTGACCTCGCCACAGCGCGTCGGCGGCGCTTCTTCACTCGGGAGTTCCCATCTACCCCGCGGCGTGCCAGGTGCACGCACCGCAGGGAGCGGAGGCGAAACTCCAGGCGTTCGCAAGCACACGATGCCTTCGAGCAAGCACGCGCACGCGAGCTTCAAAGACCTCTTCGGGAGAGGCATCGCGTCTCAACCTCCTCGAGTTGAGTGCAGCAAAGAAAGCATCGACACAGGCAGCGCGCTTTAAAGTGGCCGATAAAGAATCAAAGAAGAGGAGGGAGCAGGAGAGGAACCAATGGCGTCTCACTTGTCCACTTATGACTTCTAACTCATCACCCAGCCACGAACTCAAGAGGGATTCGAGCTTAGGACATTGAGGGTAGTGGCGAACAGAGTCCAGATCTTCTCTCGCAGCAGGTTGGCATCCGAATAAGCGGCCGGCAGCGCGCGAATGGAAACGGGCAGACGTGCACACTGAGCCTGTGATCAGTCTGAGCGGAGCGACACCCACATACATCGAGGTTGCAACACAAACGCGACGAATCGCTTTGCAAAAACAATCAACATGCTCCATGCCCAACGCGAGATCCAACAGTCGGATGCGACGCAGGATGGTCTGTCGAACAGGTTCAGACTGTTGAAGAGCACGGACGGCGAGGTAAAGCTGGTGTTGCAGCTTTGGGGTCCCAGTCGAGAGAATCAAGTGTAGCCCAAGAAACCAAGACCTCGATCGTCTCGCGTAGCCCAGAAAGGAATCCTGATTCCACCCTACATGCCAGCGATAAGGAATATGTTCCAGATCCTCCCGAGTAGCCTCAAAGTCCTCCAGAAGCCCGTACATACTATGCGACCGGAGGAAGTAACGAATCTGCGCGGCACGAGAGACGGCAAGGATCCCGACAAACCCGGACCGAAAACCAATCGATTTGAGTTTAACGGCGATGTTATATGAAATGGCATTTCGAGGCCCCGAAGTCAAACGCATAACAGCTTCACGAAAGTGGTGGATAAGAAAAGGACTCGGCGGGTGCAGCTGCAATTGGTACAATAACGTGGAGACGCACATCACTCGAAAGGCCACCGCGCTCCGCGCCAGACCTAGCCCGAGTTGGCGAGTTTGGTGAACTCTTTCTACAAAACCAGGAAGGATGTCGGGCCACACGTGCACGGCCGCCTCGGGACCAATTGGAAGCCCAAGGTAAAGCGCCCAACGAACCACTTGAAACTGCGAGATAAGGGGTGCCATAACTCGCCAGCACGGTGCGGAACAATACCTCCTTCGTGCTCCCACAGAGCAGGATCTGACTTTTCTTGAAGTTAAGCTTCAAATTGGCAATATGTCGAAGATTCAGCAGCACAGACAGGAGCGGGTCTAGGTCGACAAGCACATTCACCAGGCCAATAAGGAAGTCATCTGCGCACGCAAGATTGAGGCTGATGTTCGCCGCACAACTGTGGCGAATCCACTTCAGCAGCGGTTCCACCGCCAGAACGAACAAGAACATGGAAGCTGGACGCCATTGCTTCACCCCCGACTCGATCGAGATCTCTTGAAATCGACGACCTGCTAGCGTGACAACCGCACGATTGGCATCATGCATCATGCGAAAGAAACGAACAATGGCCGAGGGAATTCTCATCTGCTCTAAGACAAAGAATAACCAACTCTGCGCAAGGCTCGGGAACGCAGAAGCAAAGTCAGCGAGCAGAAGCGCGGCGTGAAGATCATCACGGAGGTGCCTACATAAGCCCCAGGCCTCGGCACGAACCACATTCTCAATCATGTCCCTCCCACCCACACATTGTTGCCCCCTCCCAATCAAAGAATCAGTAGCCGAGGTAACAGCGCAAATAAACGCAACCGCTAAAAGTTTCACATCCGTATTGCTCATGCCCAACGGACGGGTAGCCACTGGCGTCCTCGTGAGAGCGCAGCAAGGGCGGTCCTGAGCGTCTGACCCCTTCGGGAGAAAGACGAGGAGGCTGAGCTTCATATCATCGGGGAGGGAGTGGATGCCGTCATTGAAGAGGGGGAGGTAGCAGGAAAAGAGCATCCTAGACGCATGAGGGCACTTCCACACTGCATACGGGATGCCGTCAGGGCCAGGCATGCTGCAAGGGCGCTTGCGAATCATCTCATACCAGACGGGGTAGTCTAGCTGCCACTGCGTGTCGAGAGAAGCGTCGAGCGAAGGAATACATGGCCGAACGTCTTCCCAAAGAGTCGCATCCACAGTGGGCGCCCGAAACACATCAGCCCAGAAGCCCCCAAGAGCCAGGGCAGAAAGCCCTAACGAAGGACAAGGAACTCCATTCTCATTTGTAACCGAGCCCGGGGCCGTGCGGCACCAAAACTCTCCCCACAAGAGGGGGCGACGGCGATGTTTAGCAGCTAGAGCGCGCTGAATCTCCTGATCTCCTGCTCCTCATCCCGAAGAATACGTGTGTATAATGAGAAACTATGCTGAGTAAGACCGTGAATATGAATACACTGTAGGTCGGAATCAAAATGAACAGACAGACGAGGGTAACATTGAAGAGCAGATCGCAACTTCCTGACATCACCTGTGGCCAAGGCTCGCAGCGCTGTCAGTGCCCAAAAGTGCCGCTCTTGCAGAGAGCGGGCTGGGCGAACGAAAATAGCGGCACGAGCGCGACGCCCAGCGGTAAAGATGAGCTCCTTTGTGATCTCCAGCTTTCTCCAGACGCCCCAAGTACCAGGGATCCCAGAGATGAGCTCCTGAAGGGCCTTACTGAATTCAGGCAGCCCGGCAATCCACGGAGGGATTGCGGGTTGGCTGGAGTCAGGACGGTAACGCCCCATCAAAACCTCGACAGGGATGCGGTCGCTGGGCGTGAAAGAACGAAGCGCGCCACCAGCGCCTGCAGTCGCCGTGAGATCACGGAGCACCGCTGGCGGCAAAGAGGAATATAGCCGGTCTAAGCGAGCAGTCTGCGACACCGCCGCCCCGCGCCCCCCCCCCTCCTCGCATCCTGTTCCTGATGCAGTTCAGTGAGCGATGCAAACAGTTGAAAGGAGAACTTAGACTGTCGAACGTCTGCTGCAGCCCACCCGCTGCCATCTCCCGGCGCGCCCCCCCCTCTCCTTCCACCACGAAGTCCCAGTCCCCCCTCGTGATAATGCGCGCAGGCTCGCCCGCGCCGCCCGGCGGGCATTGCTGCGCATCCTTATGAAGGCAATGTAAGACACTAGAGAACACAAAGAAAGAGTCGGAGGTGTTGGGAAGATGGATGTTATAGATTACGAGGTTCCCGCGCGGCCCCACGCGTGCACTCTTCAGGGCCCCCCCCGCGATCGCAGGCGCATGAGTAACGCACGCGACCCAAATAACAACTGAAGGGGGGGGGGGGGGGGGCGCGAGCACGCCACCTTCCGCGGGCGAGTCAGGAAAAAAGGAAGCGGCGCACCGATGCTGATCAAGCTCTCTGGAGAGCTCAGCGAGGTCTCCGCGATGTCCGCGCGTTTCCTGTATTGCGACGATGCGATGACTGTTGCATAATCGCAAGAAGTGTTTGAATCGGGCAGAAGCTTTCCATGACGAAGAACGGACGGTAGCGAAGAGGGCTTCCGTGTTCCAGGCACACATAGAAAGAGGAGAAGCAGAGGGCAGCCCATCCGCGCCAACGGTCTGTCCAGGCAGACCGCTCGGCGGGGGTGCAAGCACCTGCCTGTTTGCGCAGTCGGCCTCAGCGCGAAAAGGGAGAGTTGCGGAGTCGAACCGCGGCCTCCGCCTGCACTGTGTCGATGAGATCTGCGATGCCAAACTCAACAGCGACATCGCGATCAACCTCGCACAAAATGTCGGCGTCCGATGAGATGCGAATTGTGACCGCAGGGGGCAGGGCCGCGAGGGCTGCGCAAAATGTAGACCGACCCTCCGAGGCCAGAGCTGCCCGCCGCCAATCCACGCGGGGCGAGTGCGGCGGCGAGCTTCGCTCTCGCACGCCCAAGTGAAAGACGCATCTGACGAGCATTCAGACCAAGATCGCGACGCGACCGAAGGGTGAGAGAGAGGAGCCAGGGTGAAGAGGATCGGGTGTCGACGAGCGGCCTCCGACCTTCGAAAAAAGCGTCGAGAAAGGAGCTCGCGGCACTCGCATTCTCAAAGAGCAAAGAGACCTTCTTGGAGAGATCAAAAGCTCTGACAATGATGGTGGCCTGGGCCTGCGACGGACCGAAAGTCTCCTTGCACCGAAATCCAATGGCTTTGACATCGGCGAGGAGCAGAGGGCGAGGGAAGCCTAGCAATATCAACTTACAAGCATCGTGCTGTTTGCCCTCATACGATCTGGCCTCAGGTGCTGCACCACGGCGGCGGCCCAGCGGCATCGAGGGCGAGCGGGACGGGCGTGGGGTAGGAGTAGACGCAATCTCACAAAGGCGGGTCTCCGCCACCTTCTGCGCTTCCTTGAGCTCGTTCAGCTGCTGGCAAATGTCGTCACATCGAGAGGCTAGGGCAATATCGATGGCGGTGTCCATGTTTTCGCAGTCCTTCACGATGAATTCAGATCTCATGGCTTCGATCTTGGCGTCCTGGGCCCTGAGAGCCTCCGAGAGATCCTGGGTGAGCTGCTGGGGTACGGCCCATGAGGGTGACCTGGTCCGAAAGTTCACTGCATCGAGAAATCGAGCCAGCCACTGATTGTTTCAAGTCGGCAACATCCGCGTTGTTCTGCATCATCGTCTGGCTGAGGGACGAGATGTTCCCTGAGATAAGCTCCAGCTTGCCCATGACATCGTCCGTGTGGCACGACCCTTCTTGGCGGGCGTCGGGAGTCCTGCTGGCGCTGCGGCGCGCAGAGGACGAACTCCTGGAATCGCTTATGGAAACAGCTCCTCTTCTGTCAGACCGTCGCTTCCCCATCGCGGCAGGCTGAGAAAAGGGGAGACGAGACCAAGGTTCGAAGCCACAAAGCACGGGCACTCAAGCTCCAGTGCCGCGAGGCCTGTCCTCGCACGGGTGGCGCTCTTGAGCCAAAATGGTTTGCGCCAAAATGGCTACGGATTGAACGTCTGGAAGTCATATTGGGCTGTCTTGGGTCGCTATTGGGGCGGTCTTGGCGCATTATTGGGACTTGCCTGCGCCATCCGGGGTCTATTTTCGGGCATCTCGTGGGCAGTCGTGGGACCCTCATGGTAGCCTCTGAAAACGCCCAGGACCGGTCTTTTGGGGCGGGCTTGAGCGGTCCGGACTCTGGAGGAACCGCTTGCGGACCTCTTGGGCCTCTATGGGGCGCCCCTTGAGTGCGTGGAAGTCATCGCGGGCAGTCGGGGCGGTCATGAAGCGGATCTGTCGTGAACGCCTTTCGGGCTGTCTTGCGGCGTCTCGGATCCTCGAAACTGTTTGGGCGGGGCTCCGGCCCCCCCAAGGCGCGAGGGCGGTCCCTGGGCGGCCCCCCAGGCTTCGTCCCCCAACACACACACACATATATATACATATATATATATATATGTATATATATATATATATGTATATGTATATGTATATATATATGTGTGTGTATGTACAAGACTGCATTGGCGCTGCGCGCCATGCACCTTGGTCATCTGAGTTCTGCACGCAGGCGGAATGCGTGCGTGCGTACATTTGCGCATGCATGTATACACGCGCGCATGCATTTTCCGTATAAATGTCTGGGTGTATACAATATACTTACATTGTTGTATGAGTGTATACATCGTACACATGTACATGTTCATTTATGTGTGTAAGGGTATGAACATGCATATGCAACTCGTACGTGCTTTGTCGGTGCACGCCCATATGTACATGTGTGTATATGTGTATATATACATAAATATATAAATATATATATATATATATATTATATATATATATATATATATATATATATATATATATATATATATATTATACACATGTACGTATATAACTATGGGTTCGCATACACATGGGTATCTCAGGCGGTAGTGGCCTGACCAGTTGCTCGGGGCGCAAATGAAAGAAAGGTGCGAGGGTCTCAAGCGAAACTGGCCAGATTACCATGGGACAATGCATCGCCGAAGTCAGTGTGCGAGGATGTCTAAAGCGAAATTGGCCTGAACACTTCCGCTCAGGACATACCCGATCTCAGAATAGCGAGGATGTCTCAAGCGAAAACGGCCTGAACACCTCAGCTCAGGACAGACCGGAACTCAGTGGCGCGAGGATGTCTCAAGCGAAAGTGGCGGAATACCATGGGGCAGGGCATCTCGGAACCCAGAGCTGCGAGAACGTTTCTAGCGAAAGTGGCCCGAACATCTCAGCTGAAGGAGCCCTGGAACGTAGAGTTGCGAGAAAGTCTCAAAGAGGAAGTGGCCGGACCACCTTGGGGCAGGGCTTCTCCGAGGTCAGAGTTCGGATGAGGTCTCAGGCCACAGTGGTCTGATTTCCTCAGCTCAGGGCACCTCGGAACCGAAAGTTGCGAAGATGGCTCTGGCGAAGATGACCGGAACACCGCAGCTTAGGACATCCCCGGACGCAGAGTTGCGAGGGTGTCGCATGCGGAAGTGGCCGGACCACCTTGGGGTTGGGCACCTCCGAGGTCAGAGTTGCGAGGATGTCTTAGGCGCAATTGGCCCGAGCACTATGGGCCGGGGCATCTCCGAAGTCAGCCTTGCGAGGAAGTCTCAAGCGAAGAGTGGTCTGAACACCTCAGCTCAGGGCATCCCGAAATCCAGAGTTGCGAGAAGTCGCAGGCGAAAGTAGGCTAACCACCATGGTGCAGGGCACCTCCGAAGTCAGACTTGCGAGACTGTCTCAGGCGAAATTGGCCTGAACACCTCAGGCCAGGGCGTCTCGGACTCCAGAGTTGCGAGGATGTCTCAGGCGAAAATGGCGGGACCACTGCGAGGCAAAGCGTTTCTGAGGTGGGAGTTGTGAGCATACCCGGGCGAAGCGGATCTGACGGCTCCCTCTTCCTCCTCCCCCTCCTCGTTTGGGGGTGTTTTCGGGGCCCTCGTGGGCCGTTTTGGCGCCTTCATGGGCCGTCCTGGGGCCTTGGGCCGCCTTGGGGAGCTTGGGCCCGCTGGAGCCCCCTTTGGATTCATCTTGGGCACTTCCGGGGACCTCCCATAGCCCTTTTGGGTCTGTGCTGGGAGCCCTTGGGGGGCCTCTTGGTTCCATTATGGGCTGTCTTGGGGCTCTCGTGGCCGATCTGGGGGTCCAGCTTGGCCGTTTTGGAGCTTTCTTGGGGGCCTTTTTGGGCGTCTTGAGGCGGTCTCGGGGGCTTTGAAACCGTCTTGAAAGCTGATGAAATCCCAAAAGGCGAATATGCTAAACTTGTAAGTTTTACGAAGGGAATGGGACGATTTTTGTGCTTTGAAGGCCCCTTGGAAAGCTTCTCGGGATGCCGTGGGGGTCTTTGTGCTGGCATTCGGAAACATCGTGGGGGTGTTTTCGGGGCCCTCGTGGGCCGTTTTGGCGCCTTCATGGGCCGTCCTGGGGCTTTTGGGCTGTCTTGGGGAGCTTGGGCCCGCTGGAGCCCCCTTTGGATCTATTTTGGGCACTTCCGGGGACCTCCCATGGCCCTTTTGGGTCTGTGCTGGGAGCCCTTGGGGGGCCTCTTGGTTCCATTATGGGCTGTCTTGGGGCTCTCGTGGGCGATCGGGGGGCCCGGCTCGGCCGTCTTGAAGCTTTCTTGGGGGCCTTTTGGAACGTCTTGAGGCGATCTCGGGGGCTTTGAAACCGTCTTGAAAGCTGATGAAATCCGAAAGGCGAATATGCTAAAATTGTAAGTTGTACGAAGGGAATGGGGCGATTTTTCCCCACGTGTTTCGTGGGGTTCTGGTTTTCTTCCCTGCCGCGCCGCACCCGCGTCTCCTCACACCTCCCCTCCTCTCTCTTTCTTCCTCCCCTCACTCACACACACACACACACACTTCACTCTCCCCCCCCCCTCGTCACAGCACTGCTCAGCTCAGCTCAACTCAGCTCAGCACAGCACAGCTCAGCTCAGCGCAGCACAGCACAGCTCGGCTCAGCTCAGCACGGCTCAGCACAGCCCAGCACGGCTCAGCTCAGCACAGCACAGCTCGTGGCACTTTCTCGACACCACAGCGGGTGCGCAGGGGGTGGTCTCTCACCGCGGTCCCTATCCACGACACTGGCGCAAAGCCTAGCAGGCGTGGCACTCTCTCGACACCAAAGGGGGTGCGCAGGGGGTGGTCTCTCAGCTCGGACGCTATCCACGACACTGGCGCAAAGCCTAGCAGGCGTGGCACTTTCTCGACACCACAGGGGGTGCGCAGGGGGTGGTCTCTCACCGCGGTCCCTATCCACGACACTGGCGCAAAGCCTAGCAGGCGTGGCACTTTCTCGACACCACAGGGGGTGCAGGGGGTGGTCTCTCAGCTCGGCCGCTATCCACGACACTGGCGCAAAGCCTAGCAGGCGTGGCACTTTCTCGACACCAAAGGGGGTGCGCAGGGGGTGGTCTCTCAGCTCGGCCGTTATCCACGACACTGGCGCAAAGCCTAGCAGGCATGGCACTTTCCCGACACCACAGGGGGTGGGCAGGGGGTCGTCTCTCAGCTCGGCCGCTATCCACGACACTGCCGAACAAAGCCTAGCAGGCGCGGCAATTTCTCGACGCCAGGGGGGGTGAGCAGGGGGTGGTCTCGCACCGCGGTCCCTATCAACGACACTGGCGCAAAGCCTGGCAGGCGTGGCACTTTCTCGACACCACAGGGGGTGCGCAGGGGGTGGTCTCTCAGCTCGGCCGCTATCCACGACACTGGCGCAAAGCCTAGCAGGCGTGGCACTCTCTCGACACCAAAGGGGGTGGGCAGGGGGTGGTCTCTCAGCTCGGCCGCTATCCACGACACTGGCGCAAAGCCTAGCAGGCGTGGCACTTTCTCGACACCACAGGGGGTGCGCAGGGGGTGGTCTCTCAGCTCGGCCGCTATCCACGACACTGGCGCAAAGCCTAGCAGGCGTGGCACTTTCTCGACACCACAGGGGGTGCGCAGGGGGTGGTCTCTCAGCTCGGCCGCTATCCACGACACTGGCGCAAAGCCTAGCAAGCGTGGCACTTTCTCGACACCAAAGGGGGTGCGCAGGGGGTGGTCTCTCAGCTCGGTCGCTATCCACGACACTGTCGCAAAGCCTAGTAGGCGTGGCACTTTCTCGACACCACAGGGGGTGCGCAGGGGGTGGTCTCTCAGCTCGGCCGCTATCCACGACACTGGCGCAAAGCCTGGCAGGCGTGGCACTTTCCCGACACCACAGGGGGTGGGCAGGGGGTCGTCTCTCAGCGCAATCCCTATCCACGACACTGGCGCAAAGCCTCGCAGGCGTGGCACTTTCTCGACACCACAGGGGCCACAGGGGGTGCCTAGCAGGCGTGGCACTTTCTCGACACCACACGGGGTGCGCAGGGGGTGGTCTCTCACCGCGGCCGCTATCCACGACACTGCCGAACAAAGCCTAGCAGGCGCGGCACTCTCTCGACGCCAGGGGGGGTGAGCAGGGGGTGGTCTCTCACCGCGGCCGCTATCCACGACACTGTCGAAATGCTTAGCAGGCGCGGCAACTTCTCGACGCCGAAGGCGGTGCGCAGGGGGTGGTCTCTCACCGCGGCCGCTATCCACGACACTGTCGAAAAGCTTCGCAGGCGCTGCAGTTTCTCGACGCCAGAGGGGGTGCGCAGGGGAAGTCTCTCACCGCGGCCGCTATCCACGACACTGTCGAAAAGCCTAAAAGTGTGGAATTTCTCAACGCCAGAGGGGGTGCGCAGGGGGTGGTCTTCTCACCGTGGCCGCTATCCACGACACTGTCGACAAGCATCGCGGTGCGGCAACTTCTCGACGCCAGGGGGGGTGCGCAGGGGGTGGTCTCTCACCGCGGCTGCTACCCACGACACTGCCGAAAAGCCAAGCAGGCGCGGCAATTTCTCGACGCCAGAAGGGGGTGCGCAGGGGGTGGTCTCTCAGCTCGGCCGCTATCCTTGACGTTCGTCCAGGCACAGCAGGCACGGCATATTCTCGAGACCATACGGGGTGCGCAAGGGGAAGTCTCTCACCGCGGCCGCTATCCGTGACGTTCGTCCAGGCACAGCAGGCATGGCATAGTCGCGAGACCATAGGAGGTGGTCTCTCACCGCGGCCGCTATTCGCGACGGTCGTCCAGGCACAGCAGGCGTGAACACGCGCGACCTTACATCAGTATGTGGGGTTCCTCGGTAGTGTAATTGTGCTTTGAAGGCCCCTTGGAACGCTTCTCGGGGTGCCTTGGGGGTCTTTATGTTGGCATTCGGAAACGTCGTGGGGGTGTTTTCGGGGCCCTCGTGGGCCGTTTTGGCGCCTTCATGGGCTGTCCTGGGGCCTTCTTGGGCCGTCTTGGAGAGCTTGGGCCCGCTGGAGCCCCCTTTGGATCCATCTTGGGCACTTCCGGGGACCTCCCATGGCCCTTTTGGGTCTGTGCTGGGAGCCCTTGGGGGGCCTCTTGGTTCCATTATGGGCTGTCTTGGGGCTCTCGTGGGCGATCGGGGGGCCCGGCTCGGCCGTCTTGAAGCCTTCTTGGGGGCCTTTTGGGGCGTCTGGAGGCGATCTCGGGGGCTTTGCAACCGTCTTGAAAGCTGATGAAATCCGAAAGGCGAATATGCTAAAAATGTACGTTTTACGAAAGGAATGGGACGATTTTTGTGCTTTGAAGGCCCCTTGGAAACCTTTTTGGGGTGCCTTGGGCGTCTTTTCGGCCGTCCTGACGCAATTGAAGTCCCTCTTGGAGCGCTCTTGTGCTGTCTGGGGCCTCCCTTGAGCCTTTCTGATGACCCCTCGGATCGCTCTGGGTCTGCTGGGAAGGCGTTTGTGGAGACCCGGAAAGCCGGGTGACCTTTTCCAAGAACGTCCAAAGGAACCCGAGAACCCCAGATCCCGGGGTTCCAGTTTTGGGAGGGGGGGGGTGATGGTTTCCCCCCCCCCTGGGCTTGTAAAACATTCAGGAAGAGGAATGTATATATATATATATATATATACACATATACACACATATACATACATACATACATACATACATACATACATACATACATACATACATACATACATACATACATACATACATACATACATACATGCATGCATGCATGCATGCATACATGCATGCATGCATACATACATACATACATACATACATACATATACAGACACACACAAGATTTCAAGGCTCGCTGCGCTTCGCCTTCAAATCTTGGCCATTGTATCTGGAAGGGCCAACGAAAAGGGGAGACGGGGGGACCTGAATTGTCGCCGCCCGTTTTTGTTCAGCATTGGCTTCTCAGGTGGCCTAGAGAGGCCTCCCAGAGTCTCGTAACGAGCCTTCCGAGGGCCCCAAGAAGGCTCCAAGAAAACTCCAAAAAGGACCCGTTATTGTTGTTGATGATGATGATGGTGTCCCGATGATGATGATGGTGTCCCGATGATGATGATGATGATGATGATGATGATGATGATGATGATGATGATGATAATAATGATACTGATGATGATGATGCTGATGATGGTGACGAGTTTGATGGTGTCCCGATGATGATGATGGTGATGATGATGTTGTTGATGATGATGATGGTGTCCCGATGATGATGATGATGATGATGCTGTTCTTGATGATGATGAGATGCTGATGATGTTGATGATGATGGTGGTGCTCCGATGATGATAAGGGTGTCCCGATGATGATGGTGATGATGATGGTGACGATAATGGTGTCACGATGATGATGGTGATGATGATGATGTTGATGATGAGGTGATGATGCTGATGATGATGGTGTCCCGATGATGATGCTGATGATGAGGATGATGATGTTGATGACGTTGATGACGATGATGTTGATGAGGATGATGATGATGACGTTGATTGTGATATCGATTCTGATATCGATAGTGATATTGATAGTGAGACCGAATGTGAGATAGATTGTGAGATCGATAGTGAGATCGATCGAACGAAATAGATCGAGTGAGATCGACTGTGAGATCGATCGAGTGAGATCGATCGAGCGAGACCGATGGTGAGATCAATAGTGAGATCGATAGTGAGACCGATCGAGTGAGACGTTGGTTCCTCCCCCCCCGAACCTCCTTATCACCCGAAAGGTGGTCGTATAGGTATTATAAGAGAAAGTCCACGCAGATGTCGGAAAAAGCTCAGGAGAGCCGATCAGCGATGTGGCAGCCAAACCATGTCGGTGAACGAAGTGGGCGAGCGGCAGGATACCGCGAGAGTCATCAAGCCGCTGCTCACGCGCCCGGCGAGATGGCGGCCAGCGCCTCGGTCAGCGGCAACACCTGCGTGCTCGGCTGCACGATGTCGTGCTCGGGGAGAACGAAGCGAAAGAATATCGTGGCTGACGGCCGCCCCTCGGACGAGAGCCAGTTGGCGTTCAGCTGGCGCTCGTGAGCCGCATCGCGGAATGGGCTCTCCGCCGCGAGGACGATGGTGAAGCCGCCCGACGGCGACAGATGCATGCGAGCGCGGCTGAGCCACACTGGCCGCGAGCGCTCGTAGTCGAACGTCTGCAGGAAGCGGTTCCAGAGCACGACGTTGGCGAAGCGACAGGCGGGCATGACGCCGCGGATGAGCAGCGCCTCGCCCTCTCGCAGCAGAAAGCGACCGCCCGAGTATGCGATGTCGACGGCGCCCATGCCCTCGGCGTCGCGCGACCACTTCTGCGGGGGGCCGACCGTGTTCGGCAGCAGCGCGAAGAAGGGCGGCGCGGTCGTGGGGTCGGGCGCCTCGTTGCCGTTGGTCAGGCTGCGAACGAACGCGTCCGCGCGCGAGAGGCGCCCCGCCATCTCGGCGTCCGTGGCCAGGGGAGCGGCGCCGCCCACGCCGCTGCCACGCTCGTCGATGCGGAGGGCGGCCGCGACGCGCGCCTCGAGCATGCGGTCGAGCTGCGCCGGCGGCGAAGCCTCGAAGTAGTGGCGCGTGACCACGCTCTCCGCGTTCGGCGGCAGCTGCAGCCAAGAGATGCCCTCGGGCAAATTAGCCGGCTCGGCTAAACCAGCCGAGAGGACGACCTGGTAGCAGCCGTCCCCATCGAGACGCAGCCGCTCGTCGTTCAGATCGGCGGCGACGCGAGGAAAAGCGCTGCCCTCGGGTGCGGCATGCACCGAGAGCGCCCAATACACCTCGCCCGCGCGGCAGCCGCTTACCGTGTACGAGCGCGCCGGATCGAGGGGGGCAATGTAGTAGAAAGCGTCTGGGTTGTCTCCGAGCATCTTGAGCCCAGGCGACGCGAAGCGCACGAACTTGGGCCCGCGCTCGACGTACAGTTCGAGCGCGAGGCGGAGCACGTGCGACACGTACCGCAGCCCTTCGGCAATCTCGCCGGCGGCGTGCTCGGGCGGGCCGAGCCCAAAAGACATAGTAGGGCTGAGGTACGTGCTCTCGGCAGAGCGCACCGTGCTCGCAAGCTGCTGCCACGCGGAGCGCGCGCCCGTCGGCACTCCTCGCGCCCACGCCTCCACCCCGGAGCCGAAAAGACGAGACACGAGCAGCGCCTTGATTGCGTCCGCAACGTTCACGCTCGCGGCCTGAGGGTCGGTCCTCCCGCCGGCCATCTGGTACGCCACCTTGAGCCGTCCAAGCCCAGTGGAATTGCCGTCGGATGCCACGGCGCGCGCCACGATCGCTGGCAGCGAGGCCCACAGCGTCCCAAGGGCGACCGCGACCAGCAGTGCCGCGATCGCCGCGCGCGCCATGCGTGCTGCGCGGACCACGACTCCGACCGCGGGCCCATGGCAGAGCCGACGTGGGGCTACGCGGAGGGGGACGACAGGACGACGGGCGGCAGGGCGGGAGCGGCGAGGGGGCCGGAGGAGGCTTCGGGTCGGACGACAGGGGGGGACGAGGAGGAGGAGGAGGAGGAGGAGGAGGAGGAGGAGGAGGAGGAGGAGGAGGAGGAGCACGCAGCAGACTTCGTACCCCCCCCTTTCCCCATCCCCCCCAGACCCCCTCGAGTCATGAAAAAATCACGACGGGAGGTTTTTCATTATTTTTGGCCTCCGGGGGCCCTTACCGGACCTCGGGACCGTTAAAAAACGACTCTGGACGAAAAACCGGTCCCGGGGAATGGGTCCAGACCGCTGGGGGTCGACGTCATGAAAAGTTCATGACGTCGGGGGTCTGGGCCCAGCGCTCTCCTCCCCCGCGCCCCCCTGCCGCCCCGGCGCGTCCCCCGCCCCCCAGACCCCGGCGTGATGATTTGTTCGTTGCGTCGACCCCCAGAGGTCCCGACCCTTTCCCCACGACCGGCTTTGCATCCTGAGTCGTTGTTTGACGCTCCCGAGGCCAGGTAAGGGCCCCCGGAGGCCGACAATTAAGAAAAACCTCCCGTACTGATTTCTTCATTGCTCGAGGGGGTCGATCTGGCCCCCCCCCCGCCAGCGCTCCGGAGGGGGGAAGGCACCGCCCCACTCAAGGGCCAGCCCCCCCTCCGCTAAGCGGAGGGGGGGCTGGGACGCGCACTCCGCCCTCGCAGCGCCCGCGCCGAGGGCAGGCGGGGAGGCGGAGGGGGGGGGGGACGCGCATGGGCGGCGCCACCCCGGGGGCGCGCACGCGCCCACGCCCACGCCCACGCCACTCGGGGATGGACAAGACCCCCTTGAATGAAACGTGGTTTAGTGAAAACGACCTCGGGCCCAAACCTGGCGGGCGCAAGCCCGGAACATGACGGCCGCGGCGCCCATCTCGAGAACCGAAAACGGACGATTCACGAATCGACGTGTCAGGGCAGGAGGTCTGCCCGCGCCCACGCCCCCGCCCGACCCGAAGGACGGGAGGGCGGACCACCCTGACGCCGCGAGCGGAGACACGACGTCGTGGCAAAGCACCACTGGAACCCGAGATTCGCCATTCTTTCTGCAGCACCTCTCCACGGGGGCCGATTCGCGCGGGCCTCGGGGTCCGAAAGCGGCGCGAGAACGCCCGGCGCGGAGAAAAACGTGCGACGCCCAGACCTTCTGCAGGGGCGGAAGGGGGCGGGGGGAGGGGGCGGGCTCCGCGACCCAATCCCGGCGACAGCAGCGGGGCCGCGCACTCCCCGACCTTAGGCAGGAGCGCCGCAGGAAAGCGAGGGCGAGGAGGCGGAGGGCGGGGGCAGGGCGCGCGGGCCGCCTCGCCGCTGAGCGCGCTGCTGCTGTGGGCCGACATCGCGCCCGCGGGGCGCGCGCGCGCGAGGCGCGCGCGGGCGCGCGGGGCGGGGCTTGCCGGCAGGCCGGCGCGGGCCGAGGTCCGGCGCATGGGCGCTGCCGAGCGGATGGGGCCGGGGAGGGGAGGAGGGGAGGGGGGGCTCGCTGAGAGAGGAGGCAGCTGGGGCAGGAGAAGGGGGGGATGGGGCAGGCGAGAGGGGCCGGAGGTGGGGTGGAACAGGGGCGGGGGGGCAGGAGAGGGGGGGGGCAAGCTAGGTGCGCTCGCGTCATATCTGACATCCTACCCCTCCCTCCCATCCCTTACCATGGCGTAGATCCCCTCTCTACTCGCACAGTCGGATGTCGAGCAGGGCAATGATCCCGAAAGGGTACGCGATGCATTGTAGTGTAGAGCACGGCATGGCATGGCGTAGAAGAGCACCGCAAAGCGTAGTATGTCGCAGCATGGCGTGCCGTGGCGTAGTGAAGAATTGCAGCACAAAGCTTTGTAACGCAAAGCATGGCATCGCACATCAGCCCCGAACATAACATTGCATAGCATGGCGTTGAAGATCAAAGCGTAGCATGGCATAGCACGACGTGGCACTTAAGCACTGCATATCACAGCTTCAGCTGAAGGCATGGCATCGCGCAGCGGAACGCAACCTAGCATTGCATTGCATGCCGTGGCATGGCACGGGCAATGACGCCAGCGCTGCAGCGGGAGCACGATTTGGAACGAGCGGAAGCGCGGAAATGAGGCCAGCGCTGCAGCGGGAGCACGATTCGGAACGAGCGGACGCACGGAAATGAGGCCAGCGCTGCAGCGGGAGCACGATTCGGAACGAGCGGGGCCCGAAAATGAGGCCGGCGCCTCAGCGAGAGCAGCATTTTGAAAAAATGCAAGCGAAAACCCAACTCCGGGGAATCCTGTGTGTAAAAAACAATACGCGGGGGGGGGGGGGGGGCGAACACTCCCAACCCGTCATCAGGGGAAGGAGGAGAGTAGTATTCATATTGAGTAATTGTCAAGCCAGGTGCGCTCGCGCCGTATCTGACGTCCTAACCCTCCCAGCCATCGCTTCTCATTGCGCTGCTTTTGTCATTCTCCGCCGACGGGTGTCGTAGCAGACCTGGATACCCTCTGCGTAAGGACCCCATCGGGACGACCGTCGGGAAAACCATCGGGTCAATCACAAGACTAATGTTGGGGCAACCATCGGGACAACCATATGGATACAGCCATCGGGACAACCATGGGGTCAACCATCGGGGCAGCCATCGGGAGAACCATTGGGACAACCGTTGGGAAACGCATCGGGACAACCATCGGGATGATTTTTGGGAAAGCCATCGGGACAACTGCGTCGGGATAACCGTCGGGACGAGCCATACGACAACAACGAGACAACCGTGGGACAACCGCGGCACAACCACGGCGCAACTGCGCGACAACCGCGGGCCCTATCCGCCGACCGTGCGGGAAGAAACGCTGTTGCTACGCCCTCGCCCTGGCAGCGACGGGGTCACTCCTCTCGCCCGCGCAAGCAGCTTCGCCTCGCTCGCACGCACGGCACAAACACGACTCCGAAAGAGCGATTCCCCGGTGCGGGGCCTCTGTCCCACCCCCAATCTCCGATCAAAAAGACATGGGGTGTGAAAATCAACATCGCAGAGACGGCGGGACCTCTTCCCGCACAGGAGTCAGGGGAGAAAGGAGAGTATATTACACCAGAGACAAGCCCCAATCAGTGGATGGTTTTCGCTGAGGAGACCGACCAAGAACTCGGGAGCCTGGGAACCCAGAACCCACCAAAATCGGCCCGGAACCAATAACCAGGAACCTAAGAACCCGGAACCGGGAACCCGGGAACCCAGCCTGCTACCAAAATGGGCGGGGAACTTTCGCCAAATCTTCCAACTCCCTCTAGGACCCCTTCAGTGCAAGCACTGATTGGGGAATAGTACTCACACTGAGCAACTTTGAAGGAGGCTTCACCTCCCCCTCATGCGGGATGGGGGAGTGGTGGAAGGGAGGGTCCGTCCACGCGAGGCTCGGCTGAGAGCCGGCGCACGCCCCCAGCGCACAGCACCGACGCCCCTGGAACAAGCGCTGCTGGGCCCCGGCCAGAGCAGCGGCCGCTCCCGGGGGGGAGGGGGCCAGGGAGGGAGGAAGGGGAGGGAAGGAGAAGGAGAAGGGAACGAGGGAGCGGCGCTAAGAGGGGGGGGCGAACTTCGGCCATACGCAGCTGGCCCGCTAGAGATGTTCGAGGAGGAGGGAGAGGAGACGAGGAATGGGAAGAGGACGACGGTGATGATCAGGATGAGGAGGCAACTGGTCCCGATGACAACTCAAATTCCCCCCTTCTCTGTTAGGACAAACTCTTCATGCCGGCTTCGTTTTCACACCAACCCCACCGCCTCGTAAACTCCAACCTTCTGGGAGATACGGATGTGCTCTTCGATTGATTTCTGGCGCTGTCCCTGGTCCCACGGCCCCCACAACCCGTGAGAGCGAAATGATCACCTTGTCTGAGAGTGCGGCCACAGGCGAGTTCGAAGATGGAAGTGAGATGTGTTTGAAACTCTCCCTGAAGATGGGTGAAATGCACATGGCTTGGGGCAGATGTCAGCACCAAAAGAGAGGGCGAGATAAATATGGGTAACGGCAAGACGAGGTGCGATGAAGCTGAGGACAGAGATGCAGATGAAATATGTGAGGGTGAATATTGTGAGTACGCGAGGCGACTTATGATGATGAAGGTGTGGGGGTGAGAGGATATGCGGCGGGGATGGCGATGAGGTGGAGGAATATTGAAGTGCGATGGAAACGAGACGGGCGCGGGGTGAGGTGCGAGGGGGGCGTTCTGGAGTGTGCGGGGCCCAGACAAAGCAGAAGTCTACCGTGAACACATATATACATCAACTATTGTACATATATATATATACGTACATCTAATTATATATATGCACCAATATCATCACGCGCGCTTCGCCTGCGCTCAGGTTACCGATGGGCAAAATGTTCGAATTCTCCGGGACCTCTATTTTATGATACTTACGTCTTCTCCGGGGCCTCCAAAAACCACGAAGATGGCCAAAGTGGTTCCAAGACTTCCTACAATCCACCCACGGCGGCCTCAGACAGGCCCAAAAAGCACTTCGGGGGCCCTCCTGGACGTAGCCGGAGGGGAGGGAGGAAAAAGGGAGGTGAAGGGGATTCCTTGGGGGAGCAGGACGCCGCTCGGCCGAGAGCGGCGTATGCCGCAAACGACCGACCCCACGCGGCCCAGTGGTGCCGCGGGCACGCGGCTGACGCGCAGCCGAGGCGGACGCGCGGCTCGCGGCCTCAGGGGGCCGTCGACGAGAAGTCCCCGAAGCCGATGTCCAGGAACTGAAGCGTAATCCCTCGCCTCGCGGGGGAAAGGGAGACGCCGAAATCGACGTGCACGCAATGTGGCCTAACCCCTCGCCGCGCAGGGGTGCCGGAAACCCACTATGCACGGCCCACCCTTCTCCTTCGCCCTCATCCCGAGGAGTGCTCTCCACTCGGTCTCGGGAGGCGCCACCAGCAGCACTGAGCAACCACTTGACCTTATCCTCGAAAGTCTTCTCGGACTTCGGAAAAGGCGCCCCGAGGAGCAGGCCACTGCCTCTGCTAGCACTGCACTCGCCACCACGAGGGTCCACGTCGAGCATCCGTGGCGGCGCTGATCCTGGTGGCCGCAATGGCACACCAGGACTTTGTGAACTGGCGCCCGTGGCAACTGGGTCTGGTGGCCGCAATGGCACACCAGGACTTTGCGAACTGACACCAGATGAGCCCGACCCTAAACCCAGTGGCTGAGGCGCCCAGAGAAGCGGGCCACTGCCTCTGGCGCACATGGTAGCAGCTCGAAAACCAGCAGGTGCCGCCCCCATCGCTCGCTGGTCCACAGCGCGCTGAGGCGCTCCGAGAAGCGGGCCGCAGTCTCTGGCACCCATGGTAGTAGCGGCCCATCGGGAGACCTTGCCTTCACTTGCATGTCCTTGCCGCTCTGAGGCGCTCCGAATAACGGGCCACTGTCTCTGGTTCACATGGGGGCAGCTCGGGATCCAGCGGGAACCACGTGCCTCACTTGCTGGACCTCTCCGCGCTGAGGCGCCCCGAAAAGCGGGCCGCTGCCTCTGGTGCAATCGATGTCGGCCCGGGGGGCCAGCGGCTGCCACTGCCCTCGCTTGCTGGTCCACTCCGCACTGCTGGGAGTCATGATCGGGCTGCTCGTATTCAGCAACAGCTGGCGGGCCGCCCGCTGTTGACGAGCTCGACGCGCAGGAGGTGGCCGCCCCTCCCCCGCCGCCCTCGGGCGACCCGCGGGGGGCCTTCAGGCACCTCCCCCTCGCCATCGCGAAGCTTCTCTCGACGCTCAGGTCGTGACCGCCCCTCCCCGGGGTCACCGCGTGGTGTCTGGCCATGTTTGAGACCGTCCTGTGGTGACGCAAGACAAGCCGTTGCCACAATGCGCCGGGCATGACCCTGGCCCATCGCCCGTTTGATGGCACACCTCTGACTAGCGCGCGTTCCGGGGTCCTCAGACGGTCCAGGACACGCCGCGCTCAAGCCCAATACCCTGCCGCCACTCACGCAACATCGAGCAGGCCCCTTACAAACAGCACTTGGCCCGGACACGCACGGCGCATGACCGAGACCTCGAAAGGGCCCAAAGGCGCCTGGCTCGGATGGTCTCGATGCCAGCTCCTCATCCTTGGGCAGCTCGTTCACAGATGCGAATTGAAGGTGGTCGCGGAAGAAACAGTCCGCAGTCCAGCTCTTCACCTCGGTCGGCTCACAGTGCTTCAACCTCTCCTTGGTACGTGAGCTCCGTAGTGCACGATCTGTCCGCGCCGTGGCATTCCGCTTCCTGCGCCGCCAGCCACTGGCCGCGCTTGGGGCAGGGTCGTGCCAGAAGTCGTGGTACTCAGTGTTCGCAACTGGCACCTTCGCCATCGCCACTTCGGTCGTCTCACCCCTCTCGAACTTCTGCGTCCACTCGGCATGTCTTTGCGCCAGCTGCCCAAGCATCTCTATCGCGCACACCGAACTCTTGAACTTCATCACGCAGTCACGGACGCAACTCTCGGACATGGCTACATCGTCTCGCCCAGTCCCACGGAGAAGTCAGCCCAGTGGTTGCCGACGCAATCGATGAGGTCGCATCCCTTCTCCACCGCCTGGTCGTACGTCAAGTGAGACCCTTGCCACCGGAACGTGGGAGACCTCTCGCCCTTGGTCAGCTCCAGTATCTTCCTCCAACTATCTGCGCGCTTTGCTCGATCTCCCTGCATTGACCGCCCAATCGCGTTTAGAATCGTCGACGAGCGAGAGGTGATCCGTCACCACCGTCGCAGGCACAGCCGCCAGCTTCAGCGCTTGCCACGCAGCGCGCCTCTCGGTATAGGGGCCGACTGGTCGGACCCGTGCACTCCCCTATATCTCGCCCTGCTCGGCCAGCCTTGCCCGTCAAACTCCACTACCGCCCATCCGCTCGCACTCAGAGAAGTAGGAGTGGGCCGCAGCGCCGTCGGCGTTGGCGCGGCGGCCCCAACTCGAAGCCCTCCTCGGACAGCCTTGCGAGTCCCGCGATGGCGGTGCAGGCTTCCACGGTGCTGGGCCTTCTATCCCAGCCGCTGCGGTGGAAATGCCCGCGTCGCCATCTCTCCTGTTGGAGCCGCGATTCCCTGCACTTGAGCTTCCTGTAGAAGATCATCTGGCCCGCGATGCTGTCCGATCCACCGCCTGACCATCGTCTGAGCCCGGTCTACGGGGTCGCGGTGTGGCGCCCTATCTCTCGGCACATTCCTGAACATAGCCCGCAAGTCGGCCAGCTCGCGCCAATGACGACCTTCACGATCAGAACGTTCTTGTCTCGGCATCCTTGTCAAGCCAAGAATGACATTTTGCCTTGCCTCAGTGGGCTGCCGCCACGCGCTTTCGCACGGCATCTCAATGGCCCGCGGCAACGGAGCCCCTGGTGTAAAGCCGCTGCAAATCATTGCCCCCGTCTCCTTGGAAGGTCGCCTCCAGGGAGGGTTGGCGCCACTCCATCCAGTGCGCGTTTGACTCGGGGGCGAAGTTGGCATCGTCGAGCCACGCTTCTGCCAAGCCCCGGACAGTCGTAGCGCGCTGTGCTTGTGCATCATCTGGTGGGAGCCCCATGTCACTCGGGCTGTCCTTGCTGCCTGCCTCAATATGGTTGCTGCCGCCATTGCCGTCGTCCAAACCACAATGAAAACAGGCGGGTTGTCTAATGGAGCAGGCACCTGCGGCATCATCAGTATCAGCGTCGCATGCTCCAAGTAGTCGTAGCACGCCTTGCCAGCGCCTGCTCACTGGCCGCCTGCCCGAGACGACGCCGCTGCAACGTAGCCTTGTCGGACAGGTCCACATCCTCATCTTGAGCGAGCTTGTCGCACTCATATCACAAGTTCCCCAATCCAGATTGCTTAGCCCCACGCCATGGACAGTCCGCACTGCCCCGGCAACCTCTCTGCTGTCGCGCAATCGAAACTAGAGGGGAACCCGACCACGCAGCACGTACTGCTCCTTGTTGCATCGGAAAGTGGGGGGTGGGATCGCAGTGGAACGGAGGCCACCCGCCTGGAAAATGGATTCGGTCTCGCGCTCGCGTCGTGCATGCGGGCGAGGTGAAGCTGCGCGCAATCCTCCTGTAGCTAGGCCGAGGTAGGAGCAAAAGTCCGTTCCCGTCCGCCGGTGGCCGGGCGGTGTCCCAGGTGGGCCGGGCGGTGTCCCGGGTGTCCCGGGTGTCATTAGGGGCGAAAATCCGTTTTCCGTCCGCCGGTGGCCGGGAGGTGTCTCACTTGGGCCGGGCGGTGTCCCGGGTGCCCCCGTCGTCCAGGCTCTAACGCATGTCGCTAATTTCATAATTCCTTTTTTTGAACGCCTGCGGCGGGTTTTCTCATCAACTCCAGCGTATCTTCTCAAATCCATCATGTCCTATCCAATCCATCTTAACTTATCCGAGCCACCTTGTCCTGTTTTCACCCAATCCAATCCACCCAACCCAATACAGTGAACATGTACAGTAAGGACGCGTGGTAAGGACGCAAGGACCTTGGAGGCCGAAGTTGGAGTATTCTGGGCGGCGGGCGGCCAAACCCCCAGGGAACCAGAGAAACTGGCCTGCGAAAATTGCTAGGGGCGGGCCGCAGAGGCTGAGGCAGGCAAGGACCCAAGGGTACCCTTGAAGAAATCGTTTGTCCTTACTATGCGCGTTGACTGTACATCAGTTCATTTGTTCCTGCGCCTGCGGCGGGCCAATATTATTTCCATCGTATATTATGCAATCCATCTCTTCCAATCCAACCCATCTTGTCCTGTCCAATCCATTTTGCCCCATCCGATCCAATCCGCCCAACCACCCAACCCAATCCATCAATTCATGTTTATCGGCGCGTGCGGTGTGCTTTCTTATCCAATCCACCATATATTATTGTGTCCATCTTGTGCAATCCAACCCATCTTATCTGATCAAACCCACCTTGTCCCATCTGATCTTATCCCACCCAATCCAATCCATCCAGCCCAATCCATCAATCGATTTGTTTCTGCGCCTGCGGCGGGCTAATCCAATCCATCTTATTCAATCCTACCCACCTTCTGCACCCCAACCCATCTTATCTTATCCAATCCATCTCACCCCATCCAATCCAATCCACCCAACCCTATCCATCAATTCATTTTTGTCGGCGCCTGCGGCGGGCTTTGTCATCCAATCCAGCTTATCTTAGCCAACCCATCTTGTCCAGCCCAATCCATCTTATCATATCTCACCCATCTTGTCCCATCCTATCTTATCCCACCCAATCCAATCCATCCAAACCGATCCACCACGCCATTTGTTTCTGCGCCTGCGGCGGGCCAATCCAACCTATCATATCTCATCCTATCCATATTTTCCAATCCAGCCCATCATATCTGATCCAGTCCATCTGATCCCATCCAATCCAATCCACCCAACCCCATCCATCAATTGGCTCTCGTCGGCGCCTGGGCGCGATCGCGGCAGACTGCGAGGCCCGAGCGCCCGGCGCCCTTGCCCTTCGGAAGCCGCCCCACGGCGCCCCGCCGCCTGCCTAAGAGAGAGAGAGAGAGAGAGAGAGAGAGAGAGAGAGAGAGAGAGAGAGAGAGAGAGAGAGAGGAAAAAGAGAGAGAGAGAGAGGAAAAAAAAGAGAAAGAGAAAGATGAATATACAGAGAGAGAGAGGGAGAGGGAGAGAGAGAGAGAGAGAGAGAGAGAGAGAGAGAAACACATAAGACATAGAGAAACAGAGAGAGAGAGGGGGGAAAAGAAAAGAAATATATAAAGATAAAGAGAAAGAGAAAGAGAGAGATGATATCAAGACGACAGGCTGGAGGTCAGTCAGGGCGGGCATCTGATCTCAATCCCCCCCCCACCTCCTTATCGCCCGCAGGGCGGTCGCATAGGTGCCTTTGCGCGTCGCCCTGTGCCGTGGATATTCTGAACCCGCGGCTTCAGGAGCGCGATCAATAATGCGACAACGCTGCCATTGCCGCAAACATTCGATGACCATTGCTATAACGCCCATGGGCGACGTCGGTTCGTCAACAAAGAAAGGCCGTGCCTTCCCGAATCTTAAAATGCGTCGGGCTCGCCCCCCCCCCAGTCAATACTGCTGCAGGATGACGTCAAGGCCGCAACCGGCCCCGCGCAAAGCGCCCTGCTGGGATGATGCCGTAGCCGCTCCTGCGCTGCAACCCAAGCCCGTGAAAGCGCCGCTCCATGAAGCCTTCCGCCCCGCTGCCGCGCCGCGCGCCTCTCAGCCACGCCCGCCGCCCCGCCGCACATCAAGCCCATGATCTCCAGCTTCTGCGTCGCCAAGTAGCACGTCATCGACCTTCCTGATTGTGGAAAACCTGCAGTTGCCCCTGCCAGCCGACGGAGCTCGATCATTGCCATGTCAGAGATGCCCGGAACACAACCACCATGGCCAGCATGCGCATAAACTCCTGCTCCTAAAATCGGATCGCCTTAGCACCGACACCGGGCCGCGAAGCCCTCCACTTCAGCTCGCGTCCGGAAGCGTTGTGTAGCCATTTCTTCTCACTCGTGCGCTTGGCCCTGCTGCCCAACGACGCGTGGCCCAAATTGCGAGCATGGGAATTCGGCTGCATGCGCAACTTTTGAAACCGCTTTTCCAAAGCCCGCTGCGCCTCCGTAGATGTAGCCACGAAGTGGGATATCTTGGCCTGCGCGACAAGCCCAAGATCCTTGGCCCCTTGCAATGGCGCACCGTAGCGTTCCACAGGCCCCCTGCGCGTTCCAAGTTTAGGCCAGACCACTGCAAAGATGTGTCATCAATCAGCCCTCGCGGTGTGAGCGACCTGTAAATCGTTCTTGTATCCTTCAAGATAAGGCACAGCAAGACACTGAACAACGTCGTTGCATGGCCTCGCCCCGCCTGTATGCCTCGGAACACAGGCGCAATGCTGGACTGGCTCCCATAAGCGCACATATACCGCGGCTGCGGGTACTGCATGCTGAGGCACCACACCAATCTTAAAAAGAAGCCCACTGCACGAGCATCTCGGAAAGGGCAACGTGACGGATCGTCTCGTCGCACTTAGCCATATCCATGCGGGCCGTGATCCCGTGCTGATCCGTCATTCTGGCCATCTCTGCCGTCTTGTTATGCTCGAGCGCGCTGCCGGCAGACGTTCTGACGCTGGCACTGCCCCAGAAGGCGTCGTCCTTGTTCAGCTGCCCTCACTGCGCCGATAAATCGCGCCTGGCTCGGGCCCACCACCGCGACGTTGCATGCAGAAGGGCGATGAACATATGGCCCCCGTCTGGCTTGCCCAACCGCACCATCTCAGACGCCAATGCGTCTGTAAGCCAAGCCCCCCCAACTGCTCGCACTTGTTGGAAGCCTCTGCCGCGCACTTGAGCATCGCGAGCGGCAATCTCTGACACCCGCGGGGGCGAGCGCGAAAGGGGCCCGGGCCAGTCCCCCCAGGGAACATGCCTTCAGCGCGCCCACAATCTTAAGCTGAGGGTGGAGGCGGCTCAGCCCACGGGCCACAGGTCTGCTGAACACTCGAGAACATCATCGCCATGCTCGCGCCAGATATCCAGCCTACCATGCGAACGCGTCCCCGCCCGTTCAAATGGCGGGGCGCCGTCGCGTGCGCAGGTTCACTACTGAACTTTGGCCACTTCTGAACATCGAGATGCGGCGCTAGCCCCGCCACTGAAAGCATTGTAGAGCCAACTCTTCCACCCGTCACGCGCCCTCTGCTGCAACTTGAGGCACTGCGCCCCGGCCTGCCCCAGGGCTCTGTCGATCTGGTCCTGGGAGCCTGGCGTCGCCAGCATTTTTACCCGTAAGCCTAAATACTGCGGGCCTCAGTTGCAAATAAACTCCAAGTCCCCCATGCATTGCCCATGGCATCCACCAAAGGCGTGAATTCCACGAGCCTGCTGGATGCCTTCTCGGCGGCCCCGTCGGAGCAATTGCCAACCGCCAGGATAAGCTGAGTCCTCGTCGAGCGTCGGCGTCGCATCCACCTTGCGCACCTCTGCCAAGCCGCGTCCTCCTCGGGGCCCTGGCCCGAGTGAGTCTCCACCTTCGGTAGCTCAGCCCCTTCTTGACTCGTCGCGGCGTCGTCTACTTGGGCGTGGGCTGCCTCTTCGGCACCCGCGATGTCATGTAAACCTAACACCGCACCCATAAGTGCCCCCATCATGACGCCCCACTGCCAAGTCAGCGCGCCAACGTTCGACGCCGCCTTTATCTCCCCGGCGAAAAATTCATGCACATCTGGAGGCCGCGCACATCTAGTCTCGGCACGTTGGGGACCTTGTGCTCCACCAGCTGATGGCACCAAAGAACCTCGACCTCGCCCTTCAGAGGCACCGTCGCAAGTAAAGGAGGGGAGGCTGCGGTCAGCCAACTTGAATTTGCACTCCCAGTGCGGTTGGCCAGCGAGCGCAGGATGATGAAGACACCGACCGCGCTTCCTGGAGTCGCAATTAAGCACGTTGGGCTCGCAAACTCGCGCGCCGAACAACCCCGAAAGACGGGTGGGCTGTCTTCGCGCAGCTCTTCGCGGGACACGTCGAAGCCGCCAATCACCGCCCATGGGGCGCCCCTCTCTTCGACCTCGCGCGCGCGTTCCGCCGCCCTCTTCAACGGCAGCAGGCTCGCCTCCGACAACTTCGCCGAGTGCCGCAAGCGTAGCGAGACCGCGATCGCGCCGCCAGGGGCGCCCCCCCATGGCGCGAGCTGCTAGCGCCCGCCTGGCCCCAATAATAAAGTCGCCCCTCGACGGTTCCACGACCTCAACATCCTTCGGCGCCAGCGCCGCCGCGCCGCCTGTTGACCCCGATCCCTGGGCAGGGGCCCACAGACCATGCCAGCCCAATCTTGCCGTCTGACGCTGCACCTTCGCAACCGTGGATTCCACCGCGCGATGCTGCTGCGCCGCCAGCGCCATCGCTTCACACCCCACAAAGTATTCGCGCCGTGCCGAGACTCCAGTGACGGTGAGTGTTGCAACCGTTTGCACCTTCTTCTCCATTGCGCTTGGCCCACCGCTTGCCATGCAAGATACTGGCCCTGGGTCATCACGCAGCAGGTGCTGATTCAGTCTTCCTGCGTTCGAGCCCTGGTATGGCATCTTCCATCCCGCTGCAAAGCCCCTTTGCACATCCGCGAAGCTCACCATCATCATCGCGTGCGCATATGCCGACACCGCCGTCACCACTCTTGGCGAAAAGGTCCCTCCACTTCACAGGGTCGAACTGCTCCTCGGCGAAGAAGTCAACACCTGCGTCCTCTTTGCGCCCCCTTTAGCTTTGTAACTTGCCACCATGGCCTCCGAGGCGCCCGCCCCCCCCCACCACCACCACCACCACCACCACCACCACCACCCCGCGCGCGCAACCTCTCGCCCAGCGCCTCCACCGAGAGCTTAGCATCAGCAACAAGGCTTGCCAGCGAAGCTTTCGGGCCATCTTTCGAACTGCCACTCCCACCAGGAGGGCAAGCAGCATGTCCGACCAGCTGATGCGCTGATGCCATTGCTGTTCCAGCTCCAACAGTTCGTCGCCTTTGGCCACGTACTGCACATGAACTTCCTTTGCCTGCAGCTCGAGCTCCTCGGTCTCGGCCCCGGTGCCAGCCTCCTCCTGCTGCCGGCGCCCCTGGCTTTGATGACGGGCATTGATCTTCTGCCCGACGCGCGTGATCCAAACATGCAGCGGCTTTTGCCCCAGGACTTTACAACGCCATTCTTGCCTTTCTTTGATGGCTTCCTCTCGGAAAAGGTCGGATGGCTTCGTCGTCCACACCGTTGGTCGTCGTCTCGATGGGCCTGGTAAGCCTCTGGATTTCCAGCTTCGGATCTTTGTCGCAACCCGCGCCGCCAGCGTGAGCATCCACCTTCATGTGAGTCGCGCATCCGCCTTCTGTCTGCTGCAACTTCGCAGCGGACTCCTTGAACTTTTTCTTCAGCGCGTAGAGCTGCTGCTGCATTGCGTTGCGCTCTTTGCACCAAGGAGCTGCCTGAACCGACACACTTTGGCACCGCCGCAGAGCCTGACGGGGGGCCAGGATACGCACTTCATTTGGCCACGCCACACCTGAAGCAACTCTTGCGGTGGGCGTTGTTGACCAGTCTCGCTCCCGTCCACTTGTCTTTGTCCCATTTACATTGCCACTCGCCCGCCAAGTCTGCTCGAACCGTCGGCACCATCCCTCGTACTGCATTGCACCACGAGGCAGAGACGCTTCCCACAGAAAATCAAAAACGCAAAGAAGACAGCGACTGAGTAAGAGCTTGAAGACTGGCCGCGGACTAGCGGTATCCACGTGTACCCCTGTGGAACCACGCATCTTGAGCCAAAATGGCTACGGACTCCCTGGGGGAGCAGGAAGAAGAAGAGGAGGCGGAAATATGATCTATTTCTTGGCAAGCGTAGCGGAGCTGCCCGGCAAACTTGAAAACAAAGGGGGGGGGGGTTGAAACTCAGTTTTTGGTCAAGTGCCCTCGGGGCCTCTTTTGGAGCTCTTTTTGGCATCCCTGGGGCTTCTTGGTGGCCTCTTGAAGTTGCCTGGGGGTCTCCTGGGGCGAAGATCTCGGGTTTCCGGTTCACGTTCCCGATCATGGGCCGCAGTTGGGGCCCTCTCGGGCAGTCTTTGACGTCCCTTCTGCCGTTTTGAAGCCGTCTTAGGGGCCGTCTTGGGGCGCTGTGGGAGCCTATTGGGCCTTCTTGGGGCATCCTCGGGGCCTCTTGGGGCGTCTTGTAGCGTCGGGAAGCGTAACAGGCGGAAACGCCAACATGTGTCAATAACCTAACGAATATCAAGATTGCTTGGCCTCTTCGAGCTCTCTTGGGAAACCTCTTGGAGGCCTCTTGTGTATCTTGGGGGGCTCTTGGGCCCTCTGGAGGCCGTCTTGGGCGCCTTGGGCCTCTAGTGGCCATCGGCCCATCCCGCCAACGTGCCTGGGTTGTGGGTTACAGGCCTCTTGGGAATTTCTTTGGATCTCGTGGGGGGCCTCTCGGGGGCCTCTTGGAGACAGTTTTCGAAACCTCTTGGGGGCCGTTGGGGGGCCTGGTGGCGCCTCTCTCTTGGCCTCTTGGGGGCCTCGTGGGGCCTGTAGGGGGCCTCTTGGGCTCTCTTGGGGGCCTCTTGGGGACTCCAGAGGATCTCTTGGGGCGGAAGGCTTGAGCCCCACCAGCCCTGTGGGCGACAGGTGGTCTAACGATGACTCTCTTTCCTCATCCACTATCCCTTCTTCCCCTTCGGTCCCCTCCCCTGGACCTGGACGGGGGGGCTCGCGAGGGGTTGGAGCTGCCAAGATGGCCCAAGATGGCTCCAAGAGGGCCTCATAGAGCCCAATATGGCCCCCCAAGATCGCTCAAGATAGCTCAGCATGGCTCAAGATAGCTAACAACATGCCTCCAGGAGGCCCCAAGAAGGCCACAAGATGGATCCAAGTGCTTTCGGAGACCCCTCAGGACCTCCCCGAGAAGCAAACATCCTTCAAACACCCGAGGAACACCAATGGGTGTTGCCTTCTCGCCATTTCGCGTCCGATGCGCTGTGAGGCCTCAAGATGGCCCCAAGATGGCCCGAGACAGCCCCAAGGAAGGGCCGAGAGGCCCCCAGGACGGCCCCAAGACCGCCAAAGGTCGCCCCCGGAGGGCCCCAAGAGCGCCCCAAGAGGTTCTTTGGATGGCCCCGGAGGGGGGAGGGACATCGAGGACCTCCCCTCCTTTGATCGATGGCCTCCAAAATGGCGCCAGGAGGCGCTCCGAACCTCCCAGGGGGGCCCCAGTAGAGCCCCAAGAGGGCCCCACGAGCGCCCCGAGACCCTCCAAAAGAGCCCCGAGAGCCCCCGAACGAGCCCAAAGAGTGGTTTCTCCAGCTCTTTGTTCCTCTGCATGCTTCTCTACTTCCCAGAACAGGGCGGTTCGTCTGGGCATCGTCTCTGGATAGACGGTACTCTTCTCTAGACTGGCTGCTCAAGGATTGGCTGGTGGGGATTATTTTCCCCACATCCAAAGTGGGGTTCTTGTTTTCTCTGGACACCCCGCGCACGAACAGGAACCCACCATCATCATCATCACTCATTCCTCACTCACTCACTCACTCATCATCCCTCACACACTCACTCACTCACTCACTCACTCACTCACTCACTCACTCACTCACTCATCAGCACTCACATATGATGATGATGAGTGTGCGCGTGAGAGGGTGTGATGATCATCATCATCACCAGTCAGTCAATCACTCACTCACTCACTCACTCACTCACTCGCCTTGGGCCTCGTCTGTGCGTGAATTGCGAGGAAATCTCAAGCGGGAGCCCCCTCCCTATGGGGCCCGCGGATCATGTTACTAATCCGAGCGGGTCATCCAATTCCTGTAACTGTCGCCACTTTGGGGCTCTCTCGCTGCCAGAACGCCATTCCCAGGCCACATCTGTGAGTGAATTGCGAGGAGGTCTCAAGCGGGAGCAACCTCCCTATGGGGCCCGCGGATCATGTTACTAATCCGAGCGGGTCATCCAATTCCTTGACTGTCACCACTTTTGGGCTCTCGCGCTGCCAGAACGCCATTCCCAGGCCACATCTGTGAGTGAAGGGCGAGGAAGTCTCAAGCGGGAGCCCCCTCCCTATGGGGCCCGCGGATCATGTTACTAATCCGAGCGGGTCATCCAATTCCTGTAACTGTCGCCACTCTTGGGCTCTCGCGCTGCCAGAACGCCATTCCCAGGCCACATTTTGAATGCCCGGAGCCAACTGTAGGCCACTTCGTGTTCTTCGTGCTCCCAGAACACCACTCCCGGGCCACATTTTGAATGCCCAGAGCCAACTGTAGGCCACTTCGTGTTCTTCGTGCTCCCAGAACACCACTCCCGGGCCACTTTCTGAATGTCCGGAGCCAAACCACGAGGGCGAGGTCGGGGGCAACGTAGGGATCGTGGGGAGGGCCCGCGCCAGGACGAGAAGAAATATACGCAGAAGAGACAGCCAGGACGCCTCACCAACCACGAGGACGACGGTGAGGGCTTTTTCCAGATTCGCCCAGAGGATTCTCATGTGGGGTCCTTCCGTCGGAGTAATTGGTACGCGGGCGCGCGAAGACGAGCCGAACGCCGTGCAAGCTGGTGGGGATTCGCGAAGCGTAAACAATTGTCGGCTTGTGTTCTCCCTCTTGGGCCCCTCTAGGGGCCGTCTTGGGACCCTCTTGGGCGATCTTGGGACCCTCTTGGGCCGCTTTGGCGCCCTCTTGGACCGCCTTGGGGCCCTCTTCGGGGCCTCTTGGGCCGTCTCGGGGCGGTCTTGGGGGCCTCTGGGGCCATCTTGGAGCGACGGAAGCCAATAACGCGAGAACATGTTTTTTTTCGTATTAATAATTGTCGAATGGCAAACACACAAACACACACACACACACACACACACTCTCACACTCACACTCACTCTCACACGCACACACACACACACACACACACACACGCACACACGCACACACACACACATACATACAAGGAACATCAAATAGATCTGCCCCTTTGAACCCTCTTGAAAGTCCTCTTGGAATGCTCTTGGGGCTTCTTTGGGGTCTGTTGGGCCGTCTTGTGACCATCTTGGGCGTCTTGAAGCAATATGTGGCCGTCTCGGGGCCCTCTTGGACCATCTTGGGAGCCTCTGGGTGCTGTCTTGGATGGATTGGGGGCAGTCTTGAGGCCCCTTGGAGGCCCTGGGGAGGCGGTAGCAAACATCTTGCCCGGATGGTTGCGGAGTGGGCGCCCCGGGGCCGCGGGGGGAGCGATTTACGGATATTATAGTATATGTGTGTTATGTGTATTACATATATTATATACATATACATGATGCATACGAAGATAAATGCGTAACTATGACTCGTTATACGGATATGTGTATATATATATATATATATACATGTGTGCACAGCAAAAATTACTCCGACGGAAGGACCCCACATGAGAATCTCTTTAGCTTGCATGGGGGTATCCTCCTGCCCCTTCCCTTCTCCCACCTACTCTTGCCTCCTCGTTCTCCTCCTGTCTGCTCCTCCTCCTGCCTCGACCCCTGCCTCTTCCTCCTCTTCTTGCCTCCTCCACCTCCTCCCCCTCCCCCTCGTTATGCTTCCTCCCCCCCATTCCCCCTGCCCCTCCTGCCTCCTGCCTCCTCCTCCTGCTCTCCCTCTCCCTTCTCCTCCTCCTCCTCCTCCTCCTCCTCATCCCCTGTCCTCCTCCTCTCCCTCTCCCTCATCCGCTCCTCCTCCTCCTCCTCCTCCTCCTCGTTTCCTATTCCTCCTCCTCCTCCTCCTCCTCCTCCTCCTCCTCCTCCTCCTCCTCCTCCTCCTGCCTCCTCCTTAGGCCTCCTGCCCCCTCCTGGGGCCTCCTCCTGGGGCCTCTTGGGGCCTCCTGGAGCCTTCGGGACCTACTGGGGCCTCCTCGGGCATTCCTCCTCCTCCTTTTCCTCCTCGTCCTTCCTCCCCTCAGCCTCTTCCTCTTCCTGCTTTCCTGTCTCGTCCTGCATCATCCCTCCTCCTTTTCCTGGCAATCCTCCTCCTCCTCGTCCTCGTGCGGAACACGACCCAGAGGAAGCGCACGACGTGCGTCCCAGCCGATACGCGCCGGAGGACGACCCAGAGGAAGCGCGCGCCGGAGGATGACCCGGAGGAACCACGTGAGCTGCGGGACCCATAGGAAGGCTCCCGCCTGACGCGTCCTCACAATTCACTCACAGACGAGGGTCCCGCTTGATACTTCTTCCAAATTCAGACCTGAGGAGCCCAAAAGTGACGACAGTTACAGGAATCCGATGACCCGCTCGGATTAATAACATGATCTGCGGGCCCCATAGGGAGGGGGCTCCCGCCTGAGACTTGCTCGCAATTCACTGACAAACGAGGCTCCCGCCTGATACTTCCTCCAAATTCAGACCTGAGGAGCTCAAAAGTGACGACAGTTACAAGGATCCGATGACCCTGTTGGATTAATAACATGATCTGCGGGCCCCATAAGGAAGGGGCTCCCGCTTGAGACTTCCTCACAATTCACTCACAGACGAGGTTCCCGCTTGATGCTTCCTCCAAATTCAAACCTGAGGAGCCCAAAAGTGACGACAGTTACAAGGATCCGATGACCCGCTCAAATTAATAACATGATCTGCGGGCCCCATAGGGAGGGGGCTCCCGCCTGAGACTTCCTCACAATTCACTCACAGACGAGGGTCCCGCTTGATATTTCCTCCAAATTTAAACCTGAGGAGCCTAAAAGTGACGACAGATACAAGAATCCGATGACCCGCTCAAATTAATAACATGATCTGCGGGCCCCATAGGGAGGGGGCTCCCGCCTGAGACTTCCTCGCAATTCACTCACAGACGAGGGTCCCGTTTAATACTTTTTCCAAATTTAAACCTGAGGAGCCCAAAAGTGACGACAGTTACAGGAATCCGATGACCCGCTCGGATTAATAACATGATCTGCGGGCCCCATAGGGAGGGGGCTCCCGCCTGACGCGTCCTCACAATTCACTCACAGACGAGGGTCCCGCTTGATACTTTTCCAAATTCAGACCTGAGGAGCCCAAAAGTGACGACAGTTACAGGAATCCGATGACCCGCTCGGATTAATAACATGATCTGCGGGCCCCATAGGGAGGGGGCTCCCGCCTGAGACTTGCTCGCAATTCACTGACAAACGAGGCTCCCGCCTGATACTTCCTCCAAATTCAGACCTGAGGAGCCCAAAAGTGACGACAGTTACAGGAATCCGATGACCCGCTCGGATTAATAACATGATCTGCGGGCCCCATAGGGAGGGGGCTCCCGCCTGAGACTTCCTCGCAATTCACTCACAGACGAGGCTCCCGCTTGATACTTCCTCCAAATTCAGACCTGAGGAGCCCAAAAGTGACGACAGTTACAGGAATCCGATGACCCGCTCGGATTAGTAACATGATCTGCGGGCCCCATAGGGAGGGGGCTCCCGCCTGAGACTTCCTCACAATTCACTCACAGACGAGGCTCCCTCTTGGTGGATGATGGTGATGGGATGATGACGACGGTGTTTGATGATGATATATGATTGATGATGATGATGATGATGTGGTGGTGGTGATGATGACGACGTGATGATGATGATGGTGGTGATGATGAGTGCTGATGGTGAGTGATCGTGCGATTCTGATGGTAAATGGTGGTGATGATGATGGGGACGAAGTGGTGAGTCAGCGATGATGATGATGATGATGATGATGATGATGATGATGATGATGATGATGATCGTTCGATGCCGATGATGGTGAGTGATCGTGCGATGGTGATGGTGATGCTGATGGTGATGATGATGATGATGAGTGGGGAGTGATGGTGATGGTGATGATGATGCGGAGGAGGAAGCAAAGAGGAGCAGAGGAGAGGGAGGAGGACGAGAGATCCTGCGCGGAGGGTGTGCAGAGAAAACAAGAACCCCACTTAGGATGTGGGGAACAAAGCAAACACACATAACACACGGGGATGATGTTCACAGGCTATGAGCAGAGCATGCGGCCAAGCTTTCTCGCGCTATATGATTGCCCATCGTCGCAAAACACTCAGCCCTGCCCTGCGCATGGTGTCAGAGTTGCGCTTGGTCGATTGGCCCGTCCAATGCTGCAACTTGTAAGGCTTGGCCTGTCCAACTCCACTCCCCCTTCCCTTCCCCCCTCGCCCATCTAGCCTCTGCACCCATCCATCCCTCTCCCCTTGTCCCTCCGATTCCCCTCCGGGCGCACGGCGCGGGGTGGCCGCTAACCCGCGGGGTACACATACCTACGGATAGCTCAACGGATAGCTCAACGGATAGCTCCGCATCCACGTCCCCCGTCTCACCTCCCTTTCCTTGCTACCCCCTTTCCCCGCGTCCCTCCCATGGCTCCCCTTCCCATTTAACTTTCAATCCCTGTGCCCGCCTCTCCCCCCGATCCCTCACCAGCCCCTCCCCGCCCTTCTCATAACTGGTCGCCAGAGCGTGGCCCACTGCGGTGGCAGCGCAGGGAGCGCCAAAGGAACCCAGCGCCAATGGCGGGGGCACGAGAGGATACAAGCGAGAAGCGTGTCAAATGCAAATGCACCGATGCGACTTCGAATGCACGGTGGCAAACGCCAGGAACCTGAGCCCTCTCCCACCCATTTCTCAGGAGGAGGAACGACTGGGGACCCCTCGCTCAGGCAGGGCGCGGCGGCGGGCGGCGGGCTGGGGACCCCTCGCTCCGTATGTAGGGCGCAGCGGAAACAAAGCAACCTCGTCTGAGAGCGCCAAAGGAGTGGCCTGTCTCCTGCTCAGATGCGCCGCCTCCCCACGTGCTTTCGCTTGCGGATGCCCATTGTCCCAATCCCAGCCACACTTGCATCACTGCCTATTGCTCCCCTGGCCAGCCAGACAGCCACCCTACCTGCCACGCGGCCCGCCGCCCATCGTTGCTGCCACCGCCGCTCCCCCCCCGACGTGCTCTTCATTCCCAACCTCATCGCACAACACTCCAAATCACCTGCCCTGACCTCCAGGCGTCCGGTTGGGGACCGGCGCGCCAGAGCCTATCTCAGCCGCCCCTGGGGGTGCTCACCTGGCCGCGCGCCGCAGAGGGACCAGAGAGAGCCGAAGGCCGCGACGCAGGCTCGAGCGCGCAGCAACGATGGCGGACAAAACTTGAAGATATCGGCCCCGATGTGAACGTCGACTCTGTGAAAATACCGCACGCGCGCCCCGATTCCCTTCCTTCGCAACCGCTACCCTCTCTTCCCGCTCCACCTCCCGCCCTGGCACCCTCTCCGCGCATCCCCCACCCCTCCTCTGCGATCCCCTCTTCATGCGGGCATCCGGCCTCGCCCTTGGCAGCCCCTCCACGTGGGAACCGTCCCTGCATGCTCCTGCTCCCCGATGTGCCAATACTGATCCTGGGTGCTGCTCTCGTCGCTCCCATGACGAGGTGATGGCTTGAACTCGCCCGTGCCGCATTGTGGTCTCACGCGCCAGAACTCAATCATTTGCTCCACACAACACCGAGTGTGGTTTCCCAAAACGGATCGGGTCTGGACCTTCAGATGGGCGTTCCCGCCGCATCGTCGGCCACATTTCGAGATCGGCACGCTGCCGCGATCGCTCGGGATCGCGCTCTCCCCCAAACACGGGCAGCACTTCTGAATCCGCCTCGTTCCTCGTTGTTCCCGTCACCTCCCCCTGCCGCTCCTGCTGCTGAATCACATTTCCTTCTATGCAACTTCTCCCTGTCGCACCCCTGGGCGTCGCAGGGCTGGCCGGGCGTTCTGCCTAAACTTCCGAACCATGTACCATTCTGAAGTTGAGCATGGTGATACTTTCAAGGTTGGAAGGGGCGTGGTCTTCAACATGCGATTCTCGCCTCAACGCCACGCGCAGTCGTCCAAACAACTTACTCCAGATTTCGTAATAAAAGGGAGGGGGTCTGGACCCTCCAAGACAAGCCATTTCAGACCCCCCCCGTGGGAGAACCCTCCAAAACATCGTCCCCAGACCCCCCCAGGCCCTCCAAGATAGCCTGGAAGAGACCCCCCCGAAATGAGACCCCCCTCTCTTTATTATGAAATCTGGAGTAAGCATTTCGCAGATGGGCGGGGTGGGTCGAACATGTGGCTCTCGCCTCCGCGCCGCGCAAGTCCGTTTAAACAACTCCAGAGGCTTCACGGACGGAGGCTGGGTGGTTTCCAACATGTGGCTGGTGCCACAGGGCCGCACGCCTTCGGCGTGAAAGTCTGCAACGGTATATCACCGATGGAAGGGGTGGTGGCTTTCAAACATGAGGCTCTCGTCCTCGCGCCCCCCGCATTCACGCACAAGTTGTGCACCGGCTTCACGGATGGCGGGCGGCTTCTCTTCAAAATGCGGCCATCGCCCTGGCGCAGCGCACATTCTGATTTAAGTTCGAAGCAGGTTCACGGATGGCGGGAAGCAATTTTAAAGATGCGGCTTCCGCCATAGCGCCGCATTCATTAACCTTTTCACGGATTGAGGGGGGTGTTGTTTTTTTAAATTTGGCTTTCAGCGCCGCGCGCAATCGTCTTAACTGCAGCAACTTCGCAGATGGAGGGAGGCATTTTCAAAATGTGACTCTCGCCTCAACAACGCACGCATTCGTTGTGAACTTTTGCAACATTTTCACGGATGGGCGGGGGGTCGTTTTCCAGACGGCACTCTGACCTCAACGCCGCACAGACTATTTTCCAAAGCTCACACTAGCTTGACGGATGGAAGGCGGTTTCTGTTCAAAACTGGGCTTTCGCGTCGGCGCCGCGCGCATTCGTTGTTCAATGCAGCATTTAGCCAGATGGAGGGCTGCTCTTTCTCAAAATGGACTTATCGCCTGAGGCTTCGCCAAGCTTAGCGACCCAGAACTTCAACGCACGTAGCTCTGCACGGGTCCATGGTGGCTCGTTTTCAGAATGGAGCTGTCGCTTGACCTTTCATCGAATGTCGTTACCAGGATGGTAAAGGTTGTACAAGGGTTACACGGATGGAGGGGGCGGCTCGTCTTCGAAAGAGAGGTATCGCTGGACGTCTGTTTGAACGGTATGACCATTACTTTGTCGGGGGGCGCTTCCTCATTGAAAAGAAAGGCACGTGTGGCCGATTGAAGGATGTTTTTTCTTTTTTCTTGGCCAGCGTGTTTGCGCAGCACCCGTCTGCAAACTACGTGACAGAAGTGCTGGCAAGTATGCATCTCGTCCGAGGAGCAGGCCAGCGCGATGCCTTGGCGACGGGGGGAGGCGGGAGGCGAGGAGGGAGGGAGCGAGGGAGGAGGGAGGGAGGAAGGTGGCGCCCTGCGGCGCTCCTTTAAATTCGGGCAGGGATGGCCCGACAATTGCAGAGGGTACCAAACTAGAACTGGTATTAGGTGTCCAAAGCTGCATATTCGGGGAATCCGTTTCACAGTCCCCAGCCTAATGACACAAAATCGACAAAGGGTGCCACGTTGCCAGAAGGTAGGAAGGTGGGCTCCACTCTCCTTTGAGATGAGGGAAGGGAGGGAGGAGGGAGGGAGGGAGGAGGGAGGAAGGTGGTGCCCCGGGCAAGGATGGCCCGACAATTGCAGAGGGTACCGGCTTAGAACTGGTATTCGGTGCCCAGTGCGGCATATTAGGGGAATCGTTCTATAGTCCCCAAACTAATGACACAAAATCGGCACAGGGTGCCACGTTGCCAAAAGGTACGTAGGAAATTAGGCTCTACTCTCCTTTGAGACCGTCACCGTATCACGGTGTCCTCTGTCCTCCTCCTCCTCCTCCTCCGCCTCCTCCTCCTCTCCATAGCTTCTCCTTCCCAGGGGAGACCGCCGAGATGGTTGTGGGCGCCGCAACCGCGCCGCGCTCGCACGCACCGGTATACGTAGAGTATTGGGTGTTACGCGCACTGCTTTGGGGAAGATCGTATTGGCAACACCCAACTTGCTGGCACACAGCCGCAGCGGGTTCTCGGCTTGGGGTGCCGTGCCATTAAAAAGCCTCCCCAGCTTGCTCTGCAATCGACGCCCTCTCGATTGTCAACGACTCCTCTTTCTCTCTTCCCCCCTCCTCCCCCTCCTTACGGGGCCGGTCGTCCCGGCGCCACCTTCTCCGCCCGTGGATCAAATATCAGTTCTAGGTCGTCGTTTCTCTTCTTGATCTCGATCGGCTCCGTGAACTGCGCCTCCATCTGGGAGAGGGTGAACATATGGGCGCAAATATGCTGCAGAGAAGGTCCGTGGCGATGTCGCCATGCTCGATGAAGTGCTTCACGCGCATGTGGTTGCGGAACAAGCCAACGAAGGTACCGAAGCCGATGTAAAACATGCAGTCGATGAGCGTCCATTGGTACCGGGCCGCAGTGCAGATGGTGACAATGATTGCCATGTGGTACAGCAGAGAGAAGGCGCCTGTCCACAAGCCAAACGTAACGCTCGGACCGAGGCCTGAGAAATGCCATTTGCCGACGTGCACCACAGCCCTGCCCATGGTTAAGCCAGGCACGGCCGTGTTCTTCAACTACGATGTTCTTTGCGTTGATTCTGGTTAGGGTCGAGCCCACCGTTCTCCTCCTGGCACAAGATCACGAAAAACTGCGAGCACCGGAACATGACAAATGTGTAGGGCAAGCCCGTGATGATGGACGTTGCTGGAGAGCCTTAAGTGCAGCGTCTGGATATTTCGCGTTGTTGCCGGAACACAGCAAAGCAATGGCGGTGATCCCTTCTGTGAAGGACCAGAGGACGCGCTGAAACACCGGGGGGTAGGGGTGGCCGTCGGAGGAAAGGATGTCCACTGCGAACGATCCAGAATCCGACGAGGTCACGAAGTAGAACCTCAAAATCATGAGCGTGACCGCGCACAACATGTCGGAGTAGCCCCGCGGACCGTACGAGGAGATCTTGTCGAAGAGGATGTGTGCCGTAGCCTGGTTGTACAGGCACACGGTACCATCCTGGAGAGGCACGAAGCAGTCAGACTGCCTGGTGTCCGGGAACTGGTTGTAACTGTCAGCGTCCAGCTCGCTGATTTCGGTCATGCGCTTCTCACAACCAATACCGTCGTCTTCCGATATTGTGATTGCGGTAGGATCGGGGTCCGCGCCGCACGGCACTTCATCCCACGAGGTATGCTTAACGCACTGCTTGCCCTTTCCTTGTTTGGAAGGATTCACGTACCTACTGACCTTCGCCCCTTGCACCTGCCGTATCCGCCGTGGTAAGCATCGTCCAGCACGCACCCGGGGGTCCAGCCCATGCTCAGATTCTGCTCATCCGTCAAACTGTACTGATCAGACCAGGACGATCCCCCATCGTAAGCTTGAGCTCACAGGCCCGCTGACTCTGCCATGTGCTGCATGCGAATACCCCCGGTGCCCCACACGCAGAACCAGACGATGCTGTAGAGGGCGGGCACAATGAGCGTGAACATGATGAAAACACGAAAGGTCCTGCCTTTGGAGATCCTCACTGAATGTGCCAACGAGAAGGCCCAAAAATATCCACCATCCCCAATAAAAATTGTCCAATCAATGATCCACTTGCTTCCGGAATTGCCAGAACCACCGAGCCCCATGTCTTTGGAGCCGAGACGCTCCCAAGCGCCGCAATGGAATCGAATCTTCACGATGTACCACAAGTGGTACCCCGTACCCTGCACAAGGTTGTCCAGAATGAGGTAGGTCTCGCCGTTCGACGCCACGGCAATCATCAAGAAAGTCCCCATTGCGAAAACGAGCTGTGAGACGGACTTGATGCCAGAGCCGGAACCCATCACCACCGACACGGTCGATATACAGGTGATCCGGACTCACGTTGAAGACAAGGGACGAGACGAGGGCAAGCGGGCAAGAGGCGAGAAGAGGGAAAGACGCAAAGAGGGCGAGCGGACAAGAAGCGAGAAGAGGGCAAGAACTCAGTCCCAGGGCAGCTAGCTATGATCGAAGACAAGCAATCCCAATTCCGCTCCTGGGAGACGCACAAACTGGCGCAGCCAGGAATAATATCTGGAAAAGGAGGCACACAGTAAACACACGATCGCTATGTCAAGAGGCGATCGGCTATGTAGCGGCAGTGAACACAGGCGAGCGGAAGATTCGAAATGACAAAAACAAAAACACCGACGACGGCGCAGCAGCTGACGCGCGCGAGCATGCATAGGGCGGAGGAAAAGGGACAGGGCTGTGTGATTCAGATGCACACATCCTAGGATACACAGGATGAGCGAGTTCGGTACCAATGACGATACTACAGAGCTCCCCGGGGGTCTCCCATCCAAAGAGGTACGGTAAAAACTGTCTCTCGGAACGCGGAAAAAATTTGAGACAGGAATACATGGCAGCAGATGAGACAAAACATTACAAAGAGCGGGCAAGAGAAATAGTGAGGAATGGCATCACAAGCGCTGGCCTTGCATCCGTAACGGCAACTATCCAGCGGCTGACAATATCGGGCAGCGGTGGCCCAGGCACTGCATGCAGTTTTGAATGCACTGGTGAGCACGAAACAGGGCATCTGAGAAGCAATCAACTGCATACGTATGAACACCACCGTCGAGTCTTGCCGATCAATACGTCGGTCCGTCATCCAATATTCCATTTTCGGATGCAGATAGAGAGACGCAGAACCTTCAGGAATACACAATAAAGCCAAAACACGTCTTTGGTAGTCTTTGCACCAAGGATCCTCTGGAACACGCGGGATGCAGTTCAGCTTCCTCCAGTTATCATACAGCTGATCGAACATGCTATTGGTAAACCTGGGATTGTGCTCATGAGTACCAACCAGTTATCTCCGTCCAACATTTCATGCCACCTCTCAACGAGGCGAAGAAAGATACCTAAGCACCGTGGCAGACGATATCGACCGGCCGCAGCATATCTAACAATACCAACAGCTTGAACAGGAAACCCAATCTCTTTTAACCGATAAAGAAGATCAAGCTGGAGAGAGCGGCGCGGCCATCCAATTACCGCTTGAATCCCTTCACGTTGATAACGACGAACTGCAGCTGCGGGCGCGAAACATTGAACTGTATATACGCGCGGGCACTAACTGCCAGGACACTGTAGCCGAATAGAATCTGAAACCCACATTCAAGTTACGACAAAAAACGGCGGCTGTATTTTTCGAGAGGCATCGCCCACGATTCAGCGAAGTCATGCAAACCAATACGTATGCCAAGACATGTGCCCATACCGACAAACTTGAGATTGGTGGCGTTCAGGCCAGCAAATCTGAGACGTTCCAAGATCTGAGCACGATCGCGGGGCAACTATAATACGATCAAAGTCCTCAGTGCAGGGATCAAGAGACCAGTGACATATCCACATGAAATCAGTATCCGAAAGAGCGCAGGGAGTGTGCGATACATATCGCTCGATACACGAGCCAACTCGTCTTCAGAGCACTTGATCAACGATAACGGCCGCGGAAGACAACAACCCAACCGACGAACCACGGGGTCTAACGCAAGAGCGAATATCGATGCAGGCGCTGGGCAGCCCTCCTTTATCTCAGAGAGGGCGACGAATCCCATCAAGGCAGCCCCAGAATATACAACAGCTGCGTGAATATTCTTGTAGAGCGCACGCATGCATGTACCAAACAACAACGAGTTAGCAAGGCCGGGGAACGCCGTTTGGAAGTCCGCCAAGGTGGCCCCACAGTCACGATCGCCCTCAGCATCAACCCACACCGTAAGGAGCGATGATACCTCCAAGATATTGTCCGTCACCTGTCTGCCCTTCACAAATCCCGTCTGAGCCCAATCTACAGTGCGCTGTGCTTCTTGTGCGAAGCCCGCCCCGATGGCGCACGATATCATCTGTTCGAAGAGTCCGATAACGAGAGAGGCCGAGTGGTCGCAAGTGCGCGTGCACTATCCATAGCTCCACTGTGGAGAATACTCTTAGGCCGGAAAACCATGTAGCAATGATTGAAATCCTCTGGCAACTCCCCTCCTCCCAGTACACATTGATATACATCATATAGAACTTGACTCGCTCCATCTCCTCCAACGCGGTGGCAGGAGAACGGACCCCCATCAGGGCCAGGGGCTGCATCGATCAATTTTCCAAGCAATGCACGAGACGAGCCAAGAGAGATCTGCCAGAGAACGTCGCTAGAGGCGGCCTGCACGAAAGGGCGATCGAGCTCCCGCTCCTTCTCCCTCCCGGCCAATGGCCGCGCGCAAGGAAAGCCGACGACTCCGATCAGCCCAAGCAGCATGCAACCGGTGAAGCTTATCTTTCAGTTGGTTTTTGAATGTTGTGTCGCGCATCTCAATGTTGTCAATCTCGTTATCTTGGGCACGGGGGTGTGCGAGCGTGGCAGCGCGCATAAAAGAATGGGAACCAAAGAGGTCAAACCATTCTAAATCATCTGAAATGAACGGCTTGATTTCAGGAACAGCATGGCGGGCTTTCCGACTTATAGACGAGCGTGAGAAGATTCCATAGCGCGCGTGACTGCGAAGCGCCAGCTGACCTTCTCCTCTGGTGTCTCAGGACCTTGAAAAGATAGTTGCTCTTTAGTGAGATCGGCAGCGTACTGCGTCGCATCCTGGAGAATCAGATATTTGTTTTATTCATTGGGTGCCAAGAGTAAGGAATATCTATCGAAACCGCGGACAGGCTCTCCATATAAACAAGCTTGCGAACGACCCAAGATCCGGGCGGGCGTCCTTATCTCCGGGCGGGCGTCCTGGACGAAGCTGCATATAAAGAGGGGCATGATCACTTGGTTCGTGTACAGATGTCGCTTTCCACTGAACTCCAACACTAGGATGCCAGTCACACACAGTACCCGTGGGTGCATCAACATAGATCTTATCGATGCGAGCTGCAGAGACGATCTGCCCTTGCTGCATGGTACGATGGGTGGGATCATACCGTTGGAATTCTAACATTCGTCCAAGAAGTTCGCCGAAGTATATGCCAAGAGAATCAGACTTGTGAATGCGGCCAGCGTCGAGCGTAAAATATCTAGCATCGCCATGCGACGCACAATTGAACCAGCCATCAGCGCAATAACATTCTGAGACACCGGCATGTGTCGAGCCAGTCTAAGAAAGGCTACTTTCTTGATCTTCACCGAATACTGAGGAGGAACATGTAGATTGCAAATGAACAGTGCGCCCTTGTCACCGCGCAACATCAAGACAATTTGGCGCCAAGCTGATAGAGAACGGAACCTGACATGGAAAAGTCAGCGGGAAAGGACTTGCGAGTCATAGTAACAGTACCACCACCGTGCGATGGAAGGAACCTTCCAGAGCATTCAAGCATAGAGAAATCGGACCGCAGCGAGTGGAGCACACATTCATGCCCACGCGGCGTCTCTTGAAGAAGAATGTATGTAGCACTGCGGGGCATAAGGTGCAACCGATGCCATTTGAGATTTTGCCGAGAGGACTCCCACCGACAGCCACAAAGAGAGTCTGGACGCTCCAAGCGTAGAGTTTAAACATTTGCTTCATTCCATAAAAGCGGGGTCGAACATCATGATCAGAACAGTCGAACTCACGCGCGCTATCGTCAGCAGATGAGTCGGAAGAAGTAGACGTGGTAGAGGAGGAACACGAACATGTAGCGTCGGAGGAGGTAGTAGAAAAGACGTTCACCGCAGCTGGAGAGTGCTTAACGCCAGTACCCCTCACCAGCGGAGCGACAAAAATGGGGCTATCTCGCCCGCGTGACGAGCTCATCTCCTAGTGTGCGGAGGCAAGGCTGGCAACAATCGTGGCGATGACATTCACGCCCATGCCCCGGGCCTGGATCTCGGACGAGTCTGGCGTGACAGCGACGCGCCCGAGGGAACCAGCCTCTGCCTTCAATGCTGGATAAACTTCCTCCTGCTTGGTGACCCAGAACTCAGTTCTAAAACCTTTGCCTGACAGCCTCATACCTTGCGTCCAATTTGTTTCTAGCGATCAGGTGCTGCTTGATCGGGTCGTAATATTTCGAGAGAACGCGCTGACGAATTCGAACGTCCTCTGGAAAGTCCTGTCGGGCTTTAATATGAAATTTGGCCTGCGAGCGCGGGTCCGTCCACATGGCATTGCTTGAATTGAAATTGGGTCGGAACTCCCTGGCAGCCTCGGCATTCTCGAACTTCAACATGTAGCTTTGACTGGTGGCCGCAAAATGAGTCTCTGTCCAAGTGCATTTGGATTCTGGAATGAGGATCAGGACGTTCAGCTTCCATTGCGCGTGCCAGGGGCTGCCATTGCTGCAGGGGGCAAGGGCAAGGGCAAGGGCCCCGACGACCGACGGGCGCGCGGAAGACAACCTGCAACGGCCAAACAACATCGATATTCCATGCGTAACAAGGCGAGGGCGGGAGGGAGAGACGGGAAGCTTGAGCCGCGCTGGTTGCGGCACTCGACATCCGAAATATCAAAACACCCAGCATGCCGTTATACGATCAGGTTCCATTGTGCGTGCCAGGGGCTGCCTTTCCTGCAGGGGGCAAGGGCGGGCCCCGGCGACCGACGGGCGCGAGAGAGACAACCTGCAGCGGCCAAATCAATTCGAGATTACATGTACCAGGCATACCTGCAACCCCTGGCCGCCAGGCCGCGGAAAACACTTACGCGCGCCACCGTTCGCAGGGCGAGACGACCGACGCGAGCGCCTCTCAAATTTCCAACCGCCGAGACCATCCAGTCGGAACCCCAGCTGACGAAATCCGGGGGGACCTATGAAAATAGTACTTCCACGGCGCGCCGCGCGGGTCCAAAGAGGTCGAACACGCGCGAAACCGACGAGGACCCGAACGCCCGTGGAGAGGGCCAGCGCAGGCGGGTCGAACGTCCTGCGGAGGCGACGGGGCAGCCCAAGGCCACATCTTCGTAGGCCGAGGGTGCGCGCTACCATGCTGGCGCAGATTTGGATCCGCCGCTTGCGTAGCATTGGACATAGCATACTTGAAAGAAGCCAGGCGTAGCATAGGTGATGCGGCAGAGGCCCCAGCAATCACAGGGGCCCTTAAGCGACGGCACTCGAGGACCAAGGAGGACAAGGCGCCACAGAGAGCCCGAGAGCGGGCGGAGGGGGCCCCGTGGCCCGAGGCCCGGGAGGCCTAGATGCCCACGACAACTGGCCCACGAAGCCACCGAGATCCTCTGGCGCACCGCGGGGCGAGACCAATCGAACCCCATCTGCTGAAGGGTCGATGCAAAGGGCGGCGAAACCTAGCGCGCGCAAGCGCATCGCGATAGGGCGAGTAGACCCCCCGAGCCCCCATAACGCACAGCGAGATCTGACTGAGGTGGCCTGCATTGCAATTGTCAGTTGACGCGTCAGATAGCGGCCCACCTGCCCGCCAACGCGGGTCTCGCCCGACCGCGCAATCTCGAAGGGGGCTGCCGCGGGATCTGCAGGGAGAACGCGCCGCCGCGACCGACCGCCTCGAAGAGAGGCACGAGGTGTCGGCCCACCTGGAGTCAGAAAAAAAGCGCCGCCTCTCCCAGCATGTTCATCTGATGCGGCAGCTTGGTCCGCTTGGCAAATATGTGGAGAGAGGAGTCCGCGATCCACCTCCCGCGATCCTTGACCTCTGCCAAAGTCCTGCGCGCCCCGAGCAGGTCGTTGCTGGCCGCGCTGTTGCGGAGGACGTACAGCGACGGCTGAGCGGCTAGTCCGAGGGCCTCGGCTTCGCTGTTTAAAAGCGCCCCGCACCTCTGTCAACTGGAAGTCCCACAGGGGCGAGGCGCCAGGGCGAGCCGCCTTCAGCGCCGCCCACGGCGGCCACCAAGCCGCCTGGTCCAGCGCGACGCTCTCGTCGATGATCCCCGTCTTGCCTGGCCTGCCGTCCTTCCCAGGTTTGAGCACCAGACCCCACTCGGCGCGCTTCTCGCCGGCTAAAAGGGTTGGGCGGCGCCGGCAGGCGCCCGCGGAGACGGAAGGCCTCCGCGGGCCGCAGGTAGCCAGGGAAGGGCCCGATGCCAACTGCAAGGGCGCGAACCTCCTCAAAGGCCGCGCGAGGCTCGGGCCCCCCCCCGCGCCCACTGCCCACGCTGAGAGCTATGGCCAAATTGTCGACGAACAAAACAAGTCGGTGACCCAGAAGAGGCTCAGAGCGGAGAGGATGACGTAGTGCGAACGCCAAGACACCCCCCTCAGACTCCAAGATATTCTTAGTCTCTGACACGCGACTCGAGCGCACGACCTTCCACTGGGGGCCCTTCAGCAACAGTTTGGGGATCGCGGCGTAGGGGAAAAGGTCGCGCGCGACGGACAGGGAGCTCTCGAAGTCGGCGACAGCTTCAGCACTGAGAATCCCCCGCAGGCCTTCGTGACTCCCGAGAGGTTCTCGCCCAGGCCCAAGAGGGCGCCCTTCAGCACCAAGACGACCAGCATCAAGCCCGCGACGATCACCTCCTAGCGCGCGTTGACGGGCAGCGATGCATCATGAAACTTATACCTCGTCTTCTCGGCAAGGCGCCCGGCGTCGGCGACCGCGTGCACGGGCAGCCCGCGGCGGCAGACGCCGATGCCATTGCCCGAATAATCCGAAGCGGCGACGTCGGAATCCCGCGGGGGGCGCCACGAGGAGGCCCACAGAGGCAGCGACGACTGAACCCAGCTGAGCTCCTCGGGGACCCCGCCCCGCAACTCCACGGGCTCGGCGGATCGCGATCTCGCGAAAGCAAAGGCGGCAGAAATCATCGACGAGGTCTCGCGCCTGCACAACATTGCCCAAGCAATGTGGCCGATGAAAGTGGACATAGCGCGAGGAGAAATCTGGCCGTGGCGAATCACAGGGCGGATGCCCAATCTGAGACGAGCGACGCAAGAACAAGGGGCTCTCATGCTTCCGTTGTCGCCGAACCCATGACCCGTATTGGTTCGGGAAAAAAACAAACATCGAAGCGCGGGCCTCCTGGACCTCGCGCGCAGGCAACCAATGTGAAGAGACGGCCGCGGACATGCTCTGCAGTTTTGAGTTCGCGAGCTCTTTCGAGCCAGCGACGACGCAGACATTGTCCGCGCGGGCGGCCGCCGCCCGGGACGTCGGGGGCAGCAGCGCAAAGGACGGCGGCCCATCTACGATGAAGCGATCTGGCCTTGCGCCAGCGTCCCTCGCGACGACGTTGACCAGAGCATCCTGACCAAAGTGGAGCGCCTAGTTCCAGCCAGTCGGCATCGCAGAAATCTCGGGGACAAGATCCACGTCGAGCGCAAACCCGTCGCGGCGCAGAACCCGATTCGCGATGCAGGGGGGGTGAAGAACTGAAGCTTCTCCGATGGATGCGTCATGCGATGAAACGCGCGCGGGATATCTGCAGACGCCATATAGCCGATGGCGCCGGGGGCGATCTCCACCCCAGACCATGCAGCACTCGTCGGCAACTTCGCGCTGGCCGGTTCTGAGGAGGGCAAATTGGCAATGCGGGTGTCGAACACCAGCCTGGAGCCCCCGTCCTCCTTGGTCACGAAGAACACCCCGACCGCGGGCTGCCCCCGACCTCGACGGACGCGGAACCGCAGCACGCCCGCCTCATCAACTCGACGAAGAAAGTCGGCGCAACGGTCGGGGCAGCTCCAGAGAAGAGGGTCGACACAAGGCTTGACGAGTCCAGGCTCTCGGCGCCAAGCGACAGCGGGCGGCCAGGGGACTGGCAATCTCGTCCTCCATGACCCCAGCCTGTCAAGGGCGGCCTCGCTGCAGATGGATTCCAGCGGCGTCGGCGTCGCGTCCGCGGCAGGCCGGGGCGCGCGGTCCTTGGCGTAAGGTCGAAGTCCCGTAACATCTTCGCAATGCCCAGGTGCATGACGGAGCGGCTCTGCGAGGGCGGCATCCGAGGTGGCGTTGCTAACTCGAAGGTCGGCAGGCCAATCGAAGCTATTGTACTTATCGGCAGTGTGTCTAAGAGCGAGCCTCCGAGGTAGGTTGTACGCGTCAACTGGCGCCGCCACCTCATGAACAGATCGGGCCTGGCCGTTCATCTCACTGGGAGTCAAGGCGCCCGTTGGCCCAGGCCCGCCAGGCAAGACCACGATCGCAATGCGGCCGACCCCGCCGAGACCGACGAAGATCCCGCCCGTTGTCAACAGCAAGCCGAGGAAGAAGAAACAGGTTGCGTTGCCGATCGCCAGGGGCAGATGACATCGCGGAGCTGTGCAGCTCGGGGCCTCAGCGCACCCCTGCGGGCTCAAGGGGGAGCGGGCCGCCGCTGAGGTGAAGGGGCCGATCGCCATTGGCACAACGCCCGCTCCTCGCGGGCTTCCCGCGCTCCTTGGCGACCGCAGCCTCCGCCTTCGACTTATCCGCAATCCACGTGCTCAGCAGCGGGCGCACGCGCGCGTTCCCGCGGCTCTCCCGGGCGCCCAAGAAGAGGTTGTTGTCGACGCGATCGCCCACCACATGGGACTTGTCCTTTGTCCTTCTTGTCGCTGCCCTTCGGTTTGAAGGCCGTCTCGGCCACGTTCTCCTCCAGCAGCTGGAGGCGCCTCGCCGTCATCTCCAGGTGCGCCAGCTCACCGACGTTCACCTGGTCGCAGCATGTCGCGAGCTCCAGGATCCTACAGAGCAAGGCGTGCTGTGCTCCCTGGTGATCGGATCGACCTCTGACATCTTCCACTCAGTCATCCACTTAGTGTGCCAGGCTGCTGGAGATGAGGCGTGGCGCTGGATGCGAGCGCAGACCCGGGCCGCCGTCCGAGGGCCTCGCACGGGCTAGTCGGTCCACGCCGTCGAGGTGCGCAGCATGATGCCCTCGCGGAAATCCCGCTAGCGGTCGCCCTGCACGTCGTACCTCACGGCGTTCACGCGCAGGTCAGCGACCCCACCAGCGACGGCAGCCCCACCAGCAGCAACGCCAGCCCCAGGGGCGACGCCTGCGGCGCCCGCCGCAGCCGGCAGAGGCGAGGGGCCTGCAGGAGCGCCAGCCGCGGCCAAAGCAGGCACCCCTCCAGGCGGAGGGTCCAAGGCGGCGGGCGGCGCCGCGGCAGCAGCAGGAGCGGCCCCCGCCAAAGCGGCCACCAAACCTGGAAGGGCGACTCCACCAGGCGCGGCCGCGGGCGGCAGCAGGCCAGCGGCGGGCGCAGGGGCTGCGGGCAGAGCCAAGGGCCCAGCAGCAGGCGCCACCGCCAACGCAGGGGCTCCAGGATCGGCCAGCGCGAGGGGCCCAGGGGCGAGACCTCCAGCGCTTCCAGCAACCAGGGGGGGCTCGCGAGGCCAAGCGGCACGGCGACGCCAGGCGCTGCGGCCCCCTCGCGAATGCCGTCCCGCACCTCCTGAGCCGCCGGCAGAGCGGAAGCCGTAGACCCGAAGGCCGCCAGGGCGGTCGCCCTGGCTCTGCAGAAGCATCACCCCAGCGATCTCTGCATCAGGCGCCGCGCTCTCGAAGTAGCGGTCCCCGTCGGGGTATCAGCACGAAGTGATTGCCAGCACCACCTGCCAGCAGCGAGACCCGCTCGTGCCAGATCTGGGCTCCGCCAAAGCGGTATCGCACCAACGACACGGTACGCGCATGCGGCATGGCTGCCTGCTGTCAACAATATTGTCGCGGATCGCCCTGGCCTGCACCCGCGCGGTCTCCTCGAAGCTCGGCTCGGGCTCGACTGCGCTGCGACGGGCCAGAACGAACCCCAAGGCGGTGCCGAGCGCAGCACCCGCGAGAAGGCCCGCGACCGAGCAGGCGCCCACGGGCCCGAAGCAGGAGGGCTCGGGCACCTGGCCGCCCGCGCCCGCGCAGACGCACGCGGGGATGGCGGGGCAGGTCAACTGCGGCGCGCAGGCCCCGCAGCTGGGCGCCGCCGCGCGCGCCACCACGGAGGCTCCGAGGGCCTGAGCTCCGTATCGCAGAGTGTCGGAGAGGTAGAGGCCCTGATCCTGCATGGGGCCGCACAATTTGAGCTTGACCCGCAGTGGGTGCGGCACTCGACATTCCAACGATCAAAACACTCAGCATACAGTTATATGATGAGGATCATGGTCGTCGTGTTTCGCTGGGTGCCGAAAGATTCCTGACCATCATCACAGGAGTATCCTTGGCCACCACATCCAGGACCTGAATCGTTGTCCTCGTTCGGGATGGCAAAGTTATCCCCGCGGTGAGTCCCCCAGCTGAGGCGCTGCAGGCCGGCGTTGATCGACATGGTGCCCAGGCCGAGGGACGTGCAGACGCCTGCGATAGAAGTCACAATGGAGAGGGCATCCACGGTGTCTCCCATTCATCCATAAACGTTGTCGCCAATGAGAGGATAGATCGCGTACCGGACAGTCATTGGCTATCCACGCCGATAAGCCATGATGCCAAGCGTAGCCCCCATCACCACGTACGGGATCCAGCCATGAACGCCCCAGTGGAAGACGCTCACCATCAGCGCGTGCGTCGCGTCCTCGTCCACGTTGCCGTAGCCCTCGACCGTGGAGAGGACCTCGGAGAACCCCAGCCTTTGAAGTGCCATATCGGCTCCGCAACTGCGTAGTAGAACAGGCCTGTGCCGACGCTGCCGTCGAACAACATCGAGAACCAAGTGGCAGTGCTGAACTCCGGTTCATCGTCGTCCTTTCCGACCTTCAGCTTACTGCACTGGATCATACTCCAGATCAAGACAATGACCCAGACGCCCTGAGAGACGATGTAGAACCATGTCCACACCTCAGGGATCCAGCCCCAGGCGACTTCGTCCATGGGGAACTTCATGTAGTCTGGCTCAACGCAGCAAAAGATCACGAAAACCCATAGGAATATTCTCGAGCTAATAAACAAGAGGGGGGTTATCACGACGACCCCTCTCATCTCAAAATGCCAGCATTTCCTCATGTGCGCTTCCGTCTCCGGCGGGGCCTCCTCATACGTGCAAATCGATGCTAACGCTGCCGTCTCGGCACGACTTTCCGTTTGCGGACAGCACGCTCCGAACTGGAAAAGCTTGAGCCGCAAATTGCTTGAGCCAAAATGGCTACGGACCGAATGAGGAATGGACTTGGGACGGGAAGGTGTATTGCAGCATCCTTTGCATGCACCTCTGGCTTCCTCTGGTCATCCTCCTCATCCGCCGCAGAAGGCCTCTCCCGCGCCGGCTGAACGATGGGGCAGCCCCTGCACCTGCCATTTGGAGCCCAAAGTCTTCCAGTGACCCCCCCGTCGGCAGACAGAGAGGAGGACGCAACGTGGCCATCGCTCGGACGTCCATTCCCTGTGTTCTTCTTTTTCGTGCGTGGTTTTTTCGCCAAATGATCAAGGATGCTCCTCGATGGTCCTCGCCGAAAGGAAAAATGCACACGTCCGAGCGATGCCAAGCAACACGATGTGCGCAGCGAGGGGTGCGTGGGATGGGCCGTCGGACGCGGCGCGCGCGCGCCCAGCTTGACCTCCCCCCCCCCTCCCCTCCCTCCTCGGACCCTGCTCCTCCCTCCTCCCCCCTGGTGCTCCTCCCCCTTCCCCGCGGCAGCCCCCCCCACCCTCCCTCCGCGGCCACCTCCCTCCCACCCTTCCGCAGCAGCCCCGCTCTCCCCCCCGCGGCGGCGACGCTGACCTCGGCGGCGACGACGGCGGCGACGACGGCGACGGCGACGAAGACTCCGACGACGCCGACGGCCGCCGCCCGCCCCGGACCTGTCCCGGGAACGGCTCCGCCGGCGGCTTCGGCTTCTGCGGTCCCGGTCCCCCATCCTGCGACTCCTTGGAGGGGAGTGGGGAGGGGGAGAATGTTGCGGGGGACCGCTACCATGCTGGGCTCAAGAACTAGAGATGGAACACGAGCATACCGTATAAACATACCGTCAAACCTCTCTCGGGCCTCCTTGTCTTCATGAGCTGATTGGCACGCATGGGGGGACTCTCGGAGAGCCCCCTGCTCTGGGCTGGAAGGGGGGAGGGGGGGGCATTTTCACGACAGTGCTTTGGCCATGGCACTTGCGACAACAGGCGACTGGGCCAACTGGGAAAACGATATGGCCGAGCTGCTCGCACTCAAAGAACGCCTCAGCTTCGACGCGCGGCTCCGCCACCAGGGTGAGGAGGGGGACCAGGTGCATGGGCCTCTGCTACCTGGGCCTCCTTCGCAGCGGATCACAACCCACGCGCACGGCTTCGTAGTGCACCTGGGCACATGGTGCCAAATTTCTTTACGCCAGATCTGCGCCGCGCGAGACTGGATTTCTGTTGTTCGACATGTGCAATATGCGATAGCGGTCTGGGAAGCTCACTCACGGCAGGCGTTAACTTCGAAAGCCCACGCGGCAAATACTCTACGGGCATCCCTTTGGAGCCTAACTGACGCGAACTAACCAGGTGGGAGCCACCGCGGGTGGAGGGTGCGGCGGCATCCACGGTGGCTCTCAGAGCAAAAACTACTCACACGCAACCGCGCGAAACTGGATTGGGGAAGGAATGCATCTCACTCAGAATCGAAAGAAGAGGAGAGGGTAGCGGGGAACGGGAAGACGGGGCAGAGACAGAGCGAGAAGGGGAGGAGGGAACCGACGGATCGGATGAGCCCGTCCACCTTGTGGCGACGGAGGAAGCGGCGGTCCCCATGCAGTGGAGCTGGACGTCGCCGTCGTCTGCGGGTGCGACGTCGGCGCGCCTCCCTAAGGGCGGGGGCGGGGAAACTTCGGGCGCGCGAACCCCCTCGCACCGCCGTCGCGCATGCGGCGCGGAGGCTGGCAACGCCCTTCGGTCCGCGCCACCTGGGGGCCTGGCGGGGTGCGAGGCCCCGCGGCACTGTGAGCGCCCCCCCAAGGGGCCCACGGGAAGAGCGGCGGGATGCCAAGCGCCGCCGCGCCGGGAGCAGAGGCCGGAGGCGAGGCGGCGGCGCATCCCCTGCGGGCGCGGAGCGCGCGGCAGATGCACCAGCTGCCTCCTCCTCCTCCTCCTCCTCCTCCTCCTCCTCCTCTCCTCCTCCTCTTCCTCCTACTCCTACTCCTCCTCCTCTTCCTCCTCCTTCTCCTCCTCCTCTTCCTCCTCCTCCTCCTCCTCTTCCTCCTACTCCTACTCCTCCTCCTCGAGAAGTCAAGGGAGCGAGCGGAGAAGCCGAAGGAGCCCGCGCGCCTCTCCCGGGGAGGGCCTCCAGCAAGAGCGCACCAGTGCAGATCCAGGCGCCAATGCGCCGGACGGCAGGCGGCTCGCGCGCAGGGCGGCCTGCCACGAGCGCACGCCGTGGGGTCACGAGCGCGAGCTGCTCCGCCCTCTCGGCGACTCCTCCTCCTCCTCCTCCTCCTCCTCCTCCCCCTCCTCCTCCTCCCCCTCCTCCTCCTCCTTCTCCTCCTCCTCCTCCTCCTTCTCCTCCTCCTCCTCCTCCTCCTCCCCCGCCGCCCCCTGGCAGATGCCTTTCGAGGGCCGCTTGCCTGGGGGGGTCGAGGAGGACACGCTCTCAAGTCCGATAGTTGACTGCCTGCCAGACCACCCCAGCCCATCCCGGAGACCCGAATTTCGGGTCGGGGGGTAAGGGTTCCACACGTGGTTTTTCGATGTTTCCCGACCCCCCACCCCACTAGAAATCGATGGTAAATCTGAGCCTTCGGGCTGGGTTGGGGTGGTTTGGTGGTTGGTGAATAATGGAGCACCGAACTGAGTCGGAATCTGGGCGCAGGGTGACTGACCTGGGCCAGCTTGGGTGTTGCAGCATGCATTCGCTGCACGTCCTGTGGCCTGCAATGTGGAGAAGGGTGGCGTGTGAACACGAGACACCCTCAGGGTTCTGCGACGCCACCTTGCCTGGGAAATGCCCAGTGCTGCTGGGACATCGTGGAAACGATAGTCAAGATGGAGACAACACAAGCATCATGTATACGCAATTTGTGTTTGTGGCCCAATCAGCTGGTCGACTAAGTTGAGTTCACCGCAGTTGCGCGCGGTCCAAACTAGTCAATAGACAATTGTCCCAGTGTTATCCACTTTCCGAGTGAATGTCAAGCAGAAACTATACTACAAACCAGCGCTGCAATCCAACATAACAACTAGTTCACATGCGCAAGCGTACGAGGACCATCCCCAACAAGCCCAGCCGGTCGGCCGAAGTCTTATCATTGCGTTGTAAATCCATTGCGACCAGCGATCGGCAAACCGTGCGCGTCATACCAGACAACGCCTCAACAAGCTACTTGGCTCAAACAACCGCCTTCAGTAACACAGTCAGAGACGGCACGACACCAAATGGTTCAATGTTGCAAACACGCGGGCCGTAATTCCAGCAGCATCTCTTGATGCAGCGCAGGGGTCCCTCGATGATTGTCTGGCGGCTGTCCTCGAACAACGCGCCGTTCTTGCATGCGGTGTCTCCCGCCGTCCTTCCGGGATGCGATGTCCCACCAGACGATGGGCAGCATCAGGAAGACTCGTCATCACCATGGCGAGACGGACAGAGCAGTAAGGTACACGTCGTTCATTTCTAATCGTGCTCATTTATAATGGTGCTCGTTTCTAATTGTTCCTGGCCCCCTAGTGGCCAGGAAGAGGCCCGGGATAGAACAAATAGAAATGAAAGGATCTTGGCACCCCAAAAATCAAAGAACTCTCGAATAATTAGAAATGACCAATGTGTAATCCTTGTGTATGCTATAGTCCTGGGCGTGCCCACCGGAGTCGGCACCAGAGTAGACACCGAGGAAGCTGCGCCCCTCGCAGGTCGCTGCAATTGATTGGCCGAACTGGTCCGAGCAGACGAATATGCGCAACAACTTTGCCAGCGGCTGCGGCGAATCTGAATCGAACGCCTGTGCCCGGTCCAGCGCAAACAACAAGACCGTTATGTCCTCGTTTCTCCACTGGAGGAACCGTATGTGCGGTCCCGTACCGTGAGCCTGAAGCAAAACTGTCTTTGTTTCCAGATGGTGTCCTGAAATGAGAAAGTTCGTGATCCACTCGAGCGTCTAGAGAGGTTGCGCCTTCCTGTGGCAGCTTGCCAGCATTCGTGCAGCAAAGCTGCGAAGCCAACCGATTTGCCGGCGCCGATGCTCTTCATGGCGGATCGCCCCTCCGCGACCTCGATTAGCTTATTGCGAACGGGAAATTGGCACTGTTCCTCGGGATGAGCGGTCAGTGCCTCGGCGCGACATTTGCTGTCCACCATCTTCCCGTTCGCGTCGCGGTGGCGCCGGTGCTGCGCAGTCTCGCCGCAGCCCTGGGGGCTCGCGACGGGACGCTCGGCGCCGCGCCGCAGTGGGCCGAGGTCGGACGGATCGATGGAACTGCTGCTGGGGAAGACTCCGTGGCCGGGCCGCAGGGCGGTGCTCGTGCGACCGACGGAGGCGCGGGGAGCGCCGAAAACAATCTCAGAGGGGTCGGGCTGAGAGGCTGAGCGAATGGGTTGTGCATCGTCGGTCGGTGTGCCTCCTGCTCAAAAGGCTCCTGTAAAGGTCGGTGGAGTCGGAAGCCTTGAAGCGGCTAGCGTAGGAGCATAGACGACGTCCATTGCAAAGCCCAGGGAGTCCTCAACCGTGACAGAGTCAGGAGACCTGCAGGCGTGAACGGCAAAGTCTGTGACGGCCGTGCTGGAGCAAGGTGGACTGGCAGATCTGAGAGCACGTCTGGCATGTCGGTCTGCGGCTGAGCAAGATTTGGGGAACAAGAAGTGGCATGAGCAAAAAAACTCGGAAGTCCGCGCGGACTTCTCGGATCGGCGCTGGACCCCCCTCCCTGGCGCGCGGAGCGCGCCAGGGGCGGCGCCGGAGGCGCCGCCGGGGGGCCCCAGCGCCGATCCGAGAAATCCGCGCGGACCTCCGAGTTTTTATGTTCATGCCACTTCTTGTTCCCCTAAAGATTGGGGACCCCGATCTGCAAGACCATGGGGTCCTGCAGCGCTTATCTGATCGGAGTCCACGCGCGAGGCCACCGGCGGGAGCCGGCGGCGTCGGCGCACCGCCAGGGGGGAGGCAGCAGGCCAGGGCGCGGCGCCCGTCGAGGCGGCAGGGGGCGGCGGAGAGGGCGGGCAGTCCGCGGCAGGTGGCGGCGCGGAGCCCACGGGCCAGCTGGCCGAGAACTGTGAAGGGGCCCTGGGACACACAAATAAATACACACAGATCACAGGATTCCCCATATTTCCCCGTATCTTCTGGGTTTTTGTCTTCTTCCCCCACTTCCCATATTTTCCCATAGGGTCTGGGGGATCGACGATTAATTGTGTCTGTGTGTTTCTTTTCCTCTTGAAGCTGGAGAGTTTAGTCTTGCTATTGCCATTCTGATCGCCTGGCTCGCACTCGGAAGAATGGTGAAGCGGACGCCCGAACTCCAAGTGGTCCTAAACGAAATTGGCACTCAACAAGTGATGCAGCGTCACGGAGGTGTTTTTTTTGACGGGCAGTACGGGCGGCAGGCGCGATCGCCGGCGCCCGGCGCGGAGCCCGCTAGTCCGGCACCTTGGGGAGCTGCGCGATGCGGCCCGCAGCCAGCCCTGCGAATTCAGCCGTGCTGCCGCCAGCGCAGCGCAGGCCTCCCAGGAGCAGCAACGCCTGCCCGCGCGCCGGCAGGCGCTCTCGCCAGCCCGGACAAGCAGTGGCCAGCATCGCCTCCGAGGTTTCCGCGCTGCCGCCGCAGCGCAGGCAGCGGACCTGCCCCGGCCCCTGCACGAGGGAGTGAGGCCACCATGAGCGGCCCGCAAAGAACTCGACAAGCATGGCGCCTGCGCTGACGGGCTCGGCACTGGCGCCCCGGCGTGGCCGTGCTACAGGCGGGGCCGCGGGCGCGTGGCCGGCGGCGGCGGGGCTCGGCGCGGACGCCGCGCGAGCGCGGGCCCCTCGCCGGACTGCGCGCCAGACACGCCGGCGGCGGCGCTGGGGGGCAGGCGCCGCAGCCAGGGCTGCTTGCTGGGCAGCCGCTTGCACCCGCTGCCCCGCTTCCAGCAGCTCCAATTCCCTGCGGCGGGCGCGCACCGCGTCGCTCGGCAGGGCCCGCTGCGCGGCTTCGGCGCCAGCGTTGCCGTCGGCTGCGGCGTTGCCGAGGCGGTCGCGCTCGCTGACCCCAAGACGCCGCGCCTCCGCAGCGTCACGGAGGTGCACCAGCGGTACCGCGATGGCAGAAACTAGAAGCAAGCCCAGAGGCAAACAATTGGCGCCGCCGGGAGAAGACGCGGTGTCCCCGCGCCGCCGCCGTCCAACGCCCCAGCGTCCCCGTCCACTTCCGTTTCTTCATTCTTCGCCCCTTCATCCTCGCCCGTTGTCTGGGGCACACACACACAACACACACACACACACACACACTGGGCCACACGCACACAACACACACACACACCCTTGAGCAGGCCTGCTGTCAAGTGTCATTTCTGCATTGCTGGCTGCATGTCGACAGTTCCGTTCCGCTGCGTTCGCCATTATCCCCCTCCTCCTCCTCCTCCTCCTCCTCCTCCTCAATCTTCACAGTCAAGTGCTCCAACCCACCTCCGCCTCCTTCGCTCTCCACCGTCATTCACTTTCCCCTCCTGCCCGCCTCCTCCACCACCTCCTCCTCCTCCTCCTCCACCTCCTCCTCCTCCTCCTCCTCCTCCTCCTCCTCCTCCTCCCCCTCTCTCTTCTTCCTCCTCCTCCTCCTCCTCTCCTCCTCCTCCTCCTCCTCTCCTCCTCCTCCTCCTCTCTCCTCCTCTCCTCCTCCTCCCCCGTCTCCGTCTCCTCCTCCTCCTCCTCCTCCTCCCCGTCTCCGTCTCCTCCTCCTCTCCTCCTCCCTCCTCCTCCTCCTCCTCCTCTCCTCCTCCTCCGCTCCTCCTCCTCCGCCTCCTTCTCCGCCTCCTCCTCATCCCCCGTCTCCTCCTCCTCCTACTCCTCCTTCTCCCTCCTCCTCCTCCTCCTCCTCCTCCTCCTCATCTTATCCTCCTCCTCCTCTTATCCTCCTCCTCCTCCTCCTCCTCCTCCTCCGCCTCCTCCGCCTCCTTCTCCTCCCTCCTCCTCCTCCTCCTCCTCCTCCCCCTCCTCCTCCTCTTCCTCCTCCTCCTCCTCCTCGTCCTCCTCCTCCTCCTCCTCCTCCTTCTCCAGCCATCGCACCATTCTCACACGCGCCGACGCTGGGCCGCACGCCGCGAGTGCCTGGAACCGATGGCGACGCAGCAGCGCCAGCTGCGCAGCGCCCTGGCTGCCGCCCGCGGGGCGGCGCTTGCGGCGCACTCGGCTGCGGGCCTTGCGCGGGGCGCGGCGGCAGCGCGCCGCCTGCTGCGCGACGCCGACGGCCTTTGCCTCGCGGCGGTGGCGGCGCTCGAGGCCGCGCGGCGCTCGCCCGCCCCTCGCCATGGCTGGTGGCGGCCCTGCGGTGCCGCCTGCTGCGCCCGCAGCGGCCGTGCCGCCTGATGGCGCGGGCCCCGCGCCTAGGCGGAGGCGCCGCCGCCGCGCGCGGCGCGGCAGGACTGGGGCCGCAGAGGAGCCTCTGGCGCTGGAGGAGGAGGAGGTGGCGGAGGACGGCGACGTGGAGCTCGCCGACGACAGCTGGGCAGAAGCCGCGCCCGTGGTGGTCTCGGCCGCTCCGCGCGCCCCGGTCGGCTGCTTCGGGGCAGTCGGCCGAGCCGCCCGCCGTTCGCCCGCCGCCGAGGCGTGGGCGGAGAAAGGCGCTGATCGAGCAGCTGTCGGAGCCGCGCCTCGGGCTCGACCGCCATCTCCTGGCGACGGCGCCCGTCGCGCAGCTCGAGGCGGCCTTGGCGGCGTTGGGGGCCTCTGGAGCAGGAAGGGGTAAGCGTGGGCGGGGTGAAACCGCCTCGCCGTTTCGCGTGCATGGGTGGCCCTCCCTCCCCCCCTCCTGCACTTGGTGTGGCACGTCGGCATGGTTAGGATCGTCGTGTATCGAGTAGTCGGGGGTCCTGCCTCGTCAGGGCCCCCGTGGTCAGGGGCCCGGGTACGCCGCTGGAGGCTCAGGGCCCCTGTCGGCGCGCGGCCGCGGCCGCGCGGCTCGGCGGAGCGAACCTTCGCCGTCGGCCTCGCGCTCTGCTTTTCTCCCCCCCCTCCCCCTCCTTCTCCCCCCTCCACGACCCGAGGGAGGAGGAGGAGGAGGAGGAGGAGGAGGAGGAGGAGAGGAGGAGGAGGAGGAGGAGGAGGAGGAGAGGAGGAGGAGGAGGAACGAGAGAGAGAGAGGAGGAGGAGGAGGAGGAGGAGGAGGAGGAGGGAGGAGCAGGAGAACGAGGAGGAGGAGGAGGAGGAGGAGGAGGAGAGAGAAGAGGAGGAGGAGGAGAGGGAGGAGGAGCAGGAGGAGGAAGAGGAGGAGGAGAGGAGGAGGAGGAGGACGAGCAGGAGGAGGAGGAGGAGGAGGAGGAGGAGCAGCAGCAGCAGCAGGAGGAGGCGGAACCTCCCTCCTCGCCGCCCCGCGGCGCTGCCGCGGCCGCGTCCTGCTCCGGTTCCGTCGCGGGCTGCCCCTGCCGCGGCTGCGGCTGCCGCCCCTGCGCGTGCCCGGGCGGGCAGGCGGCACGCGAGCGGGCCGCCGACAGCCAGGAGCCTGAGGTCGGGCGTGTCCCCCTATAGAGGCCTCCTAGATGGGGTCGGAGTAGATGGGGTCGGAGGGTCGCACCGCATCGCCGATGCATCGGCGATGCATCGCCGATGCATCGGCGATGCACCTGCGATGCATTGTCGACGCGGGCGATGTATCGGCGACGCCGACGTGAAGCAAATCGGGCTCCACACCGAGCCGCATCGGCGATGCATCGGCGATGCGGCGCGATCCTCCGACCCCATCTACTCCGAACCCATGTGGGAGGCCTAGACCCTAGAAGGGCATCTTTTTGGACGCCCGAAATGGGTACGGAAACAGTGGGCACAAGGCCCAACAGCAAATGTTGTCCCGAGCCAACAGCGGCCGCTGTTGGGCAGGCGGCCTTCTGTCTCGAATGAACACAGGCCGCGGCCGCGCGGACAGCGAGTCCTGTTCAAAATGAACAGGAACTGCTGTCTGGCATTGTGCCCATTCTTTCCGTACCCATTTCGTTCGTGCAAAATTTTGGACGAACAATATGAAATACCCCAAAGATACTCCCAAATGCTCCAAATAATAATAAGAAAAGACACAACAAACAGTCCCCAGACTATTTCTGTTGACTATGTTTGAACACTCCCCCTGTAGAGGGACGGGCCCGACTGAAAGCCAGGAGCCCCAGACCCCCGCGAGTCATGAGAAAAGCACTGCGGACTGCTGTTCTCAATGTGCGGCCGCTGGGGGCCCTCACCGGGCCTCGGGACCGTCAAACGACGGCTCAGGATGAGAAAAACCGGTCCCGGGGAAGGGGAGTCCAGACCGCTGGGGGTAAGGTCATGAAGAAATCACGACGTGCAGATGTGGAAGAACCCATCGGAGATGATACCCCACCCGACTGCAAAGACAGGAGCAGCTCGGGCCTCAGGTTCTTCCAGGGGGGGGCTTCGCACTCTAAACAGCCCGGTGGGCCTGTGGCCGGGGAGAACAGACCGCAGCCTTCAGACGACACAAGGTGGGAAGGCGACGGACGACGAACAAGCCGAGTAAAGGGAGGGGGGCAATTGAGAGGAGGAGGATACTGATCAGGAGGAGGAGGAGCGTGTGAAGGAAGCAAAGGGAGGAGGGAAGAGGAGGTGCGGCAAGCCCCCAGCGACTACAAGATCTCCCCAAGATGCCCAAAGAAGCCTCCAAGAGACCTCCAGCGAGGCCCGAAGAGGTGAAAACCAATCCAAAGCACAGAGAAGTCAATGGTTTGTGCTACCGGTGCCTTCTTCAGATCGCATCGGGGAAACACTTCAGAGAGCCTCAAGAAGCCCAAAGGCCCCAAGACTACTCGAGAACACTTCAAGACAGCCAAAGTTGTTGCTCCACGATGGCCCTAAGACAGAGGGAAATGCACCGATGTTACGACCCACTCGAGTTCAGACCTCGCGCCGAACTACCGTGGGGTCTTGAACTCAAATACCTTCACGCTGCCCTGCTGCGCTGCCACGGTGGCGGGGCTTGCCGCAAATAATTGGATATCATAAGCTTACGTTGTTCCGCTACCAAGCCAGACCAACGTACTGGCGGTCAGGACTCTGGACGGAGAAACTGGAACTAAATATGGGATACGGTACCATCCGACCACTCATATCAAGCAGCCCTATCAAAAATGGTGATGTCGACGGGCATGCGCCTCTGCTGTCAAAAACGCCATGCTACGCGTCACAAATGAAATTAGGGACAAAACACTGTGAACACGAATCGCCCACTTAACCAATACCGGGCAAGATGATCCGCCGCCGTGCCCCCAGGCACACAGGCGTGGTAGAATATCACATGATGATTGCCTCGTGTCCTGCATACCGTGCTACGATACGTCAGCCCTCCCCCCCCTCTCCTGGCCATCGCTCGGACGTCCATTCCCTGTGTGTTGTTCGGTGTCGTGCGTGGTTTTCGCAGGGTGATCCAGGATGCTCCTTAATAATCCCCGCCTAGAAAAAGTGCACACGTCCGAGCGATACCAAGTCTCCTCATGCCCAGCTGCGTGCACCGCCACGGCCACTCCCGAGGCGTCCTTGGTGACCCGACGCCTCCTCGAGGCTCTCAAAGGCACTTCACTCCACGGCTTCCACGATGGTTCAGGAAGACCACCAAAGCGGCCAAGATGGCCCCACATCGCCAAAAAGCACCCAACAACTGCTAAGAAGCGCCCAATAGGTCCCAAAATGCCCCCGACAGGCCCCAAGACCGTCAAGGAACCCGTCGAGAGGCAACAAGCATTCATGTCATAGTGTTGTTGTCCATGTTGTTGGCTGTCCACGCTGTTTGGTCGAAGATCGGTTCTCATGCGGTCTTCGAAGGCACGGTTCAAGAGGGACCCGAAACTGCCCAAGAAGGTCCCAAGACGGCGGCACCACCACTGCCACAAAAGCCTCCGAGACGGCCAAGACAGCGCCAAAACGGCTCACCAGTGCACCAAGACGACCCAAGTTGGCCCCAAGACTGCCCAAGAGAGCTCCAGTGACCCCCAATCCCGCCTCACAGTAGGCCAGGACAGCCCCAAGCTAGCCCACCAGTAAAGCGCCTCAATAAGCGACTACGAGAAAGTGTCACATGTGACGGCCTTGTGGGCGGTACGCGAAGCGTCGCCACACAGATTGCTTGGCTGGCACAGTGGCGGATTTGCCACAGGCACCTGGATACTCACCGAGCTGCAGTGCAAGGGCTTCAGCAGTCAGCGCGGGCAGCAATGATATACATACAGCATGCGGCGCAAGCCCATGGCACACATGATAGCAACTAGTGTCGACAAGATGTCAACGTGCGTGAAGGGATTCATGTGGGGATATGCCTGACAACACATATGCGAACGGATCGCCCGCAACAACTCAAAACACGTCTGCCCTGGGTCCGCTTGCCTCCTCTTCTTGTCCTGATCTTGGCGACTGGGGTCGCGGACGCGGATGCGTGCACGAACCATGGGCAACACTGTCCCCCTACAGACACAGGTGCCCGTGCAGCGCATTTCGCGACGTAACGCGAGGGCCAAGTGTACACAAACGTTCTGTATTGCAGTACATGCTTTCGAGCGCGTACCAACAAATGTTGCACATGTACATGCATGGTGACGATGCTCACTTCAAAAACATGTGCGGCGATGCGGGCACGTGTACGTGGCTGTTCGTAATTTCGCTTCCGTGCGCGACGACTGATACCAAACCCGCTTAGCAAACCTTCTGCCAACTGCGATCACCTCAGAAACCAGAAGGCTGCTCTCAGAGAACATCCCTGCTACATGCCGCTGGTGCGATACTTAAGCAGTAAAAAAGGCACTGAGAAGACCAACCGGACATATTGCCCAGGCCATGCATCATGTCACTTTGGGTTTCGGAATGTCGAATGTTATCTGGGAGAAAGAACCAGCGGACAATGCGGAAACGAGGTGGCACCATGAGAACTTAACGCAAGCGAGCGGCGCTGGCGTCTCCACACGGCCCCATCTTGATCAATACATGTCATAAAACAACGGAGATGCCGATTTTAGAGAACGAATGGCTTCACCGGAACACTGCGCACGTTCCGTCGGACACGCGTCCTCTTCCTCCTCCTGAAACTCCAGCCCGCCCTATCACAAAACCAGAAAAAAACAAACGATGTAACGACAATTTGAAGCTACAGCAAAGCCACTCGAAACATATACTTACACCTACGCATCCCAATTCACGGTGTAATAATTGAGTTCCAACGCAGAAGAATGGCCGCGCGCGGCCTCCTCAACATATAGTATGCAAAACCTTTGCTGCAAATCATACATGTGCATCTCTCTATGTCAACGTATGTGTATATATATATGTGTGTTTGTGCAACTCGTACTGAGAGTTTTACCACACAGCGGCCGTCAATACATATTCTCTGGACGGCAAACTTCGGCCACGAACAAGATCCCCGTTTTGTAGATTTATATTTATATATACATAAATATAACACTCTTCGGTTCCCAGGCCAAGCTCTTTTTTTTGTCTGGGACAACACAGGGCCAGGCATCGACCGGAGCCAGAAGCGCGAGGGCTGCAGAGACAAGACGTGGAGCGCACCAGTGCTCCTGAGAACCACGTGCGTGGCCCTCACCCTGGAATATGTATGTGGCGAGGACGCGTGTCGGGATGGCAATGGGAAAAAATTCGAGCATACTATGAGTACGTCCAACCTCTTGCCTCAGTTCGGCTCCCGGGGCTGGCTCCTTTTTGTCTGGGACAACACAGGGCCAGACATTGACTGGAGCCAGACGCGCGAGAGCAGCAGAGGCAATAATTACTTGGAACGCATCGGTGTTCCTGAGAACCGCCTGTGTGGCCCTCGCCCGATCCCGAACGTACATCTGGCCGCAGGCCGTGCAAATATTGATAGTGAGAGGCATCTGTCGCTTATCTCAGGGCCAATGACTGGAGAGCGAGGCCGGGCTGAATGTCCAAAGCTTCGACTATGCGGCGCGAAGCAGCCTTGGCAAGGAGGCGAGGGTACTTGGCGGCGACGGCAGTGCGCTGTCACCCTTGCTCATCGTTGCCCTCCAAAATCACGTGACGACTGCCGGAGCGACTGCAAATGCCTCTTTTCCCTGCGCGCGCTTTCTGTAGCGGGCGCATGGGGCCGGCGCCCCAGGACATGGCAGTTCTGGCTTTCTTGAATTCGGAGCCGTACTGACACTGATGCAATGCAGACTTCTGGCAGGAGGGCCTGCGACAGAGACGAGCGAGGGGAGCGTGGGACCAAATCTTCGAGGTCTGCGGCAGCTAAAGAAAGACTGGGGCGCGGGCAGCAATGCACCCACGAATTATCGCGACCGTCATGCGCAGGGCGGCGTTGCCGGCGGCAGCGCGGGCCTGCTCAGAGGCCGACAGGTCGGGCAGTCCGAACGGATGGCGATCAGACCTGAGCGGGCGCCGCAACGCTCGCGCCCAGCTGGCGCAAGGGATGCCTGGCCAGATGGCCCCCGCCGCTCGCGGCCGGGCCCAGCCGATGATGGGGGCGACGAAGGCTGGCCGCGCGTGGCCCCCCAGCGGGCCGCGCTGCTAGTCGAGCCCGAATGCGGCGACGCCGCGGGCGAGCAGCGCCTCGGCAACCCTGCCGGCGCCGCAGAATGGCGCGGCAGCGCGCCGATGCTGGCGCTGCAGGTGCCGGTTCGCCGCGTCCGCCGGCGGGCTGCCCCTGCCGTCGCCAGGGCCGCGGGCCGCCTGCGCCGGCGACCTCTGGCGGCCAGCTGCCCGTCATGAGGCAGCGGGCGGAGGAGCAGCACCGCCGCGGCCAGGGCCCAGCCAGTCGCTAGCCAGCCGGGCAGGCAGCTGCAGACCAGTCCCTCCAGGTTGCTCTCGACGAAGGCCCCGAGCCCCATCGCCTCGGGCGGGATATAAGCGAGCTCGTCCAGGAGCTTGGTCTCCTTGGCGTAGCAGTTGAGGCTTGCGGCCGTCCACCAGCGTCTGCGACGCTGTATCTCGGCCAGCTGGCGCCTCTGAGAGCGCATGTTGTCCGAGGCCCCCCCGCGGCGCAGGCTGCGCAAGTGCTGGCGACGCCGACCCATAGACTGCCGACGGCTCCTGCCAACTCTCGCGCAGCCCGAAGAACTGGTAGCAGGCGCCCGCCGCCTCCGATGGCGGAATCAGGCGGCGCCCGCGCAGCCTCGCCGCCCCCCAGGCCCGAGGTACGAGGCGAACGTGACGAGGATGCAGGTGGCCAGCATGGGGGGCCCGTCGTGAATCAGGAGGCCGGCCCAGGCAAACGCCGCGCGGCGCGGCAACGGCAGCCCGGCACGCGCAGGCGCGCGCCGCGCCCACGCCGCTGCAGCGCGGTGGGCCCTCGGCAGCAGCAGCGAAGTCCGCTCGTGGACCGAGCCGAGGAAGCGCGCCACCGCCGCCAGGGGAACGCCCCCCTGGTTGCCGCCGCCGCCGAGGAGGAACTCGATGTCCATGTGCTGCACCAGCGCCGTGTCCAGGCCTGAACGGGTCGCCCAATCCAGGCGGCGACCGACGCAGAACTCGACGAAGCTGGTGAGAGCCCCGCGGTAGAGGCGAACCGTCGAGCTCCTCGCAGCCAGCCGCTCCAGCGGCGACAGACCCGCCACCGCGGTCGTCGTCTCCGCCGCGAGCGCCCGCGCATGGCTCGCTCGCTCGGCGCGGGCCGGCGACGGCGTCGGGGCGGACAAGCGGCGAGCCGCCGCCGCGGCCCGGGCCAGCGCCAGCCCCGGCGCGAGCGGCCGCGCGGGCGAGCAGCCCGCCTCCAGGGGGCTGCGGCGCCGGCCGACCGCCGGAGAACCTGCCGGCGCGCCCGCGGCTGAGCGCGTCTGCGGGGTTGGCCTCGGAGGGAATCCACCTCGCTGCTTGGCCACGGAGAGCGCGCAGATCTTGCGATGCGTGCTTCTACCATGTTTTTAATTGGCGCCATGTTAGAATCAACACGTATTGTTCTACACACATATATATATATACATATATTAATATGCGTATATGTACGTATGTGTTTATGTGGGTGTAACGCTGCCACAACCTAGTTGTAGGCGCGCAACCTGGTTACTGTTCCAGCTGAGCCTATCACACTTTACAATGTGCCATGACATGTATAATTATACCATAGTGGCACGCTTCGTGGTATTGTAATAAGGCTACTAGAAGTTATCGTGAGATAGCATGACGCACGGAAAATAGCATACGGTAGTATAAAGTAGCATACACTGACACCTGAGAAATCTAGATTGGGAAATACAGCATTGAGCGAAAGTAGCTTGAGGAGGGGGAGGAATATCAGCAGCAGCAACAGCTGCAGCAGGGCGCAACAGGAAGAGGAGGAGGGAGAGGAGGAGATGGAGGGAGGAGGAGGGGGAGGGAAGAGGAGGAGGGAGGAGGAGGAAAGAGGAGGAGGGAGGAGGAGGGAGGAGGAGGAAGGAGGAGGGAGGGGGGAGGGGGGGAAGAAGGAGGAGGACGAGGAGGTGATGATGATGTGACGATGTGTTTTTTTGCAACTCCCCCGCCGCTTTCGGTGGCCCCTCATGCCGAGCTCGGACCACGGCCTCGCGCAGTGCACGGCGCTGCTTGCACTCGTCGACCTTCTGCAGCGCGAACAATCACCTCGCCTCGGTAGGCTTGTCGCCGCAGAATGGCACTTTAACCTCGCTGGCGCCCTTCGCGGTATCACGGATCACCCTGAAGCACTTCTGCGGGTCGGACACGTAGATCCTCGCACCTTCGCGGGGCGTTGCAGGTGACCCGACGCGAGGGCACGGGAGCGGTCTCCCCCAGATAACTGTGACGCGAGCAGCCGCTGGCTTCTTCGCCACCTCGCTCATGTTCTTCAGAGCGGCGCTTGCTGGCCTCTTCTTGGAAGGGGCCCACCTCGTCCCCAGCGTCTTCGGGCTCCTGCTCGGCATCGGCTGCAGGTGCACTCTTGGCCTGCAGCTTCTGCTTGATCCTGTCAGTTGCCTCGGCCAGCGTCGGCGCCTTCACCGCGATGCCCGAGATCGCAGCCTCGAGCGGAATTGACGCCGATGGCCATTGAGAAAGGGCTGCTGGAGCCTGACACTGGATTGTCGATGGCATCGTAGCTGCGCTCATCGTGGCTGGCGTCGGTGGCTGCGGCGGTGGCGCCGTAGGGACTGGGGCTGGCAACGCCGACAGTGGCGCCGGCGGTTGCAGCAGCGTCTGGTGCTGCTAATGCCCCTGCTGCGGCAGCTGCTGCTGCTGCTGATGCTGCTGCACATGCTGCTGCTGGCAAGGCTCCGCATCGGTGGGCGCTGCCATGCGCGGCGCATGGGCGCGCGTGGCACGGGGGCCACGCTGGGAGATCACAGCCTCCGCGCAGGAAGATGCGCGCCCTGACCGCTGGCGCCAGGCGCGCTCTTGCCCCGGGACAGCCAGCATGCTGCAGCGCGAGCATGTCAACGCCAATCTTCGCATCCCTGCATGGAACAAACTGCTCTACCATTGCGCGATAGTCGGATGGCCACCCGGACTGCACGGGCTGCCCCGCAGGTAAAGCTTGCAAGTAGAGTCCGGGGTGCAACGACTGAAACTCTCGAGCAGAATCTGGATATTTCGTCGGCCCAGTTGCGGGCCCCCGATGGGTCCTGGAGCTCGTCTCGAAGGCGCGGATGTCGACCAGCATCTCAGTCACGTCCGGCCCGCGCACGCGCGTAACAACGACGCGCCAAATCGCAACCGTCTGCTCGTCGGGCTTCACCAAGCCCAGCGATAAGAACAGCTTGGACATGGCGTGCGACATTCGGGTTAACGATCGAATCCCAGAACTGCCCGGTCATGTCGTTGTCGATCGAGGCGCGGCGTTGCTTCCCATCGCCATTGGGCAAGCCCGATGGCGTGGAACTGGACGCGTTGACCTTGGGATCGATCGCCTGCGCGATGCTGTCTGTCGTCTCTGTCGACAAGACCGACTTGGAATCCGACCCGGCCCTCGCGACCATGGCCCCGTCGACGGCGATGGCTTTCATCGCCCCGAGCACGGCGAGAAACACAATGGAGCAATCGACCAAGAGCTGCTCGCACCTGGGTGTCCCAGGGGCCACGCCGCTAGCTTGCATCAGCTCGACGCACTGAATGCGTTTCTGGAGGAACTGCAGAAGTGACGTTTTCACCATCGAGGTGGCGAATGACTGCAAGGCAAAATTAAGTGCCAATCGGAAGCGGGCTCCAGCCTCTCGAGTGCACCTGAGGAAATAAGGCTGCATGACCATGGCGGTGTCAGTGGTTATCTTGTTTGGGCTATGGTGGCAATTACGCTGATGATGGCGATCGTGGCGGTAGTGGACAGTGGTGATTGGAATGCTGGTGGCGAGAGTAATGATGGTGATACTGGTGATAATGGTGATGCTGATCGTGATCGTGATTGTACTGTATTGTAGCCAATGGGCGCACAATGGTCAATCCGATGCCTTGACGCAGTAGACGACCGCGGTAGGCACATGCGTTGTACCTAGGTGTAATGGTAGCGGTGATGAGGGTGGTGCTGTCTTATGCGATGGTGATCTTATGCGATGGTGGTGATGGTGGTGGTGGCGCTGCCGCTGCCCCTCCGCATCCCCCCCCTCGCCCCCCCCCCCCCCCCCCCCCCCCCCCCTCCTCCCCGATCCCCCTACCTAGGAGTTGGAACACCTAGGAAAGCAGCATTAGTAGCAACAGTAACACATAAGCTAAAGCTAAGCTAAAGCTAAGCTAAAGCTAAGCTGAAACTAAGCTAACGCTAAGCTAGAGCTAAGCTAAAGCTAAGCTGAAGCTGAGCTAAAGCTGAGCTAAAGCTAAGCTAAAGCTAAGCTAAAGCTAAGCTAAAGCTAAGCTAAAGCTAAGCTAAAGCTAAGCTAGAGCTAAGCTAAAGCTAAAGCTAAGCTAAAGCTAAGCGAAAGCTACTAAACTAAAGCTACTAAGCTAAAGCTAAGCTAAAGCTAAGCTAAAGCTAAGCTAAAGCTAAGCTAAAGCTAAAGCTAAGCTGAAGCTAAGCGAAAGCTAAGCTAAAGCTAAGCTGAAGCTAAGCTAAAGCTAAGCAAAAGCTAAAGCTAAGCTAAAGCTAAGCTAAAGCTAAGCTGAAGCTGAGCAAGCTAAGTTAAAGCTAAGCTGAAGCTGAGCTACAGAAGCTAAGCTAAAGCTAAGCTAAAGCTAAGCTAAAACTAAGCTAAAGCTAAGCTAAAGCTAAGCTAAAGCTAAGCTAAAGCTAAGCTAAAGCTAAAGCTAAGCTAAAGCTAAGCTAAAGCTAAGCTAAAGCTAAGCTAAAGCTAAGCTAAAGCCAAGCTGAAGCTAAGCTAAAGCTAAGCTAAAGCTAAGCTAAAGCTAAGCTAAAGCTAAGCTAAAGCTAAGCTAAAGCTAGGCTGAACCTAAGCTAAAGCTAAGCTAAACGCTAAGCGAAAAGCTAGGCGAAACGCTAAGCTAAAGCTAAGCTAAAGCTAAGCTGAAGCTAAGCTAAAGCTAAGCTAAAGCTAAAGCTAAAGCTAAAGCTCCCAGGGGACTGGGGGGAACCGCGGGGCGGGGACTGGGGGGACCCCCCAGGGCGCTTTGCACTGCCCGGCCCCTTTAAGCTAAGAGAGTAAGAAGCCTTCTAGGCAGAGCCTAGGTAGGAAAAAAGCGCTGTCCTAAACCATTCTAGAATAACATGTCCTCCTCCTCTTCCTCCTCCCCCCCCCCTCCGCCCCCCCCCCCCTCCCCCATCCCCGCCCTATCCCATGCCCCCTTTCCTCCTCCTGCTCCTCCACCTGCTCCTGCTACGGCTGCTGATGCGGGGCTTTTGTTTTCCTCGTGGCTGCAGCCTCCCCGGCGCATGGCCCGACGTCGCGGCCCGTGCTGTTGGCGCGCGCAAAACCCACATGCGCGCTGGCGAAATGAAGAAACGTCGATGTAGCCCCGTCGAATTCTGCAGCAATTGTCGCGCCCCCCTGAGGCGCTGGCCACTTGGCTCAGTCAGAGAGAGAACCTATTGAAGCGCAATCTTCGCCTCCTCGATCTGCGCTCCCAGAGCGCGCTTGGCCGCCTTGATCTCGCTGCTGACATCCTCGTGGTCAGCCTCGATCTTCTCGAGGTCCACGCACCCGCCCTCTGAAATGACAGCCTGGACACGCAGGTTGTGCGCATCGAGCTTGGCGAACGTGGCTTGCGACTTCCTCGAGACGTAGATTGGGATGGACCCCTTCCAGTCAGCGTTCACGCATTCGCCGATGCTAGTCTTGAGGGCTCCCAACTCCTTCGTGTAGCTGGTGGTCCACTTATCGGGATCGTCGCCCCCCGCGGTCTCCTCCTTGACCGGCTTGGGCCTCTCCACCTTCGCCTCCCTGATATTGGCCTCGCCTGCAGAGCGATGGCCCTCGGTCGCAGCACGCTCGCGGGCTATCTTCTCCGCGCGCTGGCGGGCCGTGTCTTCGCAGGGTTCGACCTCGCCAATGGGGGCCCATATGCGCTGCGCATTCATCTTGATCGCAGCAAGACGTTTCGGCTTGTTGGCGCACTTCGCATTGAGGTCATCTTCGACCATGAAGACTCCAGTGCCTACCATCTCCTCGCTGGGCTCGTTGGCGGTGGTTCCCTCCATGTAGCTGCAGGCAACATCCTTAGGCGATTGGCCCTTGGCCTTCGCCAGGAACTCATCGCGATTGACAGCGCCACTCTTCAGCGCCTGCTGCCGCCGTTCAGCCATCTCGATGCCGAGGGACTTTACTGCGCGACAAAGGTTTCCGCGTCGCGCCGGCACTCGCTGCGACGCTGGTTGTCGACCGGCTTGTCCTTGCCGCAACTGCATTGACTGGTCTTCGCAGCTGCGCGCGCCTGACCCTGGCCGACACCTGCAGGCGCTGCAGCTGGGGCCGCCGCAGGCGCTGCAGCTGGGGCCGCCCGCCGCGGGCGCTGCAGCTGGGGCCGCCGCGCTTGGTGCCGTTGCTCGCTATGAGAGGTCAACTCGATCGGTTTTGTTCGGCTGAGACCTGCGCGCGTCTTGCCGGGCTGAAGTCTCGCTTGAGCCAAAACTGGCCACGGAAGAGAGCGCGCGGTGTTACAGCGTGTAACTACGGTGTTTCAGCGAAGCCCCGTTGTGTTACAGTCGTGGCGCAGCTGTGGTGCAGGCGAGGGCTGCGGTGTTGCGCGGGGCGTTGCAGGTGTCACAGGGTGTTACTGGGTGTTGCAGTGTGTTGCTGCAGCCGCCCCTGCCATGATGATGATAGTAATGGAGATGACAATGGTGATCCCCCACTCATGGTGATGGCGATTGCGATTATGGTGGTGGTGATGGTGGTGATGACGGTGGTGATTACGGTGGTGGTGATGGTGGTTGTGATGACGGTGATAGTGGTTGTTAAGGTCGTGATGAGGGTGGTGATGATGTCGGCGACGATGGTGATGGCGGCGGTGATCATGACGATGGCGATCACAAAACCGAATCAGTTGTTTGTGTCTCGCGCCCCTCAACGCGCGCACAATTCGCAGTTCCGCGGGCATCTGCCTAGCCGCAGTTGCGCCGAGCCTCGGCGGCGCGACTGAGAACGGCGGCCCTGCCATCAACATTAGAACTGCACTCGCAACAATCAGCGTCGCAGAACTCACCGCGAAATAAAATGAACTGCGTCGGCCAGGCAGGTTCTTCAACGACAAATCCTTCAGCCTGTAGAATCTCAACGATTACCCGACGGCAACCAACGCTCCGATGGGCGCCCTGCCTGCAGTGCGTCGCAATCACTTGCGCGTCGCCTTGCTGTCGGCGACCGTTGGAATCCCCCCTGGCGTCGGCGAGTCACGCCGGGGAACGGTCGTTCTGTGCAATTTTGCGCGGGAAGTAGTAGTGCTCGCCGACGCGGGGCCACTTCACCTTCGGGCAATGAAGCAGCCTGCTGTCGACGAGCTGGCCCAGCTGGCCCACGTTGCAAGGATCCTCGATCCTGCGAGACACCTCGTCGAAAAGAGACGAGTCGTGCACCTCGTGGGCGCGCGTGCTGATCTGGCGTGGGCCGAGAACGCACGCCTTAATGGTCTGCGCGTCGTTGCCAACGTGCGCCCAAGGCTCTCGAACAAAACTATGCTGGCTCTCTCGACGCTGGCTTGCGAGCACCATCTCTTCTGCCATCGCCTTCGCTTCGTCAATGCGAGCTGCAGGGCCGCTCGCAGTGAGCATGCGACCCGGCCACTCATCGCGCTTTCGGATGGCGACGCTAACACCAATTGCACCCTGCACACGCCATCGATCTTCCGAGTCGATGGCGCCATAGCAGGTGCCAGGCAAGGGAAAGAGACCAGCGCGAATGTGAGTTGAATGCGCGTGGGCTTGAGCCTCCTCGGCATTCGACAACACGGGGGCGCGGGCCCCCCCGGCGTTCGAGGCGCCCAGCCAGCCTGCATGGAGCCAAAAAGGCAGCAGCTACGGTGGCTGGCGCGATGGTGGCGGCGGTGATGGTTACGATGTTTGCGAGGATGACGGCGCTGACGACGGGGGCTGAGATGGTGACGACGACGATGGCGGCGATGGCAACGGCGATCGCGGCGGCGACGCTGGCGACGGCGATGGCAATAACGAGTTTGATGGTGATGATGATGATGATTATGCTGCTTTTGCTGCAATAGAGATGTTTCAGCAGTGATGCACCCCCTTTAGGGCCCATTTCAAGAAAACCCCCTCCTGCCCGTTCGTGGATTTTGACTGGGGGCGCGCGCGACCAGTTTCCGTTTTCGGCGGCGGACCCCCCGAGGAAACATGTCGGGCTTTCGCCCCCCACGGGGGCCCTCCGCACCTCCTCCTCCTCCTCCTCCTCCTCTTCCTCCTCTTCCTCCTCCACCGCCGCCCCCCCCGCCCCTCTCCCCCCCCCGTGGGCCCCCCCCTCCTCTTCCTCTTCAACCTGGGGGGGGGGGGGGGGGGCGGTGGCGAATGGTAGATGGGCAGGAAAGGGGGGTGGGCTGAAGCTACGTGCGACATGTTTCAGAAGGGTGTTTTTTTGTTCCATCACGTTTGTCTAAGCAGAGCGGGATGGACGCAGCAGCGCGCCCAAGTCAGTCGCGCCCAAGGCCACCCATGGCACGCCGCCTTCTATAGCCTTCGCAATCACCACCCCCGCGCGCCGGGTCCGTCGCCACGCTGAAGTGATATCGCATCGCAATGTTCCCCCACAGCAACAAAGCTCCCCACTTCAGAAGACGTCGCGGCGGCAAAGCGCAAAGCCAAGCACGACAGCAACGCGCGAGGTACTTTCACCATAACACTGCACTAGACCGTCTTTCCGATCTTGGTAGGTGGACTCCATGCCCACCCGTGCGCAAGCACGGCCTAGCGGCAGCCTGGCCAATCGACAGAAGTTGCATGGCTTGCGCTTGCCACTGAAGCGCATGAGCATGTAAAGCTCTGGGTTGCTAAGCTCACCAATCCATGCGCGAACGTCGCGCGCGAAGGAGCTACGCTCGAACTTCCTGAAGCCGCACGGGCACGCTCTCTTGAATGATTTGCGGCGGCGCTCTGGGCCATAGCCATCTAACAGAGGGCCCCAGAAACCCCATAATCAGCAATGTGCACCTGGCTGTGTACTTTCGCGATGCAACGGCACAGCGCTGCATGCAACCTATGCTGCCCCTGCATTGCAGCGCGGAGCGCGGGCAAGTCGTTCCTGCCACCCCGTTGGAACGTACGCATCATGATTCTCACTGGGTCAAAACACGCTAGGCGCTGATCAATTCGATTCGCGCGCAAGCTTCCCCCTATGGCAATCGATCCAGAAGCCCAAAGTCACTGCGGTCAAAGCTTCCGCTGCGCACGCAAAAATGTGCCCTTTCGGTATATTCGAAAATCGACCTACGAAAAACGACTTGCTCAAGTTTGTGTAACCAGACGGCATCCGCACGGTGTTCTTCCACGCATCCATGCCCGCGAGCGATGCACCCTTCGAAGCGGGTTTGACAAGCAGCCCATTCACCTCGCATTGCGCGAGGCCACGACTGGCGCAAAAGAGGCGCACCCACAGACAACGTTTAAGCCTGCTGCTTCCACCTGCAACTCGACCCCCGCAGGGTTGTGCCGGGCTGTGCGTTTGAGGCGCTGGGCGAACTCGGCAAACGACTCTGGCGCGTGCCTGTCGAACTTATGGTGCTCGCAACTGTGAATGTGCACGATGTCTTCGTCTGCAAATGGCTCGCACCTTTCAGCGGCATTCCTGCTCGCGCCACAAGGCGCTATACTGTTATTCCCTACCTAGGCTCTGCCTAGAAGGGTTCTTACCCTGTTAGCTTAAAAGGGCCGGGCAGTGCTCCCCGCCCCGGGCGGTTCCCCCAGGATCCGCCCCGCGCTTCCCCCAGTGGCGCCCCCTTAGCTTAGCGTTGCTTATCTCATCTTAGCTGAGCCTATTTCATCTTAGCTGTTGAGCTTCATCTTAGCTCAGGTTTATCTTAGCATAGCTTCATCTTCGCATCGCCGGGCTTTAGCATAGCAGAGCACAGCATAGCATATCAGAGCGTAGCACAGCATAGCGCAGCACAGCATATCATAGCAAAGCCCATCATACACAGCAAAGCGTAAAATAGCATATCATAGCACAGCACAACGCAGCCCAGCATAGCACCGTGCAGCATAGCATAGCATAGCATAGCAGAGCATATCATAGCACAGCAGCAGAGCAATGACGAAGCAACAGCAGCGACAGCAAAGCAAATCACAAGCAACGCAAGGCAAAGCAAAGCAAAGCAAAAGCACAGCAAATCACGACATAGTACAGCATCGCATAGCTTCGCATAGCATAGCGCAGCATAGCATTATCATATCATAGCATAGCATGGCACAGCGTAGCGCAGCATAGCATGGCGTAGCATAGCACAGCAAAGCATAGCAACGAATGCTGCTTTCCTATGGGCCCCCAACTTCTAGGAAGAGTCGCAATGGGGCAATTGCCTTTTTCAGCCGACAACGTCTTCACATGCTGCCCCCCCATGGGCCGACGTAAGTTGACGCTTCGCCCGCGTCGCAACTGCGTCACCCTGGGGCCCATTGGGCGGCAAACATGTGCGAACAAGCGAGATCCGAGGTTGAAGAGCCGAACGCATTCACGACAAATTTCGCTAACATGCCATATGTGAGTTCGCAAGTGCCCTGGCTAGCAACAGGCGCGCACGCGAGCGGGATCCACCCATCGCGCCTTGATCTGAAGCGATGTGGAACTGGATGGATGTCCCATAAATACACTGGGTCGAGCGCGCTGTGTCTGGTCTCGAACTGTGGCCAGGCTTCGCTTTGTCTGAAAAAAAAGATCGCATCTATTGCGTTATCTGGCAACGCAGCAACCACCTGTCGAATGAAATTAAAAAGACAAATGCGAGCGCCCAGCCGCGCTGGGAAGTGGTGCGAAAGGACCGACGTAGCACGCGCTGCAATTCCCAGCCTGCCGGCAAATTGCGCCTTGCGGAGTAACAGTGTTTGCGGTGCGACGCAACTTTCCCTGGCGCGTTTTCGTCGCCATGAAATTGGACATTGCGCTGTCGGCGCCAAGTCGCGCAGCGCTGAAACCAACGCGGTCGCAGAGACAAAGAAATTCACCGTCGCTGATGTCTCAATGGCTCACAGCGCGGTCTGCGCTCTTGGGCCCCCCCTCCCGTCCTGCTGAATGGCCTCGAGCCAACATGGCATGCGCTATATTAGTTATCCCCCTGCCCCTCAGTGCTGTCGTCGCCCCTCCTCCTCACCCAGAAATGATTAGGAAACTTGCGAAACCACTTGTGAACAAATAGCATGAGCTAACTTGACGTTGAGGTTGGTTTAGATTGGAGCTGCATGTTGGGTACGAACGCCATCACTAGGAAAACGTGACATCCTGCATAACCTAGCACTAAGCAGCTGCAACGCTGCCCCAAGCCCAAAATCATAGTTGTTTGGAGGTGCTTACTGCGGGCGCGGCCTTCACCGACGGACCGGGCCATGGGCAGGTTGTCGGAGAAGACGGGGGCCCGATGCCCGAACGCAGATGTGGGCCTCAGATGGTGCCGGTGCCGACGCCCATGAACGAATGCTTCCTCTTCCAGAGCCAAGATGTTGGCCCCCCTCTCGACGTCCACAGCGGCGACGGAGCCCCGGGCCGGTCCCCGGATGAAATGGGCTGGGGCCTCGTCGAAGTCCACCGCGGGCCCCATGCCCGCGATCGACTTGTCGGTGTCCCCAGGGGCCCTCGGCAACTGCGACTCGAACGGGCCCTCCGGGGCCCCGCCCAGGATGTCCCCGACCAGCGAGCCCTCGGCGGCGCCGCCGCCCCCGAGATGAGCGCCAACCCCGACGCCGGCCTCGGCGCCCCCGGACTGGTCGGGCGAGCTATCGACGCTGGGCCCGACCGCCCGACGCCTTTGCCTGCGCACCGCCCTCGACCTTGTGCCTCCACTTTTCAGCTGCTCTCCCGGTGGCGCCCACGAGGTCCTCTGGGGCGGGGCGAGCGACGACGCCCAGCCCGAATCGCGAGGCGTCCGCGCAGGCGACTCGCCCGCGCCAAGGGCCGGCGAGGTCTGCAGCGCAGAGCGGCAGCAGATCGTGAATTAGCTGGAGCTCGCGGCGGCCAGCGGGCCAGAGCGGGGCGGCGGCGGGCCCGGCAGCCTCGACGCAGGCGCAGGTGGCCCCTGGGATGCACAACAACTCCCTTCGCAACAGCAGCGCCCAAGTGATTTGGCCGGTCAGCACGCGCAGCAGGAAGCCGCAGATGACCTGCCTCTGGAGCGCAGCGCGGATGGCCGCGCGCAGAGGCCAGATGACGCGGGTCGCGAGGCTGAGCTAGCGCCCCTCGCGCAGCGATAGCCCCAAGAAGTCGCGGTCCTGGGAGGGCGCCTCGATCTCGCGACCGGCGAGCCCGCGGCGCGTCAAGTCGTCGGTGATGGCCTGCAGCCGCTCGCCCGCAACGCGCCATCTGGGGGGCCGCCGAGAACGAAGTGGTTGTCCACGTGGCCGGCGACCGCGACCGAGTCTTGGTCGCTCGCGAGCTGGCGGCCGCAGTGGCCGTCGAGGATGAAGAGCTCCCCCATCCCGTCTGGGGCCCGCACGCGGTAGAAGGCCACGTCCAGGTCCGCCGAGGCGATGGAGATCCGCGCGTCGCCCGTCTCCAGCCGCCCCCAGGCGGAAGCCGGCGGTAGCTGGGTGCGAGGCGCGTCGATGAACGCGCAGATGGCCAGCCGCGCGTCGCAGATGACCCTCGGACGACCTCGCGGGCGCTGCGGGCGCGCCTCCGCCCGCAACTGCCGCGCCCCCTCGGGCTCGCGAAGCGTTTGGCACCTCCACTCCCGCAGCGCGGCGGGGCCCCGCTCGCCCAACATCCCATAGGGCGGCGCGGGCGGCTGTGACGCATCCGGCCAGGAGACGCGGTTTGGCGCGCAAGGAGTGGTGGGCCCGCCGCCACCAGGGCGCATCGCGGACGCAGCGAGGATCTCCCGGAGAGCCCCGTTGGCGCCGGAGGCGTCGTCGCGATGCCCAGGCGGCTCGGGGCCGAGAGCAAGGATCGAGTTCCACATGTGAGCGGCGGCGCAGCGCTGCCCGGCAGACGGCGTCGGCGCGGGCGAGGACTGGTCGCCGTAGAGGTCATTCAAAGCGCGCGCGGCGGCGCTGGCACGGCCAAGCGATTGCGCGAAGGCATGGCCAGCCCCGACGCGCCGCCGGGCACCTGGCGCGCGGGGCGCCACGTCAGCGGCAGCCAGCAGCGGTAGCGGGAAGAGGCCTCGATGCCCTGCAGTTGGCGCCCAGCGGCGCCAGGGGAGAAGCCCGCGCTGGCGGGCTCCGCGGGGGCCGAGGGCGAAAGGGGCGGCGGCTGGCCAGGCCATCCGCCCCAAGGCGGGTCAGGCATCGCCCCCGGCGGAGTTGGGCCCAGCGCCCCGGCCGCCGCGGCCGCGCTCCCCCTTCCCGCGCCCAACGCCCGACTGTCCAGGCACGCCCCCGGCGAGGGCGCGCTCCTCGCGCGCCTTCCACCTCTCCTTCGCCACCGCCATCTCCCGCTGCAGCTCCAGGGCGAGGTGGTCGCGGAGGGCGGGGCACGCGCGCGCCAACCCGTCGAGCTCCTGCGAGCCCGTCGCGACGGCACGATCCGCCGCGCTGGCCTCACTGGGGGCGACCAGCTGGCGGTAGCGCTCCTCCTGCATCTGCGCCAAGCGCGCGACGAGCTCCAGGTGGGCCAGGTTAGCGGCGTGCTCCTGGTCATGCGTCACCGCCGACTCCAAGACCATGCATCCTATCTGGTGGATGTCCACGCCTGGCGACACAGGGTTCATGCCTGTCTCCGCCAACCACCGCTGATGGTGAGCCGTCGGGGTGCCCGTCGAGATGTATCAGTAGAAATGGACATAAGTGCGTATACGTATTATAAACGTATACGCGTACATATTTAAATACACAAGACAGCATTGGCGCTTCGCGCCATGCACTTTGGTCCTTGAAGTTTGATATGCAAGCGGAATGGCAGGAAAGTAAAACCGACAATGTAGCGATAACGTCTTGTTCTCCGGCATCGCTGTTATGATAATGTTACTTGTTACCTTCCTCCCTGTTTCTTTTTCCTCATTCTCACCATACCCTGCGTATTCTCTCCATCCTCCTCAGCTCTTTTTGCGAAGGCTCCTCTTTGTAGAGCCTGCGGGGGCCTCACAAAAGTTGTTCAAGTTTTCTTGAAGCCTTCTGGAGGCCTGCCTCCTGGGTCTCATCTGGGGCCCCTGTGGGCTTCCTCGGGCCACCCTGCCTCCAACCGCGGTCTCCCTGAACGACCGGGTCACGATTTGGAGTGCTTCGGAGGGCGGTTTGGGGCCATCTTGGGCTGTCATGGGGCCCTCTTAAGCCATCTTGGAATCCTGTTGTGCCGCCTTGGGGCTCTCTTGGACTGCCTGCAAGCCCTTTCGGATGGTTGTGGGTCGATTTTCGCGCCTCCCAGGCGGCTTCGGACGCCCAGAAGACCACCGTCTTGGAGCGTCGGGAAGCCGAAAGAGGAGAAACCCCAAATTAGCCAAAAACCAACATCAAATCAATGAGTTTTGCCTCTTGGGGCCTTTTTGGGAGTGTTCTTGGAGGCCTCTTGGGACGTTTCGGGGCGATCTTTGGGGGTATGACAGCTTCTTTGAGGTCGTCGTGGGCCGTCTTGGGGCTCTCTGGGGTCGTTTCGGGAGCGCACCGGAACGCCTGGAGCACTCTGCATGGGACCGTCTTCGGGCTCTCGTGGGGTTCTCCTAGGTCGTCTGGAGGGTTGGCCGATAGGCCCGGGGTGGGCCAAATTCGTTGGGGGGGCGCTTTTTCCGGGGTCCCCCGCCCTATAAAGATAGATGCGTCGGAAGATGAAAAGAATGGCCCAGGAGCCACAGCCTCTGCTGGGCCAAAAATGGCCCTTATTTCAGCGCATTGGCTGTAGATGCTTCGGGCCCAGGTATGTCCTCTGCTGCGACAGTCAAACTGGTTTCGCCATTGGCACATCCAAGTCAAAAACAACTTCAAAAACCCCGCAAACACCAAAAACCTGCGCGGGACCCAGTGAGCGTGCCAAAATCCGACCGCAGGGTCGACGCAGTGGGAGCCGCTCGAAAGGTCAACCACAGTACATTTGCGAGAGGAGCGCAGCAGCACAAGGTTGCTATAGCACATGTTGCGTCGAACAACTTGTCCCTTGAATTGACTTCTTCTCGCCAGGCCGTCTATCGGGTCGGGCGAACGGGGGGGATAGCAACGGGGGGGGGATGAGAATCAGCTCACGCAGCTGATTCTCCCGGCGCCTCCCGGCGCCAGGAGACACCCCATGTGTCGAAGAAGGGGCCCGGCGGCGGGGCCGAAACCAGCTGCACGCAGCAGATCCCGTAGCCCCCCCTTTCCCAGTCCCCCCCCCCTGTCGTCCGGCCCGAGACCAGCGCGCCGCAGCTCCCGCGTGAGGACGGACACGCCGCCCCGCGCCCCCGCAGGAACAGCCGAGGGCGGCCCGCCGGCCGAGGCCCGCCGCCGGCCGCGGCCCTGTGCCGTGCGCGCAAATCGCGGGCGCAGCCCCGCGCGGAGGCTGTGCAGGCCAAGCGCCCCGAGGCCCCCGTGCAGCTGCTCGCGCTCGGCTTCGGCCTCGCCGGCCTGCTCGTCGTCGCCGCCGGTCTAGGAGGGCGACGACGACGACCAGGCCGACGAGGCCCGGGAGTGCTGCGAAGAGAAGGGGAAGAGGAGGAGCAGAACAAGGAACGAATTCTTATTGTTATGTTCCTTCGTATTCTTCTTATAAGTATCATTCGTATTATTCGAATTCTTGTTATTAGTAGTATTATTAATTATAAAAATAGTAATACAACTATTAGCATTGTTACTAGTTTCTTCTTATCTTATTATTGGCATTCCTCGTCGAAGCAGACGCAGCGATTCCTCCTTTCCTTCCTCGTTCGCTGCCGCCCGCCTGGCGAGGCGGGCACTGGCCGGCGGCCGGCTCAGCCGACCAAGCTGCACACGGTCTGTCATGGGCTGCGCCGCAGGCTGCGCAGTCGGCTGCGCCGTGTGTTGTGCCACGGGATGCCCTACAAGTAGGTTGAGCCATTCCAGTCGGGGCGTTGACCTGTGGAACCTTCAATCAGGAACGAGGCCCCTGTTTTCCAGAAGATAAGTTTCGATTTCCTGTCGGAAACATGGGGAACACCTGAGGCAAGCTGTGAAACGCTTAAGGAACGCGGAGCCCCTCCCCAACCAACAGGGTTCCTTCTTGAGAGCCCCGACTGTAGGTTGAGCCACTATCTGCGCGAAGGGCGTGGATCTCGTGACGGGCTGCGCCAAGGGTCGCGCCAACGATCTGCCATGAGTTGAGCGGATCGGGCCGCTTGCTGCGCCGTCCGCGGCGCCTGTGCCCTAAACTGCCGCCCACCCAAAACAAAAGGCGCTGCTAACTCAGGCAGTCCAGTCGGTCTGCGCATCTTCCCAACAACACCTTCGGACAACGCCCAGAACGAGCATCGCCAGCAGATTGCCAGTTTTGGAGCGGCCAAATCTCACGCACGCCACCACAGCGAGAGGACTGAGACAGGGTCGGGACGCACTTCACCCAGGCACGCTCATGGTTACAAACGCCGCGGAAACTAAACATCGATCGAAAATCCTTACTGGTCTATGATCACCTCGCCGTAAGGTCTTCAAGCTTCTGGAGCCCGAAACGAGACGTGGCGGGTCGGCGATCACTCTTCTGGGCCCGATCAGCGCACCCAATCTCTGATGCTCTGGACCTTTTCCCGCTGTCACCCCCTGCACCCCTATTGGGCGTGGCTTAATGGGGGGGTCACAAATGGGGGGGTCAGAAAATCCCCTTTCGTGCCCTTTTCGGGCCCCTCCAGAGCCCCAGGGGGCTCGTTTAGGTACCGTTTGGGTACCTTTTCGGACCACGCTCGCCACCCCCCCCATTTATGACCCCCCCATTACGCGGCACACCTAGCTCTGATCTAAGTGGCGATCCGGCTGCGCATTCTGGATCGCAGCTGGTCTCTGCGAACGGAGGCAAATCGGCAACGAAACCCATCCTAGAACGTTCATCCCTCCCAATTTCAGGGTACGGTCTCCGTCGACTGGCAGCCAGAAGTCTCACTGTTGAATCTTCATTGCTCCCATCCCATATCTGGATTCTCAGAGATAGATCAAGATGCACGCGAGTTCTCTCGAACATGTGAAGTCAGAACAAAAATTGGCACCTCATCTCCTTCTTGTGCAAGTAACTGCCAATTGCTGGGGCCTGTCGGGATCTCGCCACTGAAGTCAAACAAATGTTAGTAATGATGTCGATTCAATACCCAGCACGTGCCACATTACTCGAGAAGAGAAGAGAAGACAAGACAAGACAACATGAACCACCTACGCGGGTGCAGCGGGTGGGCGCTGGGACGCCAAGATGGTCACTCATGAACCGAGGTCGGTGTTATGTGGTCGTGCGGCACAGAGGTTGGAGCCGCAGTCATTGACAAGGGAGCCAGTTACTCGAGAAGGTTGGAGTCAATTCCAAAATGCATTCGCTGTACCACATTCCCTGTTCCCTGTATCAAGACAAGAACCAACGCGTACCATATTACAACTGACAACCACATCGATGTCAAAATGCAAGGCGCCTATCTTAACCGACCGTGATTAGGCTGGAGACTAGGCCAAGAGGAGGGACAAGGAGCAGTGCGACTCGCAGAATAACAGAAATTACCTGGAACTGGCAGCGCGTGAACAGCGCTACTGTGGTTTGAATCCATGTCTCCTGAACATGTGCGCCGTTCATTAGATCAAACAGCGTTGCAGATTGCACGTATTTCGGACGAGAAGCGATGACGCCATCGCGATCCAACATAGCAGGCCGCCCTGACTCAATTGTTCTCTCGGCCGCTGCCTTGTTGGACTCTTCAATGGCGTTACCATTCTTAATGTCCTGAAGCAGGACGGGTGGCGAAGAAAACACCATAAATAGAGGCGTGAAATGAGCTGGCAAGTGCGCACATGAATACAGATCCAAACACTGGGCACGACGCCACACGCAGGTCAAGGCACGTCCAACCGACTATGCCGGCACTAACGGTCAGACTTGTCCCGACGAGGCCTCAGCTAGCAAAAGGTCCTTGTTCGCTTGTGAAAAACCTGCAAGGGCTCCCAACTTCGCGATTCGCGCTGCGCGAAGCGCGAAGTGCGAATAACTTCGCGCTCTCGCGCCGCCTCCCAGGGGAGAAGAGGAGGGTGAGGAGGAGTCGGAGCCGAACCGCGAAGCGCGAATAACTTCGCGCCCTCGAGGGCGCCCTTGGACCTGTGGCTGCGGTGCCCTTCGTCCGAGGCGGCCCTCGGCGTTCCACGAGGGCTGCCCGGGCGTGCCCCGGGCTGCCCGGTGCAAAGGCGTGCCGAGCACTGGCAAGCAGTGCCAAGCAGCCAGAAACCACTGGTGGTGTCGGGGGGCCTCTCGTCCGAGGCGATCCTCGAGGATCCCCTGGGGCTGTCCGCGCGATGCCAACGAATGCCAAGTGCTGCCACGTGATGCCAAGCACTGCCAAGCAATGCCAGGCAACGCTAAGCAATGCCAGACAACGCGAAGCAATGCCAAGCAGTGCTGAGCGAAACAATGCCAACCAATGTAAGGCAAAATCAAGCAATACCGCGCAACGAGTCCCAGCAGCGCCAAGCAACCTCAACTTGCAAGCCAAGCAGTGGAAGCCGATGCCAAGAATTGTCAAAGAATTCGTAGCAATTCCAGGCAACGCCAAGAAATTCAGAGCAATGCCAAACAATGGCAGACAACGCTGAGGAATGCCAGACAATGCCAAATCAAATACAGCCGACAATGCGATCAATGATTACTTCTATAATGTGGGAATCCTGGACCAAGAATCTGCAAGGTTCTTGAGCCACACCTGGGCCCCAATGGCTGTTGTCTGCTCTGGAGAGGCGCACGTGCTCAAAGAAACTGGGCCAGCTTTCCGGCGGGTTCGTTAAGAAACGCTGGCCCAAATTTTCGGAAGGAGGATTCTTAATCCGATGCTCGACAATACACGTCGGTCGGAAGAAGTAGGTAGAAACATGAAGTAGGAAGGCGGATATAGTGGATTGGGTCCAGGTCCTCCCAGAGAATAACAAAACACAGCAAAAGCATGTCGATTCTTAATGTAGGCAGGCGCTTGAAGTAGATTGAGATCTGGGAAATCCAAAAAGACCTACTTTCAACGACTGGCGTACACTCGGAAGCTGCATTGGTGAGGGTTCTCGTGCAAGCAGCTCGTAATGGGCGGGCTGGGGGGCGGCCCGGTCGTCATAGTGCAAGGCGTGATACTCCGGCAGCTGACAGGAGCGTGTGTAGGACGCACTCGAAGTCAAACCAATACTATGAATTCTGGACGTGTGAGGCTGAGGCTGCTATCTAGCGTCCTTGTTCTGCTGATCCCTCTCAGCAGTCAATTTCTGGTAGGGTGCAAACTCAGATTTTCAAGCGCAGCCCCCGACCAAGGGAACAGATAGGTACGCATGTGTGGCGGCATTTGGAGTCTATGGACTTTCCGTAGGCTCTAGGCTCGAGACTGCTGCGCGCGCTCAGGTGCTCAAGTGTACGGGAGTGGCCTCTTATCGATTTGAAGCCCACAGCAGGGATTAAAGAATTCCGATCTCGCAACAACGCGCAAGCAATGCCAAACAATGCCAAGCAACGCACAGCAATGTCAAAATTTGGAGTAAACCCAAGAAGTGCCAAGCATTACCAGGCAAGGTTTCCAAGGAATGCCAAGCAATGCCAAAATACGCCAAGCAATGCCAAGAATCTCGAAGCAAATCCAGGCAGCGCCAAGCATTACCTTGCAACGACTTCAAACAATGCCCAGCAACGCCAAACAATGCACATCTATGAGAACCAATGCCAAGCAATGCGTTGCATTGCCTGCCTTGCTCAAGACTGCTTTGAACTGCGTTGGAAGAAAGAAAGCCCCTGATTGGGGTCGCACCGGGTTGATGATCAGAAATGCAGGTCCTCCCCATGGTGCGAGGAGGTGTCTCCATCACATTTGTCTACATGAATACATGATGTGCACGTTGCTCCCCATCATCGTCTTTACAATCATCATCATTGCAACGAGAAAGTATGACGAAGTTCTGCATGTTGTCAGCTCCCCCGTCTATCCACAAGATCTGGAACCGATGACGTTGCCTTGCCTTCGCATTTCCCCGTCAACGACGATAATGCGACCGCTTGGTCGCGAATACATCTCTTTGTATCTCGCAATGTGGACACTACGTCGCATTATTCGGGGGGTAGGAAAGGGGTGCGGTGTAAAGGGGTGTGGTGCCAAAGCTGGATCTGGCGAGGTTATTGATCGTAGGTCGCATCGCCATTTCCACGATTGCCACCACACCCCTTTATGCTTGCGTGAATGTTGCTGCGAACGCTGATGTATTCAAATGGCCAGGGGCAAATCTGCATAGGGAAATGCGTCCTCACTCCTCCGAGCACGCCTCTCCAATGAGACGCACAGCAAACAGCACTACACAGTCCCAACACGCGCAAACTTGCACACTTGCGTGCATGCTGTTGCCGCGCTCTGCAACACTGCCGACACCAGCCCCTGTCCGTGCACTCTGGATGGATCTCCCAGAGGTGACGCGTAGGCATCACACTGGCTCGGGCATCGCGAGCAAGATAAGACAGATCTCAGGGCAAGCCTCCCTCGGCCTGCCCCTCCCGCACGCGCCGAGCGTCCTTCAACATCATCATGACGAGCGCCGATGGTCGATTTGACCGCTCGAGATGTGAGCAGATCTCCCCTCCCCGATATCCGCAGCATGCAACCAGCCCCGAGCAGACATACCGAGAGAAGATAAACGGAGGCAGGGAGACAGGGAGTCCGACAGGTGAGGTCAGAGGCAGGAGGGATGTGATCATACTCGGCTACAGCGTTCCTGATTTCGTATCCGTCGCCCCCGCCCTTGTCATCACACGCGGTATGGTAAGAATCGCGACCCCTGTCAAGCACCCTGATCGTACCCCGCGCCCTTTCGCACGCGAGTGAGTGGCGTGAAGGTGAAGCCGCAGCGGCTGGCTGTTCCCGGCTATCATGCCCGCCCGCGCGATGATGCAACTTTGAGCTGCAAGTGGGACGCCAACGTACATGTTCTGCACATGCGGATCCTTTCTGTTCGCGAGCGCGCAGGGGTGCCCGGCGCCGTCCAGAAACGCCGCTAACGAGCAACCAGGAGCGGGCTACGAAGCGGCTCGGGAAACGCGGAGGACGAGGAAGAGCCACTGGTCGACGTGCAGCGACTAGATTAGGGGAACAAAAAGTGACAGAAACATAACAATTCGGAGGTCCGCGCGGAATTTTTCGGATCCGCGCTGGACCCCCCTCCCTGGCGCGCGGAACGCGCCAGGGGCGGCGCCGGAGGCGCCGCCAGGGGGGTCCAGCGCGGATCCGAGAACTCCGCGCGGACCTCCGAGCTATTATGTTTATGTCAGTTTTCGCTCCCCTAAAGATGGCGAAGAGCAAGGCAGACGCGGAGACGCGACGCGAAGGCGCCGCAGCGAAGGCGCCGCCACGAACACCGGGGAGGCGCGCCGGCGCGCGCGCGCGAGACGCGCGCACGCGCGAGAGCGCGAAGGGGCCCCGCGCGCAGCCCTCGCCGCGCGCCGGCGGGGTCCCGGTGCCGAGGCAGCCTCCGGCGGCCCCTCGTCGTCGCAGCGCCGTGCGAGGTGCCGCGTGCCGCGCGGGGGCCCAGCTCCATGACTCCATGGGCTCCCAAAGCCCTGATCGGGTGCTGCTAGAAGTGCCCCTGGCCCAGTTGGGGGAACACAAACCTACCTCGCTTTTGACCACCCTCGCTTCCAAGAGATACCAAACGATGCCAAATTGCAGCCTGTACTGGTCAGGCCTCTTGACGAGGGGGCGCGTGGTATGGCTTGGTTTTGCCTGGAAGCGAAAGTGGGGTAGGTAATTCACGCTCTGACCCAAGGTGCCCCCAGTATTCTCGGGGTGGCCCAGGCGGCCTCCAGGGCACCCCTCACGAGGCCCAGAGGGCCCCAGGGGCTCCAAGATGGAGCGAAAAGCTGTGGGCACCTTGGGCCAGGGGCACGTCCAGCAACACCCGACCTGAGAGGATCAGGCACGCCCTGTGAGTTTGCCGCGGTGCCGGGGCAGAGAACATAGAGCGGGCGAGCCGGGCGGACCCGAACCGACACGGAAAGGGGGCCTGAACGGGGGCCGACCCAGCGCAGCAAATGGCGCCCCTGGCACGCCTCACCCGCACGCGCGCGCGGGCGGCCGTCCCCGAGACCTGTTTGATGGAGGCTGTGCCAGCCAAGTGTTCCAAAACAATCAGAACAGCTTGTTTCTGTACGATTTGCTGTGCTATTTGCTGCGCCATCTGCTGCACCATTTGCTGCGTAAGTGGTCGCGTCGGCGCGGGTCATGTTGTAAGTGTTGCTGCGCATTTGGCTGCACATTGTGCTGCGCATTCTGCTGAGCATGTTGTTGTGCATGTTGCTGCAGAGTTTGTCGCACATGTTGCTTGAGATGTCGGCATTCGTTGCACATTGCGTCGCCGATTCGGGTGCGCGCTTCAAGGAGGTCACCCATACGGGGTCAACATGATCAAGGCGAAGTGGGCCATTCAGATCACCACGAAGCCACTGTTGCTGCCAATGGCTTCGCAATCGAAACACCAGTCGATGCGGCGCTGGGCACATCGAACCATCCACGGGGATCGATGATCATCGCCAATCTCTAAAACTCGAAATGGTATCGCCCCATTTGTCAACCATATGCACGCACAAAAGAACAACATGTGGCAACCGACCTCACATTGGCGAACACCACTTGGCCTGGCATGACAACTACCGTTGGACACCGGCCGCAGAAGGTATCCAAAAGGCGCCTTGTCCACGACCCAGGCAAGGTGGCCGGGAAGGCCGAATCCACTAATCCACCGCCCCCTTTGCTTGCAATGGGGTGCTTGACCCGTCGAAGTGTGATACTTCTTTGCCCTTTCAAGTGGTTCCCAATGGGTTCTCGGTCGATACCGCCGGCCACCTGGAGTCCAGCGCAAACCACTCCGAAAGCAGCATCTCGCAGGCTTTTCCGCCCGAGATGGCTCCAAGAGGGTCTCGAAGATGGTTCTAAGAGGGCCCAACAGGGCTCCTAGACGGCCCCAGCTAGCTGCAAGACGGGCCAAGAGGCCACCGATACAGCCCAAGATGGATCCAGGAGACCCTCCAGGGGCCCGAAGATGTCATTCACGAGCTGTCGAAGTGTGTTCGCGATTTCGCCCTCGGGCTGCCGACAGCCCAACGCCCCAAGACTCCCCAAGGTAGCCCCTCTCCTGCTCATTCCCGTCTTCCTCCCCCAAGCCTTGCCCCCAAAGGCTCCAACAATGCATGGGAGACCATTGAGACCACCAAGTCCAATCCATAGCTTGTCCCAGCTTTGGCCCAACAGTTGGCCGAACCCAACGTTTCCAGAAAGGTAAGTGGCGGCGGTGACTCTCCGAATGCTTATTCGATTTGCGCACTCTGTCACATCCCTCCCCTCATGCTGGCACTGCTGGCTTCTGTGCAAACGTCTGGCGCACTGGCCACTCCAGCCTTGCGTATATCAGAGTCAGGGTCTTCTCGGCCCTCCATGACCTTGGTGCGCACTACAACTACCAACATGTTCATGCAATCACGCGTTGCGCAGATCCCGTGAGAGCGAGCAGGGGAAAAGGCCCGAGCCATACCAGCTCAGCCTCCCGACGCGGACACACGTCGTTCATCTCTAATCGTGCTCATGTCTAATTGTGCTCGTTTCTGATTGTTCCTGTCCCCCTAGTGGCCACGAAGAGGCCCAGGATAGAACAATCAGAAATGAAAGGATCTTGGCCCCAAAAAATCAAAGACGAACAATTAGAAATGAACAATGTGTAATTGCCCTCCTGCTCCTCTTGTCCTCCTCGCGCTGCACTCGTGGACAATGCCAGCCAGCAACACATGATCCGAGCATCAACCACCTGGAAACATGAAGCTCACTCTGGACACCCACTCTTACCTCACGTGATCTCTGGATTTCCACATCGCCTTTGTAGGTAACCGTCGTCGATTTCCAAACCCAGCGGTTACAATGATGACCCCATGTGGGTGACCGATTCTGGCAAACAGCGAACCCAGTGACCTTAGGCATGAAAGGAGAAAGGACAGGAGGGGAAGAATTGCGAGGAGTTCATAAACAGAGTAACAGAGGGCAATGACGACCTGGATAATTCAATGGGAGCATCGGATGCGCAATTAAGAGTGGGAAGCCGGACCAATTTGTACAAGCAAGTATGATAACGGCGCCGCCTCCGCGGCGGGGGGGCCCCACAGCCGGAAGGCCCGCCAGAACTGCCGCTGCTGTGGGAATGACGTTGGCAGACCTGGCGAGGTGCCCCCAGGATCCAGAAAGGCACCCGGACAGAGACAGGCGGTGTTACAGCCCTGCGTCTGTCATGCGGTTGCCCGCTGCAGCTGTACAGCACGGCCGAGCTCGCCTCGGTCGAGTGGCGGATGCGCAAGCCAGAAGTACAGCCTGAGTGCTGCGCGCATCCGAACTGAAGACCCCCTGTCGTCTATTGCACTCGTGGTTGACCAGTCCTTAGTCTTGAGACCTCGCCGTCGCAAATACATCGTTCCGCCTCCAGCCGTAGCGACGAGGGACCTCTCGAAGGCCGGAGGAAGACTGGCCGCCACCTTTGGCTGGCTGGGGGGGGGGCAGAGCGTGCTAGAAAGACTCGTGCAGGACACGCGGGAAGCGTGGCTCATGCGGGGCTCGTGGAAGCTTATCGGGGGGCCCCGAAGTTCCATGGAAGCATCTGGAGTCGAAAGGAGACAAGGGCCAAGAGTCGATGTAATCACCCCCGTCCTCCTTATTCTCCTCCCCCTCCTCCTTCCCCCTCTCCCCTCCCTCTCCCCTCCCTTCCCCTCCCTTCCCCCTCATCCCGCTGTCTTCCCCCTCCTGCCCCGTACACCCTCCTAATCGTTACTTCGTTCGGGGAACAACAGCATGTGCATGTAACTGCCACTTCGAATCCGCCACCGTACCCCCTGGCACGTTGATACGTGGAATGATGCCAAAATCTGCCTGGTAAGATTTTTGTAATGTTGCGTTGCTCCGCCCCACTCACCGAGGTCACTTCCCTTGTGCCCGCTGGACGATGGTGCACTTCCGGCATGCCAGCTGCTGCATAATCCCCCATTCCACGCGTGCCCGCTCGAGGATGGTGCCCTTCCCGCATGGCAGCTAATGCCTGAGCAATCATTCCATGCGCGATCGCTCGAGGGTTGTGCAATCCCCGCATGGCAGCGAACGCCTGACCCCCCCTTCCACGCGTGCCCGCTCGAGCATTGTGCACTTCCCGCGTTGCAGCTGCTGCCCGAACTGTCATTACATGCACGCCCGCTCGAGGACTGCGCACCTCCCGCTTGGCTGCTACCTCCTCGGCCCCTCACTCCACGCGCACACGCTCGAGGATCGTGCACTTCCCGCATTCCCAGGCGCTCCTCCCAAGCGCTCCAGGAACTCTCAAGCCACGGTCCACTGTAAAAAGCAAGGGATACGCGCCCTGAGCATCCATGACGGCCCGTGCAGGCAACCGAGGACACCAAGATGGCCCAAGATGCATCGGAGACGGCCCAAGATGGCCCCGAGGCGACCGAATATTGATTCAAGACGGCCCAAGGTGCCCACAAGAGGACCAAAATGGCCACACAAGGACCTCCCACAGGGTCAAAAAAAACAAGAATCATTGATGTACCTTGGGTGTTTGACGGATGTTCGCATTCTTGCCTTTTCGGGCAGACGTCAGCTCAAGACGGCCCAAGAGGACTCCAAGACGGCCCCAAGACGGCCCGAGAGCACCTCCCGTGGAACCCAAGACGACCTTGGAAGGCGCTTGGACGACCCAAGACGGCGCCAAGACTGCCCCACGACGGCCCCCAGACACCCACAACACGGCCAAGAGGGCCCCAAGACGGCCCAAAAGAGCCCCATGCCGACGTAAGAGAGGCCCAAGACGGCCCAAGAGAGCCCCACGGAACCCCTACGACTGCCTCGCAGGAGGCCAAGGCAGCTCCACGACGGCCAAAACCAGTTTCAGCATAAGCATCATCATCATCATCATCATCATCATCATCATCATCATCATCATCATCATCATCAGCATCAGCATCAGCATCAGCATCAGCATCAGCATCAGCACCATCATCAACAGCATCATCAGCATCATCATCATCATCATGTTCATCATCACTATCATCATCACCATCATCAGTATCGCCATCATCATACTCATATTCATCGGCGTCGTCCTCATCATCAGCATCGTCAGCATTATCATCAGCATCATTGCCACCAACACCAACAACATCATCATCACCAACACCATCATTACCACCAGCATCAGCATCAGCATCAGCATCATCATCATCATCATCATCATCATCATCACCATCGAGATCATCATCATCAGCATCAACATCATCAGTATCAGCATCACCAACACCATCAGCAACATCAGCACCATCATCAACAACATCACCACCACCATCATCATCATCATCATGACCATCGTCGGAATCAGCATCATCGCCATCATCATCGGCACTATCAGCATCATCACCCTCAATGTTAGCGTCATCATCATCACCATTATCACCACCACCGTCGTCGGCGTCAGCAGCAGCAGCAGCAACAGCATCATCAACATCAACAGTAGCATTGTCAGAATCGTCACCACCATCATCCGCAATACCATCGTCACCAGCATCATCATCAGCATCATCATTACCGGCATCATCGTCATCACCATGATCGTGCCCCCGCAATAGCATCTTCATCATCACACTCATCATCATCATCATCATCATCATCATCATCATCATCACCATCATCAACATTATCATCATCTTCATTGTCATCATGATCGTCATTACCATCATTAGCATCATCCTAATCCTCATATTCATCCGCCTCCTCCTCATCATCATCAGAATCATCCCCATGCCCATGATCATCACCATCATCAGCATCGTCAGTAGTAGCATCATCGTGATCAGCTTGTTCATCCTCAACATCAGCAGCAGCAACGTCATGACCATCAGCACCAGCCTCGTCCCCATCATCATCAGCGTCACCATCAGCATCATCATCATCACCATCATCCAAATCACCATCACCAACACCACTATCATCAACCTAATCAGCATCATCATACTAACCACCATGTAATCGGTATCGTCATCACCATCATCATCAGCATCATCAGCATCATCAGCAGCATCAGCATCATCACCATCATCACCATCAATAGTAACATCATCATCATTATCATCATCATCAGCATCATCATCATCACCATCACCACCATCATCATCACCATCGTCATTATCAACATCGAAATCCCTCCCATTAATCCTTATCATCCTCATCACGGCTCTACCATGCCTGGAGGCACGAGGTGTCACACGTGACGGCCTCCCGCGCCTCCTCGAACAGTCTCCACTCAGAAAACTGGGCTGGCACGGTGGCGGAATCATTGAATGTAAGACTCGTGATAAGACTCGTGCATCGACCCAAAGGACCCAACAAACAAAGACAATAAAAACAAAGACCCGGGCCTGCTGCCACATGTATTTCTAAGCATTGAACTGGCGTCTTCTGGGGGCACATGCCCCTCGCTATGTATCGATTGCGAGCGTTGCAGGGGGAGGCCGACCACTCATATAGTCAAGCCTTTTTGGGAACAACAACTGCAAGGGCCGCGAGGCAGGACTGCATTGCCCATGGCCGTTGTCGGACGATGCCCTGAGTGCGACCGAACTGCGCCACTCGCCGACGCCGTCGCCCCGCCGCCGTGAGGGCCGTCGGTTATGTCCCACTCAGCTTCTCACTCGGACGTCGGCTCCTCGTACTCCCACCAGTCCTCTTAGGGCGTGAGCGGTTTAGTGGGTTTCCTCTTCCAACCCCCCTTCTTCCCCTTCAAGGAGGGGTTTGCCTCTCCCCCTCCCCCTCCCCCATCCCTCTGGGTCTGGAGGGGGCCTTTCGCGAGGTGTCAGCAGGTCTTTTTGGGCCTCGGCGAGACGGCCAAAATCATTGATTGCATGCTGATTTTGGCAAAATAAATGCCTCTTGGGGGGCCTGATGAGCACCTCCCCCCCTCTTTGATCGATCACCTCCAAGGTGGCCCCACGATAGCTTCGAGGCTCTCCAGGGTGCCCCAAGACGGCCCCAAGAGGTGCCCAGGAGGCCCCAAGAAGCCCCCAAGAGGACCCAAGATGCCCCCTAAGAAGCTCCCAAAAGACCCCCAAGAGGCCGAAAGAGGCCCAAAGAAGCCCCAAAGACGCCCCAAAAGGCCCACGGGACTGCCTAGAGACCCGCAAGACGCCCCAAGAGTCCTCCAAGAAGCTCTCGAAAGACATCCCGAGAGACTCGGAGAGGCATCCAAAATGCCTGTGGTCTCTCTGATCGCCCTCCTCCTCCTCCTACTCGTCCTCATCTTCCTCATCCGCCTATTCCTCCTCTTTGATCCTCCCCTTCTCCCTCCTCCTTCTCCTGCTTCTCCCCCGATTCCTGGTCCATACTCCTGCTTTTGGGGTATGACGCCTTATCCAGCCTTTTAGTCCACTGCATGCTCCTGCACATCCCTGATGAAGACAACTCGCCTGAGAATCGCTTCTGGGGCTTGCGCGAGGCGTCTGGACTATGCTCCGGTTGTTCATTTGAGTTATCGATGCTGTCACACACACACACACACACTTGATCCTCTGAATGCCGGTGGCCGCCCCCCCTCCGAAAGTGTGCATCCGTGCCGCCAGCGCGTGACGCCTGGTATGGTGTGAGCTCGTATGTGCAAGTCTGGCTCGGGCATCTGCGGCATCTGCATATCGGGCTCCTGCAGCTCACGATGCTGCTCAACCGTAAATGAGTACGCACTGGCATTCCATCCAGTCGTTTGGTTGATGCCTGTATTTAATCAGCTGCCAGAGTGCTCTGGCTTGGCTCTTGCCAGCTCCACGCAACTTGCCCACGAAGCGAGCTTCTTGCCTAGAGGCGGTTGGATGAGTTAAGTGACGCCTTTCGCATGTGCCCATTATGGCCCCACACCTACCAATCAAGAAATTTAGACATAGGCACTTGTTGTCTCGAGATGGTGGTGGCTTGGGTGGGCCTATAATAGTTGAACAGGTTCCCTTGCCACCCCTGTCTCTTCTCTCCCAGTTGACCAGGCGTGCACTCACCACTCAAGTCGCGATCCACAGTCCCATGCTTCTCAGTGGTGTTCAAGCAACGTCGACGATAAGGACGCTGCAACGTCAATGAGCGTCTACTGTTCAAGAGCTGCAGGGCTAATCTCCTGTGCTCTGAATGCTGGCAAGACGAACATGCCCTGCACTAACTACATGGGCTCGCAATCGTCTGTACCAAGACAGCTCATTCGAAACCCTTTGAACGAACATATCGACAACATAATATCGAGCGGCCAACCATGGCAGCGCTGGGTCAAAGCGGTTCGGTCACTGTGCGTCGGCCGCGACGCCCTCCTCCTCCTCCTCCTCCTCCTCCTCCTCCTCCTCTTCCTCCTCCTCCTCCTTCCCCCTCCCTGCCCTCTCTACCCATTCTGACTCCAAGCGCCCTGGGCCCTCCAGCAGAGGAGGGGTCCGAGGTAGGCCCGCCTGACCTCTGCTAGCTTGCAGGCAGACGGCGCGTCCAGTTTGTACTCGCGCGGGCGTTGCGCCGCCGCGGAGGGCTGACAAGGGCATGGACAACGACAGGAACTCCACGGGCAGCGGACGCGAGAACGGGTGGACGGAAGGTTCACTAAACTGGGGGTTCAATGATGAGGGGGTGGACCGGACGGGAAGCGGCCAGAGTAACCCAGAAAGGGGGGGGGAAGGGAAATGGATAAAAAAGGAACAGCGCGGGGAAGGCGGGACACGGGCAGGACAGAGACAGCGCTCGGAATGCGCCAAAGCACCCCGCCCCCGCCCCTTCCTTCCCCCTGGCCCACCCAACCTCCTGGCGCCGCCAGGCGCCGCCACGCCCCTCACCTTCACCCTGCCCAGTCCTCTCCCCCCGCTCTCCTTTCACACCGCCCAACCCGCCCACCTCCCCCCCTGCCTGACCATGCCACTCCCGTTCCAACCTTGCCATCCCTATTACTCCCTCCCCGCGCCCCCCGCTGCCCGCTTCTCAACTACCCCTCACTTCGCCATTTGCCATGGCTCTGGGGCCAAGACCGCAGTTTGACCAAAAAAGGCTTTCCCTGGTGAGAAAACGCGGTGCGAGCTCTGGGGCGGGCACCTTAATGGAAAAGCACCGTGGGCACAGGTGGGGGAACCAACCATAATTATACAGAACTGAGAAGTCAACGACAAAAGTAGTCCTCACTGCAGAAGCCCACTTCAGGCACGCCACGAGGGATGGTCTTATGATTATAATACCATTCGGCCCCCTCACTGTCACTCTGATTTTCCTCGCCTGTCACGCGCAGCTGGCGAGGCCCCTGAGATAGGAAGTGGAGGGCGATAGGAAACGCGGAAAGTGTGGACGGGAGGGGGGAACGAAAAGGGAGGAGGGCAACAGGGAGGAGGAGTGAGGACGAACATAATCAAGCAGAAGGGGGATAAAAGAGAGGAGCAGGACCATTGGCGGGAGGACCCTCACGGGCGGTTTGGGCGGGCACTCCCTAACTGGCGGGCCGGGCGGGCAGGGCATCTAAACGGGCGGGCGGGCTTCCAGGCAAGCGGGCGGGTGGACACCAACGGGCAGGTCGGAGAGGTGCCCTGTCCAGACTCTCGACGCGAGCCCGGCCGCGGCGACGATTGGCCTCCAGGGCGAGCAGCGGCATCGGCCCCTTCTCCGCCGCCGCCTCCAGGCCGCAGCGGAGAACGCCGCCCAGCCGTCGCTCGGACCCGCCGTGCGCCACCGCTGCGCGGATCGGCTGCACGCGCCCACGAGCAGTCTGGGGAAACCAAAAGGTACCGCTACCGCTACTCCCTGGACCTCTTCTGGGGTGCGTTCTGGCCAGGATTTCGAGGCGAGTCCAGCGGTGACAACGAGAGCCTCCGAGGAGGCCGAAAAAGGGGAAAACTGGCGAAGGGTAGCGGTATCGGCACCTTTTCCTCCTCTGACAGTCGGCCAGCCGCCGTCGTCGCAGAGGCTGCTCCTCGGGGAGGCAAAAAGCCTCCGGGCGGCCCCGCTCGCTGCCCAGGGTCTGGGTGCCCGCGCGGGGCCCGGCCGCATCTCCCCCGTCGCGGCGGCGTCCGCGAGAGCCTGAGGCTCTGGGCGAGTCCGTTCGTGCGCCTCGTGGTGTGCCTTACTGTCGGGGCGTTGACCTAAGGACCCCTGAATAAGGAACGAGGCCCCTCTTTTCCATATTAGTTAAGCTTCGATTTCCCATCGGAAACATAAGGGAAACCTGAGGCAAGCTGTGAACCAATCAAGGAACACCGAGCCCCTCCCCAACGAAAAGGGTTCCATTCTTCAGCGCCCTGACTGCAGCCGCCGCCATGCCCTCTGGCGCGCGGAGGCGCGTCAGAGTGCCAACTGCTGCCTATGGTGCGGCGTCAGAGCACTTCAGAAAAAAGCCCCCGCCTCCTCCTTCTTCTTACCAGCCTGGAACAGATCCCTATCCCCAAGCTGGGCATCGCCTCACCACAATCCCAATCTTAGGGATTCCCTTAGTCTTTCAGGGCGCATCCCTAAAATTGTCATCCTCAGGGATAGGGCTAAGGGATAGGGATAAGTTCGAGGCCATCCTTAGGGATAGGGATAGGGATAGGTAGAAGGGATAGGGATAGGGAAAGGGACCCTCAGATGCTGGCGGGATAGGGACCCTCAGATAGGGACGGGGATAGGGACCCTCGGATGGTGGCCCCACGCTGGCCTGAGGGCCGCCGAAAGAGAGCCTCCGCGCCTGGCGCTCGCAGGGGGCGCCCGAGGTGCCCGAGGCGGCGGCCTCCACGACCGACCTCCGCGCCCAGCACAGCCGCCGAGGTCGCCGAAGACGCCTCCAATCGGAAGCCGGGCAAGGGCTGCCAAATCCGTGGCTGCCAAAATCGACCTCCGGGAAGTTGTCTTCGTCCTTCCGGGAAGAAGCCCGTTGACTGTTTCGCGTGCCGCGCCTCATTCTGGGATGTTGTTGTTTCCTGCCGGGAGGGCCGCTTTAGCAGCCACGGTTTAGCAGCCCTCGCCCAGCTCCCGATCCAAGACGGCCCAAGATGACCCCATGGTGGCCCCACGCTGGCCCGAGGGCCGCCGAAAGAGAGCCTCCGAGTGTGCTGGACTGGCACTGTGGCGGGCCTTGCCGTAGGCAGCTGAATCTTTCTCCTTCGCGCATGGCGGCGTCGCCGCCTCGCGCGCGCGCGCCATCTGACATCTGGATGACGTTTGCGCCCTCTGGAAACAAGGGGCGATCGAGCGGCCCCCAAAACTCCTTGCCGATCTGGGAGCCGCGGAGAAATCCATGCGACGACGCCGCGCCCATCGGGCACAAGGACAAGGCCATGGCGTTCCCGCGCTCAATGACCCCCACCCACGGTCACCAATGGTAAGTCGCCTCCTCTGCAGCTTCCTCTCTCCATGAGAATAAGCCATGCTCGTCCGCCTCCGCGTCTGCGGTCGCGCTCCGGCGGCGCCCGTGCGCGATCCTGCTCTGTCGGTCCACCGCGTCGTCCCCCATGGTCTTCAGCGCCCTGTGGTAGCGCGGCCTCGCCGCGCCCTCGCTCGCGTCGAGCTGCACTGCGGCGCGGCTGATGCTGATTCCAATCGCCACGTTTCGGAAGACGAGAGCGGCCGTCGCCGCGTCCTGCATGCCCACGGCCCTTGCAAGGAACAGGGCGCCCACCTCGATCACCACCGTCGGGGCGCGGCACCGAGCGCGCCTGCGCCGCACCGCGCGACGCGACATCTGGTGCTCCAAGAAGGCACTGCCCGCCAACCTGCCCAGCACGCTCTTGTCGCTGGAGCCCCTCCCTTCCGCGCGTCGCGGGTTGGGGCATTTGGCGCCCTCCAGGTCGCGCAGCAGCCCGTCCTGCTGCAGATGCCCCGCGAGCGCAGCCGAGCCTGCCGGGGCCACCTGCAAGAAGCTGTGACTCACGAGCGCGCGCGCCCGGGCTCCGAGCGCGCCCGTCGCTGCTGTCGACGCGCCGATGCCACCGTGGCGTCCGTGACGGGGTGCACCTCAAATGCCACCGCGTCCGGGAGAGCGCCTGGGCCTGCCCTCCCTGCGTCGCCAACACCGTCTCCTGGGGGCCTCAACTCGGTCACCTTGTCGAGGGCCACGGCGCACGGGCACGTCGTGATGCCGTGGCGGATGCTGCCGCGCCTGCGGCGCCTCTGCAGCTGCAGCGCCGCCCTGCTCTTCGTCTTCTGGGGCCGCTTATACTCGCCTTGCCTGCCTTCGCTCGGGCCGTGTTGGTCTCGTCGCAAGCCTGCTTCTGGGTGGCCTCGCCATCAACGGGCACGACGTCTGTCTCTGCGCCTTGCAGGGCGGACAAGCCCCAACGGCGCTGCTGCCTCTGCAGCTGCTGAATTCCAGGATCCAAAATCCGAGCAGCCCGTTGGGCGCAAGAGGTATAAAGATATCCCTCCTATTCCAAAACCCACTTGCCTGCGGCGCCTGTGCCAGCCTTGTTTCTCTCCCTCTCTCTCTCTCTCGCAGCAGCAGCGGGTGGTCCTTTGTCTCTCTCGCACCAGCCGGAGCGGGCCCTGCTCCTTCTTGGAGCCAGTCGCGCAGGCGCGCACAAAAGACAACGTTGAGATCACGAGAGCTGGCAGATCCAGAGTCGCTCTGCGCGCGGAAGAAGAAGGAAACGCTAAACCAACAATCCGCACCGCGGAACCCCACTTCCGCCACCCACCCAGGGAATGTAAGTCACCGTTCGGCCACCTCACTCTGCTCTTCCTCGCGCATAAATATGTAGTTGTGGATGTCTATAGATATTCGTGAGTGCGTGTATCCGTATACACACCAACTAACGCACACGAAACGCACGCGCAACACACCTCGGGCGCTGGGCCAAAGCAGCAAGACGTCATGGAACATCGCAGATCTAATTCGCACTGACGCTCAGTGGCATTTGCTTTCTCGATTCAGGGCCCTTTGCGGGCCCTGATGCCTTCAAACCTGGACACTGGACGGAAGCCCCCTACCCCAGAAGGGGGAAGGGTCGAGAGCTATGGGCCCGGTGGGCTGAACCAGTAAACATCGTAGCGGGGTCGCACAAGAACCCGCGCTTCTGACATTTCCAGGCCTCTCCTAGCCGCTTCGCGGCCAGGGTGCTTCGTCCACACTGGCGGAGGCAGAAGCGGTGGACGCCCCATGGCGGGGGCGGGCATTGCACGCCGTCGCCAGGGAGCCTCGCGAAGACGGCCCGCCCATAGAGGCGCACACGTGACTTGGATCGTGGGCCCGGGGCGTCCTGGGTGCCTACCGGGGCCTCGCCTGCGTGCTTCTCAGGGGCCTCGCGAAGCGCTGAAATCGATCGTGAGTTGGGGGCCGCTGGGAGCCTCTTTGAGCAAGCCGTGCAGGACGTGGGCGCGAGGCCTCCCATACGCTTCTGGGCGCCGATTAGGAGGCTTCCTCCTGGAGGCTTCAGGGAAGTGACGAGGACATGTTGGGAACCGCCCCCCCTGAAACGACCCGTCGTGGCACCCTGTCGGGGCCCTCTTGGGCCTCCCGTGGACCATCTTGGGGCCCTCTCGAGCCGTGTTTGGGGCCTCGGAAGCGATAGTGGAAACTCCTGGGGCGCTTCTTAGGCCGTCTGAGGCGCTTTCAACAAACGGCGAAGCGAATATGCTGAACATCTTGTTTTCCGATCGGGGTTTGGTGACTCTTGCCGCTCTTGGTGCGTCTTGAGGGCCTCTTGGCCCTTGTTGGCGCTCTCGGGCGTCTTGGAGCGCTCTCGGGGCAATTTGGGCGGTCTTGAGCCTGTCCTGGCGGCATCCAGAGCCGCCCAGGGGCCCTCGGGGCCCCCGTCCCGGTCCGTCCGCCCACCCCCCCCGGCTTGTCTGTTTATATATGTACAGATTCCTATTCATATCGTTTTAGAAAGCCGGAAGCCCCGGAAAAAACGCACCCCCCCGGCCTCTCGGGCAACCCTCCAGACGAGCCCCCCGAGAGCCCGAAGACGGCCCCAGAGGGCTCCAGGCGTTCCTACGCGCTCCCGAAAGCGACCCCAAAGAGCCCCAAGACAAGGGCAGTTCACGACTACCCCAAAGAAGCCGTCATACCCCCAAAGATCGCCCCAAAACGTCCCAAGGGGCCTCCAAGAGCACTCCCAAGAAGGCCCCAAGAGGCAAAACTCATGGATGTTCTGTTAGTTTTTGGTGAATTGAGGGGTTCTCCTCTTTCAGCTTCCCGACGCTCCAAGACGGCGGTATTATGAGCGTCCGAAGCTGCCTGCGAGGCTCGAAAATCGCCCCACAACCATCCGAAAGGGCTTCCAGGCAGTCCAAGAGAGCCCCAAGACGGCACAACAGGGTTCCGGGATGGCCTAAGAGACCCATGACGGCCCAATATGGCCCCCAAACACCTTCCGAATCCTGACCTGGTCGTTCAGGGAGACCGCGGTTGGAGGCAGGGTGGCCCAAGGAAGCCCCCAGAGGCCCCCAGAAGACGCCCAGGAGGCCTCCAGGAGGCCTTAAGAAAGCCCGAACAACTTTTGTGAGGCCCCCAGAGGTTATCCAAGGAGGAGCCTCAACAAAAAACAGCTGAGGAGGATGGGGAGAATACGCAGGGTATGGCGAGAATGCGAAACAAGAAACGAAACAAATGGGTAACGAACAACAACAACAACAACAATCATTTTACCCGAACGCGTGGTGTTCTCCCCAGTGCCAGGGTTTTCATACGACACCAGACAATACCCCCACTTCGTGGGGGGGCATTACAAGCTCTACCAAATATCCAAACGACTCTTCGCGACCACCCAAACCCAGCTTCCCGCCCTATGACGTTGGGACACTTCACTTCGTGGCGTGCGGACGACCGTGGCTACTACACTGGCGTGGGGTACACACCCACAGAACTTGGTCACTTATTCGGGGCGCGCATGTGCCCAGCATGGTGCAATTGTGCCATACAATACATAATACAGAGAGACAGAGAGAGAGACAGAGAGCAGACAGAGAGAGAGACAGAGAGAGCGGAGTTGGTCACATTTTTGGGTCAAGTTCCTGGGATGATGGGAATACACAACTCTGTTACATTTGATAGTGTGCACGACACACATGAGATGATACGTACTCGCAAGATAGTTGGTCACATTTGTGGAATTCCTGGGCGGATGTGGGGATACACAAATACCTTTGTTACCAGTGCTAGACATGGTACAGACACTGAGAGAGAGAAGGCGAGACAGAGGAAGAGAGCGGGAGAGAGAGAGACAAAGAGAGAGAGACAGAGAGAGAGGAGTTCGTCACATTTGTTCATCAAATTCCTGTGCCGAAGTGGGAATACGCAAAGGCATCAGTTGCATATGACCCGTAGGGTACATGGTACACATGATCATGGTACGTACGCACAAGATGGTTGATCACATCTTTAGGGCAAATTCCTGAGGGATGTGGGAATACACAAGAGAGAGAGACGATATGGTTTTCCCGATGGTTGTCTCGATGGTTGTCCCGATGGTTGTCCTGATGATCGTGGTTGTCCCGATCGTCGTCCCCATGGTTGTCCCGATAGTTGTCCTGATGGTTATGGTTGTCCCGATCGTTGTCCACATGATTGTCCCGCTGGTTGTCCCGATGGTTGTTCGGATGGTTGTCCCGATGGTTGTCCCGATGGTTGTCGCGATGCTGCCATACTTTCTTTTTCTATCGCCCAGCCTCGGCGAACAGTGCCGGCGGGGGAACAGGGAGCATACTGCCAGAGCGCACTCATACTGTCATGAGCGGCCAAGGGCATGCGGCATACGGAACGGCACTCATACTGTCATGAGCGGCCAACGGCATACAGCCTACAGACGCGAAGGCTCCTCCTCCTGGGTCCCGTCCGTGATGGCGCCAATCCGCGGCGATACCTGAGGCTGGACAGGTGGCAGCACGGAGGCCATACGCGTCGCAATGGCGACATCAGGGATGTGTCCGAGCACGATGCTCATACGCCTGCTCGCGGATGCCGGGCCCGTGGCTGCGAGAGGAAATGCCGCTCTGCAGCGTGGCGCACGATGCTCCTCCAGCTCCGTGGCGCTAGAAATACTGACCGTGCCAGGCACAACCCGATACTTGCACCACCAAAGCTTGCACGCCTGGTGACTGACCTGGATACCCTTTGCAACGAGCGCCTGATGCAAATAATACGGGCTGCCGCAGTCAGCCAAGGGAGGCCGCGACAGCTCTGGGCCATACTGGTCGTCAAGGGCTTTCGCCGACAAAGCCATGACCCATCCAAGAACACAGGCGATACCTTGATCCGAGATGGCTACGGATGTGACAGTGATCAGTCGGAGGCTTCCTGGGGCCGCTTGGGGTCCTCTTGGGGTAGGGGGGAAGCCTCCTGGAGCCGCTTGGGGTCCTCTTGAGCTTTGGGGGGCTTCTTGGAAGCATCTTGGGGCCTCTTGGGGGCTTATTGGGTCCTCACGGCGGGCTCTTGGGGCCTCTTGAAGGCCTCCTGGGGCAACCTATGGCGCAACCAGTAGGGAGCGTTTTATTCTCGGCGGCCGAGGGCGCAACCTATGGCGCAACCAATAGGAGGGCGTTTTATTCTCGGCGGCCGAGGGCGCAACCTATGGCGCAACCGCAAGGGATTATGGCCCCTGGCAGGCGCGCGAACCCCGTTGCAAGAGCGTGCGAAAGTAGCTCGCGCGAGCTCATGTAACATAAATGTTGGGAAACCATTGTTTTTTTTTGGATTCGGACAGCGCGCGCGGGTGGAAATTTTGAAAAGTCGTGCAGCTGTTTTTCGAGGACCTACGGTGCGATTCGTGTGATTTTATGATGCGCGGTGGTAAAATTCTTAAGAACCCAATGGTTTTTGGAGATTTCGGCGTGCGCGCGCGAAGAAAAAACGAATCTGTCCCGCATGGTATTATTTGACAGGGATGATGGCCCTGGCAGGTGCGCAACCGTTGTCGCAGAAGTTCGAAAAAGTTGCTCGCAAAAGCCCGTTTGACAGAAATGTTTAAAAAGTGTTGGGTTTCCTACGAATCCGCAAGAGCGCGCGGGATGAGATTTTGACATTTTTTTGTTGAAAAACCATTGGTTTTTTGATGTTTTTATGTTAAAATCGCTCCGAACACTAAGCTTTTGGAAGGATTTCGTCTTGCGCGCGCGAATGTCCACTTTACCTTATTTTTTGCAAGGGATTCTTGAAATTTGATTATATTAGAACAAGAAATGTCATTTTATAGTGTTTTTTGCAAGGGAAAGCGGGGGGGAACAAAACAACCGGATCTTGATCACATCGAATTACCTGAGGCTTCCTCACGAAAATGATGAAAATGTAGCTGCGGCCTAGGCGGCGCAGGGGGGCCGTGCACCAGGGGTCCCAACAATAATTATTCTTTAGAATTAATAATGTTCAACAACAATCATTTAAGACTGGGGACACTCCGTTCTCACCAGTGCCAGGGTTTCCATAGGAGGCGGGCAATGCCCCCACTTTGTGGGGGGGGCGGCAACAACAACAACAACAACAACAACAACAACAACAACAACAATTACTAGCACGTGGGGACACTCCGTTCTCACCAGTGCCAGGGGTTTCATACGACGCCCGCCAATACCCCCACTTTGTGGGGGGGCCGGTTCAAGCTCTACCACATTTCCAAACGACTCTTCGCCACCACCCACACCCAGCTTCCCGCCCTATGACGTTCGGACACTTCACTTCGTGGGCTGCGGACGACCGTGGCTACTACACTGGCGCATGGGTACAGTGACTTGTTGTGGTAACATTTTCTGGACGCTAGCTTAGTATACGACTTTTCCCCCTGTTCGGCGCGAAAGTAGCCCGCGCGAGCTCATGTAACATAAATGTTGAAAAACCATTGGTTTTTTTGCATTCGGACAGCGCGCGCGGGTAGAAATTTTGAAAACTCGTACAGATGTTTTTCGAGGACCTACGGTGCGATTCGTATGATTTTATGTTGCGCGGTGCTAAAATTCCTAAGAAACCCAATGGTTTTTGAAGATTTCGGCGTGCGCGCGCGAAGAAAAAACGAATGTGTCCCGCATGGTATTATTTGACAGGGATGATGGCCCTGGCAGGTGCGCAACCGTTGTCGCAGAAGTTCGAAAAAGTTGCTCGCAAAAGCCCGTTTGACAGAAATGTTTAAAAAGTGTTGGGTTTCCTACGAATCCGCAAGAGCGCGCGGGATGAGATTTTGACAATTTTTTGTTGAAAAACCATTGGTTTTTTGATGTTTTTATGTTAAAATCGCTGCGAACACTAAGGTTTTGGAAGGATTTCGTCTTGCGCGCGCGAATGTCCACTTTACCTTATTTGTTGCAAGGGATTCTTGAAATTTGATTATATTAGAACCAACAACAACAACAACAACAACATTATTATTATGACGGCGATGCCGGAAAAGGCAACAATCATGTATCGATAAATTGTTGGCTTGACCTTCCTGCCATTCCGCCTGCATGTCAAACTTCAAAGACCAAGGTGCATGGCTCGAAGCGCCAATGTAGTCTTGTGTGTATATCAATATGTGTACCTAAAAACAAAGTATTGCAAAAAGAGCGAGAGGGATAGAGGGAGAGAGAGAGAGAGAGAGAAAAAAAAAAAAGGAGAGAGAGATATAAACACAAATGATGAATTTGTGGGAGGCACGGAGCGAGTAAGAGAAAGAGATGGGGCAAGGTGCAGGGAGTGGAACGGAATGATGGAGGAAATTTGTGAGAAAGCAAGACGAGGAACGGCAGCGGAATAGAGTGGAATGCGGGAGGGGGCAGATGGGGTAGTGGAGGGGTGATGGGCGAGAGAGGTGGGGCAATAATGTGCTGAAGAAGACGAGATGACGACAGACAAGGTGAAAGAAGAGGACGGGGAAAAGAGGAAGGAGGACAGAAAAAGGGGGAGAAAAGATGAGGGAGTACGGCTGGGCCAAACGCAACCTGAAGGCAAATGTGCGATGGTGGAAACTTGGCTCATCCGCTTTTGTTTCGTCCGCTGTTGTTTCGTCCGCTTTTGCTTCATCCGCTTTTGTTTCGTCGTCCGTGTGCGATGTCCCGGTGTGGGGTGGGAAGAGGGGGAGAAGGAAGCGCTGCCTGTAGTACACCAAGAGCGGGCGATGTAGCTGCTTTCACTGACACGGGCACAGACGGTGAGTTGCAAGGGTGTAGTAAGAGTACTCGCATACAGCTCGCCAAAGGACGACACCTACGTCCAGCATTCACTGCAACGTCACTGCAAATGAGGACACGCTCTGAGAGAACCATGTCATGCCACATGGGTGCGATATGGTGACTCCCAGGAGAGTTCCGCGCGAATCCTTCTTGGCAAGCTTCTCGACCTCTCTATTCGGAGTCAATGTTCCTCTGAACACGCCTGACAAAAAACAAGGCAGAACATGGAGTTTGGATCCACAACATCGGCATGCCCACGTGCCACAACTGCTACTAGACCACAATTCCACATGAGAGGAAGGAAGGACATGTCCAAATCACAAACACATAAGAATTCACCTACGTAGATACCGACTGCTTGTTACACCATTGTGACGCGGCCCAGGCAGGCCATCTAACTGCTCCACACTTCGTGAAAAACGAAATGGAAACATATCCTGCGTGCACGGCGAGCGACCGTGAAGCCCTCTCCTCGAGAAGCCCGTGCACCACTCTCTACCCACAACAAATATGTCCGGTCAAGATATCGCATCCGGGGGCACGCAAAGAAGGGACGTACGTGAAACCAGACGGCCTGACCTAAAGATGCCACTTTGCAAGGCAGAGTGCATTCAGAGCACTCCTGGGTATCCTCTGCCTCATCGTCGTCGTCCTCCTGCTGCTGTTGCTGCTCCTCCTCTCCTCCTCCTCCTCCTCCTCCTCCTCCTCCTCCTCCTCCTCCTCCTCCTCCTCCTCCTCCTCCTCCTCCTCCCTCCTTCTCTCCCTGTACCCCCCCCCATCAGAAGAGCCTTCCGACATCCACCTGATGCTGACCATCAGCAGATCCTCGCACCGGCAATGCGGCGGCCGCTCGGCGAGGAAGGGTCGGGCACACCACAACCAGGGCGAGAGCTACCACGTGCTGGCCATCGCTCGGGCGTCCATTCCCTGTGCGTTGTACAGTTTCGTGCGTGGTTGTTCCGCCAGATGATCAAGGATGCGCCTCAATGGTCCTCGCCGAAGGGAAAGTGCAGGTGTCCGAGCGATGCCAGGTATGGGGGAGGGGAGAGGGAGGAGAGAAGCGCAGCGGAGAAGGGCGAGACTACCCACGCTGAGAAACAAGGGCAGAACCATGATCCAAGTGTGGCAACACATAACACCACATTCGATCCAACACCCCATATCCGCCGGAGTATGCTGGGGATGGAGGGGGTCGGTCAAACTGCTTCGGATGTGCAGCATCCACGCACATCTGACCCCCAATATCACGACAACTCACCAACTGTGCCCACTGTCAGCCCAAACGGCAGGCAAAACTCGAGCGTGGCCCCGCTGAAACTTCGGGGGGCTAACCACTCGAGCATCCCGAGAACCATCTGCCATGTCATATGCCCGACGATGCTGGAGCACCCTCTTGATCGGTGGCGCTGGGAGCGTCGGCGGCCCCTTCGAGCGGCCACCAGCGGCGGGAGCGGTTCGCCAATGGCGCACTTGGAGAAGTGGGGGGAAGAAAGAAGGGCAGTCGCAGGGGGGGGGGGGGGCTCGCCTCGTGCCTTGCGCACGGTGGCGAGGAGGAGGAGGAGGAGGAGGAGGAGGAGGAGGAGGAGGAGGAGGAGGAGGAGGAGGAGAGGAGGAGGAGGAGGAGGAGGAGGAGGAGGAGGGAGGAGGAGGAGGGAGGAGGGAGGAGGAGGAGGAGGAGAAGTGGGGGGAAGAAAGAATTCCTCGTCGGCCATGCGGCGACCCCGGGCTCCCGGAGGAGTCCGCGAAGCTGGGATATGCGGCACGTCCGGGGCACCCAGAGCAGCTGCAAGCGTGAAGACGGTGCACCCTGCCGAGGGGTGCAGGGCCGGCGTGGTCGTCGGAGCAGGGCTCAGGGACCAAAGCAGCACACGGGGCACGGCGAAGAGGGGCAACATGCGCGAGGATCGGACTGAGAGGTCGTCCAAAGGACAGTGTTCAAGGCTCCAGGATACCAAGGGGGCACACTCGACGATCGAGTATTGCCGAACTGGGACGAACGACGCACGAACGCGAACGCGGGCAAATTCAACCTTGGCCGCGTCCCTGATGCAACATCCGACGGCGTGCCCGCCCGCTTCCATGTGAAGCCGAGCCTCTTCATGTTCTGCCTCCGCGGCCACACGTTGCTGTCGATGACGAGGCTTGTTCCCCACCCGGCAGCTTGGGCTCGTTATGCGTTACGGAAAGAATTCCCGACCCGCCTCACCCACCCAACATACCGTGACTGAATGTCGGCTGATCCTTGGGGACCCCGCCTCGCGAGCCCCACTGGGGAGACGTCGCCCAGTCCAACCGTCACGTCGCCATGCCTCCCACACACATGTGGAACTGACAGCAAGAACCGATACAAATGACATAACGCAGTGGCATACACCAAGATCACACACCAAGATCATACATCTATGACAGGCATCAGGGACATACGCCAACAGCTCAGATGTTTGCCAGCGTGGGCCCCTAACAGAACAAGCTTGCACTAAGGATATGTTACACGTGGTGGTGTCCATTTTGTGGCGCAGTATATCGTAGATGTGATGCAACACATGAAGCGTACCCAAAGTGGTGGAAGCTAAGAGGTGCAATATGTGTGGTACCACATGTGGACTCTCGGCTGCGTGGTGGTGCACTACGCGTGGTGCAGGCTGTGTTGTGCAACCATGTGATGCAATATTGGTGGTACGACCTATGCGCTGGAATCTACGCGGCGTGCGCTATGTACCCGTCACCGTGCCTTGTGTACGCTGAAGCGCGGAAGCATGCAATGGGGGAGCCCCCTCCCTCTTACTCGCGGACGTTTGCGCGCATCCCCCCATATTCCCCTGAAGCCACGTTCCCTGTGCCCGCTCGAGGATGGTGCACTCTCGCGTGCCAGCTAACGCCATAAAACAGCCCCCTTTTCCACGCGTGCCCGCTCGAGGATGGAGCATTTTTCGCATGGCAGCGAATGCCTGGACCCACATTCCACACGTGCCCGCCTGAGGTTGATGCACTTCCCGCATGGCAGCTAATGCCTGAGACCCCCATCCACGCGTACACGCTCGCGGATGGCGCACTCCCGCGTGGCAGCTAATGCCCAAACCCTCGTTTCATGCGCGCCCGCTCGAGGATTGCGCACTTTCCGCAAGACTGCTACTTCCAAGAGCCTTCATCCCACATGCACCTGCTCGAGGAGTGCACGCGCCCCGCACTCCCAGGCGGTGCTCCCAAGCGTTCCGGGGCCTCCTGGGCCTAGGCCCCCTGCTGACAGACATGTGTATGCGTCCCGAACTCCCAGGACGGCCCGCGCAGGCAATCAATGACACCAAGATGGCTCAAGGCGCCTCGGTTACGGCCCAAGATGGCCCCAAGGCGGCCGAGTATTGCTTCAAGACGGCCCAGGATGCCTGCAACAGGGCCACACCTAGTTCCAACAGGGTCTGTCATCGCAGGGTACGGATATGAGTGGGAGAAGGAGTTGCGACGGCGTGGTGGCGGTGGGACAGGATGTCCTGCCTCCCGCCGCAAATGATGCTTCGCGCAAGCGACACAGGCAGATGGGGCTGCGCCGCCTTGGGTCACGGCAGCGGCGGCACGAGCAACGCATTGTAGGAATGCCCCTCGGAGTATTCCCTCAAAGTCAAGGGGGAGGCACGGCCGTCGCCGCCTCGTGCGTGGGCTTATGGCAGCGCTTGCGCAAACATAAAAGACTGGCAACATAAAACCTCGACCACCGACGCAGCGCATAACAACGGAATGCCTGGAGCTGGAGTCACGTGCGAATGCTTCCAACGTCTTAACACCGAAGCGAGTTGGGCAGAGGCTAGCTGATGATGCCGCTCGAGCAAGACGGGCCAGAGAGGGTCCCGAAACCACAAAATGTGACCCGATAAGGGCTGATTCCAAATCAATGCAGATAGGATTGAACATGGTTGCGATTCCGCGGCAACGGGGTGCGAACATGGGTGCGGTAACGCCCCGCCATTGAGCAGTCGTGGTCCCGCGACAGCTCGGCATGGGGCCAGCAAGGGCCCCCCTCTCCACTCCCTCTTCACGCACAGTGCGGCTGCAAGTGAATAGCCCTCCAGGCCTCTGCGGTCTATCATGGCGCGCAAGCAGCCACGGCGATGATTTGTCGGCTATGGGAGGTCATTGTCGCGCTGCAGAGCATGGACTTTGACCTCATGCTAGTAGCCCTGATAACCAGCCATAACTTGAAAAAGCCGGTCACGGTCGATAGTGCCCTTGTCGCGACAGTCCGCAGTCATGTCTCGGGCGCCACACCACTGAACGTCATAAGTGATCCCGGGGTCGAGAAAATCTCTATGAAGCAACTGATGTGACCCAACAGCCTCTTCTCACTGGGAATCTTGAGATCCATGCGGGAAAAAATGCACTCCGATTCTGCATCAATCGTGAGGGATATTCGGATACAGAGTCAACCGTGTTCACGGAGGCGTTGGAGCTCATAAGGGGTCAGTTGTCCCTTGATGTGCTCATGTCGATCTATCAATGTGGGGTAACATTCGTCTAGGCTGTGAGTGGCGGCAAGTGCCTTGGCTGCGTAGCTGGGCCTGACATGGCGGTGGTGCGATGTGCGCTGGCTGTCGATGCAATGTGCGACTTCCTCCTTGCTGCACGTGTTTATTGCCCCCTCGGGGTTTTCCTCAACGTAAGAGAGCCACACAAGGACCTCGAACGGGGTCCGAAGAAGCACACATCAGTGATTCCCTTGGTTGTTCGACTGATCTGATGTTCGCATTCTCGCCTTTTCGGGCTGCCTTCAGCTCAACACGGCCCCAAAAGACCCCACGATAGCCCGAGAGGCATCCAAGACGGCCCCTAGACGACCCAACCGGGCCTGCCGTGGGACCCAAGATGGCCTTAGGAGGCCCTTCGACGGCCCAAGACGGCGCCAAGACGGCCTGGCGTGGGACTCAAGACGGCCCCACGACGGTCAAGAGAGCCCGAAGACGGCCCACGAGACACCCAAGCTGGCACAAGAGGGCCCAAAGACGGCCCAAGAGGGCCCCAAGGGACCCTCATGACTGCCTCACAGAAGGCCAAGACAACCCCAAGACGACCAAACCGAGATTCATCATCGTCACCATCATCATCATCATCATCATCATCATCATCATCATCATCATCATCATCATCATCCTCATCATCATCATCATCATCATCATCATCATCACCATCATCATCATCAGCATCAGCAACCATATCATCACCCTCACCATCACCATCAAGATCATCAGCATCAGCATCACCATCATCCTCATTCCCAGCACCAGCAGCATCGTAAACCTCAACATCAACATCATCGCCACCATCGTTCATCATCATCATCATCATCATCATCATCATCATCATCATCATCATCATCATCTTCATCATCATCATCAGCATCGACATCAACATCATCGTCACCATCATCATCATCATCAGCATCATCAGCGTCATCATCATCATCATCATCATGACCCCCATCACCCTCATAATCCTCATCATCCTCATCACGGCTCCCCTGAGCCTGGAGACAAGAGGTGTCACACGTGACGGCCTCCCGTGCCCCTGCGAACAGCCACCGCCCAGAATGGTGGGATGGCACGGCAGCGGGGCTTGCCGCAGGCAGCTGGAGCATACAGTCGAGGCATTGACCTAAGGAACCCTAAATAAGGAACGAGGCCCCTATTTTCCATAAGTTGAACTTCGATTTCGTATCGAAAACCTAAAGAAAATCCAAGGCAAGCTGCGAAACAATTAAAGAACACGGAGCCCCTCCCCAACGAAAAGGGTTCCTTCTTCAGGGCCCCGACTGTATTCATCTCACACACATAATCCCAATGCTCATGTTGAAAAAGCTTGCGAAATAACACTCGGAAAACAACGGGCCAAAGGCGTGCTGAGGTCTCCGGTAACTGGTTCACGGTATTTCTAGTTCGCTCGCGCGGGGCGGCCCCTGGGGGTCCCCTGACGAGAAGTACCCCGGCAAGGTCCCGGGAGAAGCCCCCAGAGCGCTCCAGGAGCGCACCAACAGGGCCCCGAGACGTCCCCGAGAGCCCCAAGAAGGGCCAAGGGAGAGTCCCAAGAAGAGCCAAGAGCGCCCAAGAGGCTCCCAAGCAGCCCCAGGAGGACCCCCAAACGCCCCCCAAGGCACGCAAGCAAGTGCCAGCGCTACAATATGGGCCGGCGGAAAGAGCGAAGCGATTGAATAACACTCGGAAAACAGCACAGTCAGTAAACTGCGGCGCGATGCCCCTGCATTTGTAGCGGTCCGAGGGCCCCCACCCCTTGTGGGAGGCCTCGCAGCCGACGAACGCACAAACGTCCCAGCCTGAGACCCCAAACCTCCGAATGCAAACCATGGGATGCAATCGATGTGCGCCAAACTGTGCGGTGCGAGCAACGTTTGCACCGAGCGCACGTGCCGCCCACGAGGCGACCATTCCCGGATACCAACGTGTCACCACACGACACCAAAGGCGGGCCCACCGAACGCACGGGGCGCCCACAAGGCGCCAACGACCAGTCACCAACTGGGCACCAGGCACAACCCTGGCGGACCCATCCAGTAACCACCCTAAACAAGAACGAACAGCCACCCCTCCAAAACAAACACACGAACACACGTCCAACAAAAAAGGCAATTAGGCAAACATGGAGAACACGCACCAACGTAAGACGGGCATACGATACATCAATGACATACACCAACAACAACCACCAAAACCACACATGAAGAAGACCACGACCGCACACATCAGAAACAACCGAAAAAAAAACAAACGACAACGCACTCCGTTACGGAATGCGCGATTTCAGAACGCGCAATGTGTTTTCTCAGTCGTCCTCCTTCTCCTCGTCCTGCTCCCCCCTCCCTCCTATCAAATGTTGTGTTGCACTTGACGCACATCGCTAGTACACATCAACACAGGGCACCAAGAACACACTTTTGCGTCGGCGGCTAGGCAGAGTGACTGCGCTGGCGGATGGAGCAAATGTAGGGCATACAAATTAAGGGCAGCAAGAACACACACACACACGCCAGCATGCAGCACGCGCGTGCGCAGCGTCCAAAATACAAAGGCCACACACCAAGGACGGGCATAGTGCATGCGCATCAAAAGCTCATTATTACAAGACACACTAACAGCATCAACAACGTATGCCAATAACAAGCATTTGCCATATATATATAAATACCTATACGACCACCCTTCGGGTGATAAGGAGGTTCGGGGGGGGGGAGGAACCAACGTCTCACTCGATCGGTCTCACTATCGATCTCACTATCGATCTCAGTATCGGTCTCGCTCGATCAATCTCCCTCGATCGATCTCACAATCGATCTCACAATCGATCTCACTCGATCTATCTCACACTCGATCTCACTCGATCATCATCATCATCATCATCATCATCATCATCATCATCATCATCATTGTCCTCATCATCATCAGCATCAGCATCACCATCATCATCATCATCATCATCATCATCAGCATCAACATCAGCATCAGCATCATCAGCAGCATCATCATCAGCATCACCATCACCATCATCATCATCATCATCATCGTCATCATCATCATCATCATCATCATCATCATCATCATCATCATCATCATCATCATCATCATCATCATCATCATCATCATCATCATCATCGCGGGACACCGCGGGACACCGGCGGGACACCGCGGGGCACCGCGGGACACCGCGGGACACCGCGCGGGCCACCGGCCGCCCGGAAGGGAGACATTTGGTCCGGCCGCGCCTCAGCCACACGGGACACCAGCGGGACACCGGCGGGACACCGCGGGCCACCGGCCGTCCGGAAGGGAGACATTTGGTCCGGCCGCGCCTCAGCCACAGGAGACTTTCTTCTCGCCCGCCCACGCAGCTTTGCCTCGCCCGCACGCACGGCACGCACGAACACGAAACCGAAATCGATTTCCCGGTAGGGGGGCTTTCTGTTCCACTTCGATCTCACCCCCTCACCTCCGATGTATATATATATATATATGCACATCGGATGATACACACTCATGTCGCACAGCCGAGACATATTACATCACAGATATACGCACGGATGATCTATACCATCCCCAGACAGCAAGATCACACATCCATAGCATGCATCCAACATGACAAGCAGCAGCGCCACACCATCAGCATGCACTGCGCAGCATACAGGTGTAACAATACTGCACGCAGCAACACACCGATAATCGATGCAACTGTCAGAACGCATGGTTATGCAACAACATGTGCAACCAATGGTAGGCAACAGTGGCATGTATGAAGAGCAACTATGGAAACCACAGGACACCAGCACCATACACCCTTGACACACATACTCGCAGACGCATCGCAAGCACATACCACAAGCGAGCAACAGAACAACATGCATGCACCACACATGAAACAAACAAACATACATAGCACACGAACAAACATGCGCATATACCAAACATCAAGCATCACCAAACGTGTAACAAATCAGACTGCAAAATACATGCGACACACACGAACACTTGTGCAATTGCTCCCTGGTGGTGACCGTCCGGAATACATGTAGAATGTAGAATTGAATGTGTGATGGAAGACCGCAAGATTCATCATTCGTGCCAGCGAACGTACGTCGGTGTGGCGTGCTCGCGGCACGTTCGCTCAAGCTCCCTCCTCTCCTCTCTGTATCCCCGCGTTCACCCCTTCCTCCCCCCATCTCTCTCCGTGCCTCCCTCCCACCGCCCTTCTCCCCTCCTCCTCTCCCCTCCGCCTGTCCTTCTTCCTACAGGCTGGCCTTCCTCTCCACCTGTCCATCCTCCCTGCTTGCCACTACCACATCTGATCCGCTCATCCTCTCTTCTCGTGGTATCCTCTTCCACTTCAGCCATCTTCCGAGATACTCTCTGGCTCCCAACTCGCCCCGATTCCGCCTTCCCACACGGGTCTCCGCGGGGTTCTTGGCCCCCTTGAGGATTTCGTACATGGCATCTATGTCTTCCTTAGTGGGCGGCAGGCTGTAAGCGAGCAGGATGCTGCCAGCTTGGGCCCTGAACAGTCGATCAATCTGACCGCCCTTCCCCCCCTCCTTAGCCTCCACCTCCTCCCCCTCCTCCTCTCCCCTCTCCTGGGCTGACACTGGGCGCGAGCTGGCAGCAGCCCGTGGCATGACCAACCAACCTACCTTCGGCATTCTGATCTCCAACTCCGTCGCCCCCTGGAGCCTCTGCGCTGGACCCTGGGGGGCCTCCCGGCAATTCCATGAAGTTGACGCAGGGCTTGCATCATGAGGAGAGCGCTGCGGGGGCGGGAGAGGCCTTGACTGTGCCAGTGCCTCGTCCGCCGATCCTGCTTCCCGACTGGGCTATTGAATCTCGAACCCGCCTTCCCCAGGGGCAGCGCCAAAGGGAGAAGAGGGGACAGAAGGGAAGGAGGGACTGTAGGGTGGGAGGGGGGAGGGCAGTAGGGAAGGATAGATGGGGGGAGGGACAGGAGGGATGGGGAGGGAGAATGAGGAGAGAGGGAGAGTGGAGAAGGATGAAGGAGAGCAAGGGGAGGGAGTGCGAGGTGGATGGAGGGAGGGTGGAAGAAAGCGGAGGGCGAGATGGAGTGGGAAGAAAAGGGAAGTGTGGATAGGTTCGTCCCAAATTCTTGATCAAAAAATGACATATGTGGATGCCTCGTCCCTTCCAAGTGTGGAATTCTCGATCCAAAATCCTGAATACGTTTGGTTCGTGCCATCCCACCTCCGTAAGCGCCTGGCAGCGGCTACAGCCACGGAGAAACAAATCAAATGGATCTCGTGGGATGCTACAGTCAAACCTACTACCATAAGGAACGATCGGTAAGGAACAAAGTCCCGCTCCGGGCCCCAAAATGCGCCTTGGTGCACGAAGAGCGCTAGAGGAACAACAATGGCCAGACCCAAAGAACAACAGTACCCGTTCGAACCCAGACTGTTCCCTATTTCAAAGCTGGGTACGCTGAACACTGTCCTGTAACTCACCTGGGACAAACACCATGAAACAAAACGCCTCATGTGATTCGTTCGTGGTTCGCTGTTTTAGGTCCGTGGCCTGTGCTTCGTGTTGGGTCATGATTCGTGATGTGTGGCCGCGTGCCAGGTTTCATGCTTAGGGATCCTAGGGCCTGGGACGACATGCAGTGTTTTTGTTTCAAACTTGCCTGATGCTGCGCTGTTCATTATCTGTGGATAGTGGCTCACTGTGCTTGAGCCGCGGATTTCGACTCGACTCTTGGCCTATGGCAGACTGTAGTTTGTCGTTCACGGTAGTTCGTGGTTCCCGGCACGAGGTGCACGGCGTGGTTCATGCTTCGCGACTTCTGGCTCGCCGTGGCTCGAGGTTCACTGTCCAATTGTGAGTGCCCATCCTCCCAGTCGGTGGTGATGACATGGTGGTTGTCGATTGGTTCATAGTCCGTCGCTCGTGGCTCTTGGTTGGTGGTGTAATTCATGAGTCGTGGAAGGATAATGGGGCTCTCTTCTATGGCCCGCTTTTCGCGGTTGGTAGTGACTCGTGGTTCCATGTTTTCGTTGGTTGGCAATGGCTCGTGGTTCACTGCAGTTTCCAGGTCCCCTCCGATCCTCTCCTCGTCCTCCACCACTGCGCATTCTGGAGCGGCGATAAAATCGGAGCGCCAGGGAGGAGGCGTGGCAACTGGGAGACCACCCCGCGTCATTAGAGGCCACCTGCAGCAACGTGTCCACCGCTCGCTGCACGGCGGCGCATTGCTGCCGGGATCGGCTAAAACGGTCCGTCGGCTTCGCGGAGGGCTCTAGCGAACCAGGCCACCTTCCTTGGTCGCCTCCTGGATGGTTTGCGAGATCGCGCGCATGTGACCCACTCCGCCTTCCATCAATCAGATCCAGTGGCTGGTGTTTTCCTGTTTTCGCGCTGGACAACACAACCCCCATGGATCTTCCATTGCCACATGGCCCTTGTCGGAGAAGCGCTGGCAGCTCAAGGAATTTAACTCGTCGAGCGTATCTTTAGCCTTTTTCGTCGATGGCCAAGATGCGGTCGCTGCACGTGTCCACGGCCTTCTCGAAATCACGGGTGGTCAGTTCGGGGGATGTGTCGGTCTTTCTTGCTGGAACCACTTCACATGGATCGCACCTGCGTGCCCGTCCCCCGCTGGCCGTGCGATGCGCGCTTGCGCCCGCCTGATTCGACCACGCCACGGGAAGACTGCGGCAAGGCGGGCCGCGTCAACGGGCAACGGCCCGTCAAGGAAATTACATGGTCTTGCGCACCCTCTGGGTATACTGGGCCGCTACTCGAGCCCACTCCTCTTCCAAGACATCACCCTCCTTCTTGACTCATGCTCCTTCGCCTCGCCGTCGTCCTCCTTCCCCCCTCTCCTCCCCTGCCCAGCCACAATGCTCCGGCCATGCCGCTCCCTCCGCGGGACCTCGGCGCAGCAACGATGCTATCGCGAACGGCAGGAGGAGGAGGAGGAGGAGGAGGAGGAGGAGGAGGAGGACCACGCTCGTTCGGCGATCCGTGCGACGGACGCGCGGACCCATTGGGCCCTCGGCGCCCCACATTGCGCGGCAGTCGGAGGCCGCCCGTCTCGTGGGCGGAGGGCGCAGGAACGCCTAGCGGTCCGCCCTCCTCCTCCTCCTCCTCCTCCTCCTCCTCCTCGTCCTCCTCCTCCTCCTCCTCCTCCTCCTCCTCCTCCACCTCTTCCTCCCGAATGGTGGCCTTCGCCGCGCATGTCCGCGGCCCTGTCGCACGTCGCGTTCGTCTGCCGCACCTGGAGCTGCATGCAGCTCACAGCGGGGGCCACCCCCCGTGAGTGCAGGGCCGGGGCGGGCCAGGCCCAAGCCCTTGTTGGTTGCAGGCCTCGGCTCGCCAGCGAGGGCGGCCGAACTCCCCCTCTAGGTGAGCACTCGTAACTCTTACCCAGCTTCGATCGCAGCGCAGCACGAGAAGGGATAGAGGAGGCGCGACGCGAAGCGACGCGCGCGAACCCTCTTTGCACCCGCCCGCTGCGCGAGCGCAAACGTGACGCGCGGAGGGCCCCCCCCCCCTCGCTCAGGCCAAAGATGGCCACGCGGGGCCAAGCCCGAAACTCGCAGCGGGGCTACCGCCGCTCAATATGAAACGCGCCTACTCGAGGGGCGAAACACACGCGCCGCCGAAGCGCTCCCATCAGGGGGCTCTTGGGCGCGAGTTCACCCCGGGGCCCCGCCCAAGAGAACGAGGACGGGGGAAACGCCCCGGACCCCCAACAGGGGCGGCGCCACGCGCGCGGGAGCGGGGCGGGACGCGGGGGGAACGCCACGCCTCAGGCTGGGCGACAGCGCGCGGCCCCACAAAAGGTAGAAGTTGAAGTCGAGGGGCTTCGCGCTGGAGAATGTGACGAAGCCCGCTGAGACGCGGACGTCCCGATCCAACAGTTGGGCTTGCAGTCCTTGACGGGGCGAGGCGCGGGGGGCCTGCCCGCGCTCTCTTCCTCGCTGGTCGGGGCGGCTTGCGCCTCCCAGCGCTCGCGGCGCAGTGCCACTCGCGCAACGTGGGTTCTGTCTTGGCCCCCTGGTTACATATCGCCGTCGTTTGTCTGAATAGATAATGTCCTTGTCGGACTCGTCGGGTTCCCCCCGCGCCTCGCTCGCCTCCATTTCAGCGTCGGGTGGCCCCGACGCGTCGTCGCCCGGTGGTTCTCGAGCACCGGGTCGCCCCGTCGCGGCAGCGCCAGGTTGCCCCGTCGCATCTCGGGCCCCGGGGCGACAGCATTCGCGGCGCGGACAATTCATCAATCCTATATCACAGGCGGACCACATGCGCCATGGGCACTCCCAAGCCAAACGGGGCGCCGCACGATTGGCGACGTCCTCGGTCGCGGCCTGGGAGGACGATCCCCCTCCAGACCACGCCGGTGAAGCTGGCCCTCTGTCGGCGACTCGCTCGGGGGCCGCTGGTAGACCGACGAAGCGCCCTGGCCAAGGGTCGCCCGCAGGTCGTTTCCAGGACCGCCTGGCAGGACGGGCGAGGCGCGGGGCGCCGTTTAAGTATCTCACGCGCCCGTCGCCCACGACGACGGAGGCGCCGTTGCCCGCCCCGTGTAAAACTTGCAGCCGCGGCCGTTGATCAGACGACCGCGGGAAAAACACTGGGGGCGCGTTATCCAGGATGACCGGGCCCACCTTGGAGCCCATCGGAGGGTCGCCGAAGATCGCGTGGGCCGCCTCTTCGGCGACCGCCGGGCCGTCGGCGGTCGGGGGCATCGCGCCCTCGCCCGACGCGCCCATGATCGCTCCCTTATGCTACTTCGCGACCAACGAGGTCGAAGCACTATCCCAGATCGATCAAGCATTCGCGTCCTCGTGCAGCGCAAGGAACGCCGGAGTTGGAGGGTGGCCACGGACGGCGTCGAATCCGAATCCCAGACAATCACGACCCTGCTGCGTGAGTCGGCATCTGATGCCTGGTGTGGGTCATCGCTGCTAACCGACCCCGGGCTGGGGCAATCTTTGCTGCGCCGATCGCGAACACCGCTGCGCTGGGTCTCTGTCTCCGCCTCTGGCCGGGAAGCTGCCTGCTGGGCAGCGGGCTGAGACTCGTCGTTGGAATGCTAAAGTGGCGCAACCTATCGCCGTTGATCAACCTCGGTGGATCCTCGTTTCCAAAATACTTCCGAGCCCGGTTGGCCAGCAGAGTGCTGGCCGCGATCTCAGACGCATCCGCCTTGCATCTAATGCGCGCGCACCGCGGGCATAGGTCTCGTCTTCGCATGCGATTTAGCCGGCTTGGTTGCAAGACCCCAACCCTTCACAAATTAACATGCAGTTCGGCCACCTCTGTGGCCGAGCCGGCAGAACGGGCCACTCGGGTTCCAGTGGCAGGACTTCCCTCGCGCCGAGCAGACTCGGCGCTAACCCCGGGGCTCGAGGGCTGCCCCCGACGGTTCGACGTAGCGCATCGCCCCCGTTGAACGGGGCGCGCCCGTAACGCGCGTCTGGCTGGTCGAGGCGCCCTGCGTGGCCGAGGGGCGCAGATGCTCCCCCGCCCTGTCCGAAGGCTGCGTTTGCGGCCCTTCGGGCTGCTTTCTCGTCCGCCCGTAGGGCCGCCACCTCGGCCGGTGCTTCTCGATGGCCCCCTGCCGCGAATGTCTGGTGGAGTTGTCCGCGCCTTTTTCTTCGGCCGGGCGATTGTTTCCTGCCTCCCCCTGGCGAGCGGCTTCCACTGGTGCTCCTGCGCCTGGAACGTTCCCCACCCCTCCTGCGGGCCCCGTTCGGGGCGCGGGAAGAGGGGCGAGTCTTCTCGCGTTGACCAGCGCGGCTATTTGGGCGGCCCCCGCGATTGCCGCGACCCCGCTCTAGAGCTGGACTTGAACGCTGGCGCGCCCGATCTGTCCAGGTGGGCGAATGTCACTTGCTGCCGAACCTTCTGCCCACACTCTGGTAGATGGAGCATGCTTTCTTATCCAAGTCTTCGCAGCCAGAGCCATCGAATTTACCGTCGCTAGCGCGGGCCATGCAAAACTCCCCGGGTCCACTGTCAGCGTCGGGTTGGCCCGCCGCAAGCGCGTTCTTGCCGCCCTTCATGCGTCCGCGGATCGTCGCGATGGCATGTCGCCATGGGCAGAGCAGCTCCCGCGGTGAATCCAATTGCTGCGCGTGCCCCTGCCAACGGCCATGGTGCCCATGTTTCTGTCAACCATCTATCTCCTACACGTTGACGGACTTCGGCGCTCGAAGAGCCTCTGGCATCTGTCGTGAAACCGTTGGTCAATTTTGCATGGGCCGCCCCGCGCCGCTCGGTCGTCCGCGCCCGCGCTGGGCCCCACGTCTCGATCGCGCTCGCTTTGCGGGCGAAAGAAGGCTTCGCGGGCGCTCGCAGCGGGAGCGGAGGCTACGCCTAAGACTGCGAAGCCCCATGCGTCAAGAAACTGACTTGGAAGATCGCGCGCCATCTCTGCGCTGATCCTGCGAGCGAAGTCACAGACGCAGCCATCGGATTCAACGAGTTGGGGCCAGCCCATGGTCGCGAAAAAGGATATGTAGCCCTTGTGCGGAGCATCCGCGTGCTACGGCTTCTTCCTCACGGGTGATTCTCCAGTCCTTCGAGGTCATCGCTGTTCGAGGTATCTCTCAGCGCTGACGGTGTTGTTATGCATCGGGCGCGTCGAAGTCTCCGCGGTCAGAGAGCTGCTCGCGCGCGGCGCTATATGCATGCATCAACCTCGCGGAGCCATTGGGATGCCAGTTCTGGTCTGCCAGGCAACGAGCTGACGCTCTCACGCGCGCCCTGCTTCTGCCCTCGGGAGAAGGGGGCTGCGGGCGGAGGTCGGAACGTGAACCGCTCTGCCCCCTTACATTTCTTATCCATCGCACCATTCACGCCCCCCCCCCCCCCCCCCGCGCACGCCTGCAAATTGGCGGTCTCGAAATGAATCTCCGCCCGCCTCTGGTCGGTCGATTTCGCGCGGTGGAGGACCTGATGGTTGGTTTTGTTGGGTCCAGGCTTGGGGAGCTGTTCCCGAGGCCCGCGCAGGGCGGGCGATTGTTCCCCGGCGCCGGGCGCCTCGGAGTGGCTGGTGTTTCGCGCTGCTGAAAACTAGGCGTCCACTCAGGATGTGGCCGCGGTGGCGGCGGAGGCGTAGATGTCGAGGCGCCGTCGAAAGGTTTCTCGCTGACCTCGGCGCAAGGTTGCCCCGCCGCAGGCGGCGGAGCATCGGGATTCTTCTGCGCGCGATTATCGGGCGCTGGAACGGCCTCGACTGTTGGCGGGCGGGCGCCTCCGACAACTCTCCGATCCGCCCATTTTCTCGCTTGGCGGCGACGGGCCGTCGCGGTCCACCGCTGTTCGCCCGGGCGGGCTCGCGCGCCCAATGACTGGCGAAGGCCGCCTGTGCTAATTATCCATTCTCGCTTGAATTAAGGCGTTCGTCGATAGTTTGTCGCTGCGCGCCGTGCATCGCTTCGAAGGTCTTGAGCATGGGCAGAGATCTGTTGGGTCAGGGCGTTGTTATCACGTTCCAGCTCCGGGGCGCGTCTTTCGAGCGTCGACAAGGGCTGTTGAGCCACGTTTGCGTCGGGTTGCTCCGTCGCGATTTGCAGTTGTCGTTGAAGTAAGTATGCATTCAATTGCATTGAGGCGCCCCGCTTTTGTGACTCGCTGGTGGGATTAAGGGGCACGCGCGCTCGCCGCAAAAATGTTTCCGGAGACTTTGCGGGCAGTGGGCCCACACTTTGCGTTTGTTGCGACTGACGGAAACTTGCAACCTCCGCGAAGGACGCCAGCAGCCTGTCAGAGTTGACCTCTTGTTGTTGCTCGACAATTCTGCGCTGCTCGTATAAAGCCTGCTCTTGTGCTGTGGCTATTGGCGGTTCAATGTCGGGAGTGCTCCAGCACTTGGGAACAACATTGAGATTTCAACGGCGTTTTTTTTTTTTGTTATATCCACCCTGGCAGCCTCGCTTGTCGCGCCTGGTCGAAAAGGTCGGGGGTCCTTGGCTCTGTCGCTTTGGCAGCTGGAGCCTCTGTCCCGTGTTGCGGCACAGGATAAAAGATAAAGGGTGCATTTCATTCGTTGTATCCCGTGCGGAAGCCTTGCCGTGCCAGCGGCGGACTGCCCTGCTGGTTCGGGGCTGGGGTGCCCCAAAGCATGAGCTCTTAAAATAGTTGGCGGTGGGTTCTGTTGACCCTTATTAATGGAACGGTATACCGTAAAGACTTGTGCGTGCCCCATTTGCTGATGTGTACCAGTTTGATTTGTTTGCTCCACGTCGAAAGACGTAGCGGTGATGATGGTTTCGGGGCTTCCTTCAAGTTCGCCCGCATTGGCCATATCTTAGTTGCAGTGCGCCGCGCTGCTTCGGCTGACGACCTCAGGGTAGGATTGGAATCGCCTTTGGCCAGACTCAAAACCTTGTTTGTTAAAGGCCTCTGCTCGCATCTGAAGGCGGCCAGGTTCCCTTTTTAAGTCAGCGGTCCTGGCCATTACCCGTCGCAGTCGCAGGCGCAGCAGCAAAGCGGAGCAGCAATGCCTTGTTTGTAAAATGCCTCCGCTCGCATCTGAAGGCGGCCAGGTTCCCTTTTTAAGCCAGCGGTCCTGGCCATTACCCGTCGCAGCCGCGGGCGCAGCAGCAAGAAAGGGAGACAGGCGACACGGCACGACGCGCGCGAGGCCCCCCGCTACCCGCCCGCTGCGCGAGCACAGATGCTGCGCGCGCGGCGGACTCCTCTCCTCGGTCCTCGCGAGGAGGGAGGAAGGCAGGCAGGAACGGAGAGGGGAAGGCCCAGGATGGTCCCACGGGGCCGACCCCGACACCCACAACGGGCAAGCCGCGCTCGCCCGCCCGCCTCTGTCAACACGCGTTCCAATTCGCCCCCCCCCCCCGCCGCCCCCGCCGCCTTTCCCCGCGACCGCTCTCCACCTCTTCCCCCTGCACAGGCGCGCAACGAGCTCCTGCGCGCCCCCGCTGTGGCCGCAGAGCGGCTCGTGCCCCATGTGGCCGCCGACCAGGATTAACGGGCGAAGATGGGTATAACAAATTCTTGTTTCGCTGTCGGGGGCGCCTGTCCCTGGGCGGCTGGAAAGTTTATACCCCTACGGTGCCACCGTAAGGGTATAAACTTTCCAGCCGCCCAGGGACAGGCGCCCCCGACAGCGAACAAGTTTATGTTATACCGCTCTTCGCTCGCTGACAGAAGCTCCACTCTCCAGCTCCTGCTCCCACGAGGTCGCCAGACCTCCGCGGCCACTCCTCTTCGGCGCGCCCCCGTGGCGACGGGGACGTCGTGCGGCGTGCGTGCGCCTGGCCTCTGCACACCGCCGCGGCCCCCGGCGCGCTACAGGACTGCGCCACCGTCGCCACCTGCAGAGCACGCCTCGTTCAGTCGGGGCGTTGACCTAAATAAGGAAGGAGGCTCATTTTTCCCATAAGTTAAAGTTCGATGTTCCCATCGAAAACATAAGAAACATCCGAGGCAAGCTGTGAAACACTTAGGGAACGCGGAGCCCCTCCCCAACCGAAAGGGTTCCTTCTTCAGGGCCCCGACTGTAACGCGCTGGTGGCGGCCGGCGTGCCAGGGCGACGCCTGGGCGTGGACAACGAGCCCTTTTTTGAGTTGCGTGGGCGACTGTGGGCGAGCGCCTCGGAATGGCCCGCGAGCAGACTGCGTCCTCTTGCACGCGTTTCTGGACGTGCCCAGGCCTGTCCAACTCGAACCCTGGCCTCTCGGATTTTTCAGGCCGCTTCGCGGCCGTCGTGCCCAGCGCTTCGCTGTGCGCAGTCATCTCCGCGTGCCGCACGCACGTACCTACTGCTCTGGAGAAGCCACCGGATGTCCGAGCTGCTCAGGCGGTTGCATACTGCACCGCACCGCGGACTGCGGCGCCTTTCGAGCCTTGTGCAGCTCACAGACCTTAGAATTGCGGAACTCTTTGGGGTGGTGGTATATTCCTCCCGTCACTGCACCTGACTCCGCGCACTGCGAGGTTTGAGCCAGACTGGCCTAGCCAAATAGCTTGAGCCAAAATGGCTGATCTGAACTTTGTGTGACGCCGACCCTCTGGAGCGCCAGCCAGCAGAGTGGATCAGAGCTCTGTATCAAAATCGCTCCTTGCTCCGAGGAAGCCTCATGCCAATCCGTCCCCTGGCTGACTACGACGCAAATGCCGCGCAGTAAGTTCCAATGTTTGCTCCAAAGCACTGGCGACAAGCTGTGGATGCGTGAGTCACAAGTGCGTTCGTGAGGTTTCGAATCCGCCTTCAATATATATATATATATATATATATATATATCCTCTCTTCCAACATCATACGAATGAATTATCAAAAGGGCGATCCGTGTCCTCCTCCCCCTCGTGAATGAATCATGCGCGCTTCGCTGGGCTTGAAGATTCTGCGCGCTCGACGAACAGAGTGGCAACGAGACCAAACATAACCAGCACCTGCCGAACATCGCGCCTCCAACATGTGTAACGCACAATTCACTGCCTGCCGGCTGGGACAAGTCTAGATCACGCGCCGTGAAACACACAAAAAATAGCGCGGAAAGGAACAACTGCTGAGGCGATCCTCATAAGTGTTATTTCGCTTCTTCAACTGCTCGTTGAGCATCCTGGCCGGCGCGTGCTAGACTCTAGACTGCAGGAAGATGATGACGAGGGGAGGACAAGGACGGGGAGAAGGAGGGGGATGAGGACGAGGAAGACAATAACGAGAAGTACGAGGAAAACTGCATAATAGCACCTTGCAAATTGGAATAGATTTCTGCATATATCCAACCGTGTACTGCCCTGCCTTTTGCCATACGGCGCCTGAATGAATCGATCGCTGCTCCCACCTTCGCCTCTTCCTCCTGCTCCTCCTCGTCTCACCCTCTCACGTCCGACCGATCCCCCCTCCTGATTCTCCTCCGACCCCACTGCCGCTGCCCCATGGCACGCCACTCGCACTAACCAGCCACAGCCAACCGTGGAGCACAAGAGGATGCGCCCCTCCAACGAATCACCTCCTCGCCCGAGAGTGCCTCAATGCCTCTCATCCTCCCCTGCTCTGACCTCTCCTGCCGCCGTTGCCTCCCCGGCCCCTTCTCACCTTGCTCGCACGTCCTCTCGCTCAGCCCGCCTCCCCTCCGGCGCGCACCGTGGCCCCCAGAGAATCGCGTGCAAGCAAGCAGCGAACCTGGACAGCATCCAGGACGTATTCGCTCTGCACTCGAGAAGGCAACACCGAATGAGATCCCCCATCGGAACGTACCCGCCAAAGGTTCCGGACGTCAGAAGGTCATGACAAGTCGCCCCAACAAACTTGCACATGGGGCTCGCACCTCTCTTACAAGAAACCACACAAGCCCTTCAGGGCGTGAGTGGCTCAGCACGTCAACTATTCCAACCAAAAACTTATCTTCGGAGATGGGGGCTTCCGCTGCCCATTCTTATACACACAACCTTTTCTCACTCGACCGGCCCCCCACCAAAGCAGATGTGAACAACCGCCCGGCATCCTTGTCAAACAAAACAAACAAGTAAAAAAATAGGTGGGACCATGTGGATCATGTTCGGGCGGTCCAAAGTGACCTTACACTGTTGTGTTGACACGGACGGCGCGGGTGCCATTATGTTGCCTGGCGCGTGCAAGCCTATCATCCCCCATCCCCCAAAACAGTGAGAAACGCACGTGGAGGCAAAACATTCGAGCATGCGCGGGCGCCCCCATATCACTTTGCATTTGGTTATTTGACAGGGGCGATGGGGGCGTCCTGGCACGCGAGGCGCACCTTGCAGGCGTCGCGCACCTGGCTGGCATCTGTATTGGTTCCCGATGGTTGTCGATGGCGGCCCCTGTCCGTGCCGAGACTCGGGTGGTACTCATTTGTCGGGTGGGCGGGTGGGAGTAAGCGAGACGGCTGTCATCCTTTGGGGGGGTAGCTTGATCTCTCTTCCATATTGATATGCATCCCATTCCCACCCGACTAGCGACAAACTAGGGCCAATGCAGGCACCACCCCAAACATCCCTTGCGACAAACAATGCGAAACGTACGTTGAATCAACATCAGGAACATGCGCGGACGCCCCGCGATTACTTCGCTTTGGTTTTGACCGGGACGGCGGGGTGCCGTCATATTACCTGCTGTGTGCAGTGCCAACGCTCCCCGAGCATCCCTCGCAAAAATAGTACAAAGTGCACGCTGCATCAGACGCTGGATCATGCGCGGACGCCCCACGATCATGCTGCATTTGTTTCTGATACAGACGGCGGGAAAGGCAACCCACCATCCCTTGCAAAACAAACACAGCGTGCGCCTTCCACCAGAACCGGGATCATGCGCGGACGCGCTGCGCTCACACTGCGTCGGTGTTTGACGGGAGTGGCGGGGGTGCCCGCAGGATTGCCTGCTGCGTGCAGGCCCACCGTCCCTCTCAACAGACAGTGCAGAACTCAGATTTCCAGGGACGGCGAGGGGGGCGGCATAACACTTGCAACGCGCCGGCCCACCAGCCCTGTCAGAAACAGAAGCAAAGGGATTGTGGGTGCACGCCCGCACAAAAGACGCAATGCTCGCAAACCCGCCGTCACTTTGTATTGAAGTTGGGCAGAGATGATGGGCACCTGGTGCGCGCGGCGCACCTGGCATGTGCGGCGCACCTCGCATTCTTTGCCCACCTGGCTGGCGTCTGCAGTTGTTCCCGATGGTTGTCGATGCAGGCCCCTGTCCATGCTGTGACGCGGATGCTACTTCTGTGCTGGGAGGGCGGGTGGGAGTGAGCGGGACGGCTTGCGGCTTGTGGGTAGCTTGACCGCCCCCCGCCAGCCCCCTTCCCCGAAGTCTGGAGGGCGGGGAGGGGCGTGCCGAGCTGGACCGTCCAAGAGTGCCTAAGATGGCTCCCCGTTGACTCCCCCCCCCGCACTCCCATGTGACCTCCGAAACTAGGAGAACAAAAAGTGGCATAAACATAAAAACTCGGAGGTCCGCGCGGATATCTCGGATCGGCGCTGAACCCCCCTCCCTGGCGCGCGGAGCGCGCCAGGGGCGGCGCCGGAGGCGCCGCCGGGGGGCCCCAGCGCCGATCCGAGAAATCCGCGCGGACCTCCGAGTTGTTATGTTGATGCCACTTTTTGTTCCCCGAATGTGACCTCCAACACCGCACAAGATGGCTCAAGACATCATCCGACGTGCCTCCAAGAAGCCCCAAGACGAGTCCAAGAAGCCAAGGAGCCTCCCAAGGACGCCCTCGAGAAGCCAAGTTCCTTCCAAAGTCAAAGGGGAAGCATTTGTTCGTGCCTGACTACCTACCAGACCACCCAAACCCAACCCGAAGACCCGAATTTCGGGTTGGGGGGGGGTAATGGGCTCCATACGTGTTTTTTCGATGCTCCCCGACCCCCCCCCCCACTGGAAATGGAGGGCAAATTGAAGCCTTCGGGTTGGGTTGGGGTGGTTTGGTGGATGGTGACTTCTCGTGTTTTCGCGTCCGATCTACCTCTGAAGTGTCCAGGCGGCATCCAAGAAGGCCCCGAAAGCGTCCCCAGAGAGCCCCAGAGGCCTCCCAAACGGCCCCAAGAGGGCGCAAGCATGGCCAATATGAACTGCCAAAAGGCCCCCATATCAAAAGGTCCGCGAAGGCATTTACTCCTGGGTCTGCTCAGGCTGATCCCGAGTTTCAGCTTGACGGCTGCCCCCATCGTTGTTCCCATGCTTCCTCTCATCCACTTCCCTGTTTCTGGGCAAGCTGATGGGAACACGCGAAACATCAGACATCGGCTGGGCCTTTCGAGCTTTCGCCCAGTGCCCGGCTTGTGGGCGCCCCGTGCGCTGCCTGCGATTTCTTGAGGGGGCCCACAGGCACACAAACAAATACACACACATAAAAGGAAACCCCCTATTCTCCAATATCTTCTGGGTCTCTGCCTCCCCCCACACACTCCCCATATTTTGCCATATCTTCCAGGGAGCCGACGATTACTTGTCCCTCTGTGATTCTTTCCCGGGCGGCGATCACGAGGCGGCCACGGGCGGCCACCAGCCGAGAACTTGGAAGACCCAGCAAGCTGCGGCCAGCGCTGCTAGGTGAACGCGTAGTACCCGATGCATGAAACTCGAAGTGACATGGGGGCAGTGGAGGGTTTCTCCGAAGGGCTTAGGCGACCCGCCCTCCTCCTCTCTCCTCCTCCTCCTCCTCCTCCTCCTCCTCCCCCTCCTCCTCCTCCTCCTCCTCCTCCTCCTCCTCCTCCTCCTCCTCCTCCGCCTCCGCCTCCCCTCCTCCTCCTCCTCCTCCTCCTCCTCCTCCTCCTCCTCCTCCTCCTCCTCCTCCTCCTCCTCCTCCCTGATTTCTGGGCGAAGATCAGGACAAAATCGGATCGGGATAACTCGAAATCTCTGAGAATCGGCGGGTTTGCAGGATGTATTGGGCGCCGCGGCCGCTCCAGAGCGTTCCGGAACGCTCTGAGAGCGCTCCGGAACGCTCTGGAGCGATCTATCCCGATCATAGCCCTGTTTCACCACACAGCCTGCACCTTCGTGGGCCCTGGAAGTCGGCTACACGCAAGAGTGACCCTGGGTCAGAATGACCTTTGGTGCGCGGCTTTCTGGTGGCCGCGGGGAGACCAAACCTGGGCGCGCAAGCCGCTGCTACCGCTTCGTTTTCGGGCCATCTGAGGGCCCATCTGTGCCCGCACCAAAGGTCACTCTGGCGAAAAGTCACTCTTACGTCTAATCGAAGAAAAAACAAGGCCGTTTTTTTACCGGTTCCGTTTTGCCGTTTTTGTTGCCGGTTCCGACGCCGTTTTTGTTACCGGTTCCGACGCCGTTTTTGTCACCGGTTCCGTCGCCGTTCTGTTACGGGTTCCCGCTCCGGTTCCAATCCTGGAGCCGGTTTTCTTGCCGTTTCTGGTCGCCGTTTTCTTTTGCCATTTCCATTTTCAAGGGACACTTTTTCGGAAACGGTGAAGAAACGGCCCTGCCGTTTCCAGGGCCCACTAGGGCCTGCACCACTTGTATTGCACCACGTAGCTCGCAATCAGCACATTGCACGACATGGACTGCATCACAGGTGCTCGACGACGTCAACAGGACAACTCATGTTGCACCAAACAGGCGGCACCCCAACACATGTTACCACACAGCCTGCACCGCACAAGTTGCACCACGAAGATTGCATCGTGAACATAAGCATATCTTGCAACACATAGGTTGCACCATACACGGGCTGCAGCACAACACATTGCACATCGAGTATGTAATCACCCAATTACTGTTTGGGGTTCACGCTGGCAAGCACTAAAACCCGAGACTCCAGCTTCCGATTTGAAATCTTGTGAGTACGCAGTGCACCCACGAGACCCTGAACGCGCAACTGCTCGGCTTCCCCAGCACAGTCGCATGGCAGCCGCGCAGCCTAGCGTGCCTGTCGGTGAGGTTGAAGTGGTGCGCTAACTGCGGTGTGGCAATACAGAGACATGCGGAATCATGCGTACAAATCGGCAAGACCACCATGTCACCTTCGCAGTTGATGATCCACCGAAAGGGCAATGATGCGATATCGAGGCTCCGATACCTTGCTCTGCAACAGTGAACATGAGTCGGATCACTGCGCAGCGGGAAGCAATTTCGAAAGAGCCAACCCCTAAACATCATGCAATCCATGAGGTACTCACTTTCCTCTCAAATGATTACTACGAGCCTGTACCTGTAGTGGAACATGGAAACTGCACCATCTGTGCCATGGGCCAGACTCGTAACAGACCTTGCCCCCAGGCCGCCACCGAGACGACTCGAATGCGTTCGAAGACCAACCCAAGATGGCCCCAAGACGGCCCAAGCCCAACTTATTTACGCCCGCCCCAAAAGCCGTCTCTGACATCGGGAAAAAAGCAACACCTACACTCTCGGCACGACTGATGGTAGGGGGAAATCTCCCCTGGATCTGCGCAGCGCGTTACTCTGCTGATTTGCAGCATTCGGCACACATGAGGGCTTCATCCCGCTGGTGCCCGCCAAATCAAGCTCTCCGCTGCACCCCCCAGAGCCCAGAGATACCCGAAAATGTCGTCACGTGTGCGCTGGGCAACACAAGGTGGGACAAAACCTTGTCTGAACACGCATAACGCAATCCTCTGGAACACCCTGCAGCCGGGCAGGAAAGTGGCGAGACTGCCACGCTCAGCACCACCCTGTTGGGGGGGGGTCGAGGGGTCAAGTATACAAAAAGAACTGAAAGAAACACGTGGCACGCGTGTCCTGGCTCATGCACGAGGAAGCGGCGAGGGCAAGGAGCAGGGTGAGGACGGGGGCAAACATCCAAGATGATGCAGTTGCGCCGCGAAACGGCCTAAGAACCATTTCGACGCGCATTTTGCTTCGAGGAAACGCAACATGGCTGAAAACGGCTCCAGAGGACCTCATGACGCCCCGAGAGGGCCTCCCAAATCACTAATTCCTCGCGTGTTCGAGTGATTCTTGCGTTCTCGACCTTCCTGACTCCTGAAGCGTCAAGACGGCCCGAGAGGCCCCCAAGACTGGTCCAAGACTGCCCAAACGGCATCTCAGAGGGCCTGGAGACGGCCCAACAGGGTCCAAGACACAAAAGGACCCTTAAGAGGGCCCCAGTAGACATCTCCCACGGCGACCTCAAAGACTTCCCCGCATGCTTCCACGAGGCCCCAAGGAGGCCCCAAGAAGCCCCCAGAGGGCATCGCCCAGGAGCCCTGACAAGGCTCCAAGACTCCCCCGAAGCCTCCAAGACGCCCCCAAGAAGCCCGCAACAGACGCGGAGGAAGAGGAGGACGAATCGGCGACCACCACACGCAGGCAGCACGACGGGCAGCGGCGAACAACGCAATACGAATGCGGCAGCCGTACATGTGATGTTTTGGGGGTCGGCGGAATGGAGGAAGCCTCTCGGGTCCACAACGCGGAACCGCACTTCAACCACGCAACCAGGGACAGTGAAAGATCGGTCGGCACCCCCACTCTGATGAGCGCACACAGGTTGGCTCCCAGATGTGACAACACGCGCGCAACTTCACATGGATCGGTGTCAGCGGCAACCCCTCACTTCGACGTTGGGCGAGACGAGATCGATGGCAGCATCACCCCTGCTCCAGAGTGGCAACGACGGTGCAGAGCAATACATGTGGCATGAAGCTGGGACAAGGCCGGCCACCGTGCCCTGAGGCACCAGTTGAAATGACCTCAGCTCCTTCGAATCCTATCCGAAAGATTCTTCCAGGGGCCGCAGCCTGGAGTTCCGGGCGCACCTCGGCACTTTCGAGGGTCCCTTGGCACTGTCGCATGACTTTTCTGGCGCCAAGAGGGACTCAAGACTGGCCCAGAGGGCCCCACAGTCCCCCGACACGGTCCGAGAGCGCCCCGAGTCGCCCGAGAGCGCTCCGCCTCCAGAAGGCCCAACAGGCCCCACGACGCCCCAAGGAGGGCTCCAAGAGGCCAGAATCACTGTTCCCAGTTTACTGTAGTTTTCAAAGCAGATTTCAGCGCTCTCACGTGTGCTCGCTTCCGAAACTCCAAGACTGCCCAAGAGGCCCCAGGTCGCCCCCAAGACGGCCCCAAGACGCCCTCCAAGAAGGCCCCAAGGGGCGGCCAACGAGAACCCCAGGAGGCCCCCAAGACGGCCCAAGGCCCACACAACTGCCCCCAGACGGCCCAGGGGCTTCAAGACGGCCCCACGAAGGCCCCAGGACGGCCCAAGAACCCTCCTGAGACGGCCCAAAGAGGCGAGGGAACGCGAAGGTGCTCTGGGGCCAGAGCGGCCCCAGAGACCGCCCCCCAAGACGCCCCGAGGGCCTCCCAAGAGGTCCCAAGCGACCCCTAACAAATACTAAGAGACCCAGGTCCCCAAGAGGCTTCCAAGAGGCCCCCAGGAGGCCCCAAATATGCCCAAAGAGGCTCCCGAGAAAGTAGCCCCAGAGGAAGACACATCACAAAGCCCCCGATATGGCCTCTGACCCACAACCCAGACACGCGGGACGCCGGCATGGCCCACGTGGTACCACGTGGGTACCACTTGAATCTTACAGCTCGGGGATCCTCCCAGGAAGCTTCCGAAAGACATCTCGAGAAACTCCTACAGGCATCCAAGACACCTCTGTCCCACAGCCCTGACATGGTGGCGGTATTGGCCGAAGGTCACCAGATAATCAGAAGGATGCGGTGCGTATGAATCTGTATATATAAATATACATTACATAAACCAAATACACCCCGCAGTAGCGGATAAGAGTGATGTGGCGGGTGGGCCAATGCGGCGCCTGCGACCCATCTGCGACCCACTCGCATCGCGACCCGCCCATAACCCATCACCCCGCTACCCCAAAACTCGTTGTCCGCTTACGTTTCCCCTCTTCTGGAATTCTCTTGGGCCGTCTTGACGCCTCTTGGGCCCCTTTTGGGCCTTCTTGTGCCGTATTGGGGCGACAGTGAGGCCCTCCTGGGCCGCGGTCGACGTCCTTGAGACCGATAAGGCGGCGATGCTAACATCATACGAAACGCGGTAAGGCGCGGCGTACAGGAGCTGCCGCACTGGGGCGTGAGATTTTGCAGCATCTTTGGCCCGGAAATGCAACGCTCTCCGACAGAGCGGCAGCTAGTGAGCTGCTGCGGGAGATGGTTGAATACACTGACCATTCCGAACGTCGACCTCTGGAGCAAAGAATAGTGGCCTGGCTCGATCGGCTCTTTCAGGGCCAAACTGTGCAAGCGCAAGTTCCCGAAGAAACCCTGTGATTCAAGGAGGCCAGAGGCATGAGGAAACCGGGAGAACAGGCAGGACTCCGTCGTCCACTCATGTTTCCCCTTTTCTGGACCTCTCTTGGGCCGTCTGGGAGGCCTCACGGGCCCCTTTCGGACGTTATCGTGCCGTCTTGGGGCGACAATTAGACCATCTTGGGCCGTGGTCGACGTTCTTGAAACTGATAAGGCGGCAGTGCTTACATCATGTGAAATCCAATGATATTTCCAATGCGATGTTGACGATTTGGGCTTATCGAGCCCAGGCTACGTTGGAAGCATCGCCTACCCGCCTGAGACCTTGCTAGAGACGGACTGGCATCAGGACCTGTTGTCCACTTATCTTCCTCCTTTTGTTTGTTTCTCGCGGGCCGTCTTGGAGGCCTCTTGGGCCCCTCTTGGGCCTTCTTGGGACGTCTCGGGGAGACAATGTGGCCTTCTTGAGCCGTGGTCGACGCTCTCAAGACCGAGAGGGCGGCGATGCTAACATCATACATAAACCAATCGGAAGTTGACGATTTGGGCCTCTCCGTTCTTGGGCCCTCCCAAACCTTCTCGCAAGGGCCCGAAAGCCCCCGGTGAGCCCCAAGAGGGCCCCACAGGAGGGCTCCAAGAAGGCCCCTGCGCCGCGACCCACATGCGACCCACCCGCGCCGCGACCCACCCGCGCCGCGACCCACCCACGACCCCCCCGCGACCCACCCACCGGGACGACGACGACGACGACGACGACGACGACGACGACGACGACGACGACGACGACGACATCAAAAACAACAATCATTTTAAGACTGTTCGCTCCTAACTGCCCGCGTGCCAGTCGACACGTGTATCCCAAACCCTTGATACCCGCCCTGTACGTCTTCGATCGTACCCCCATGAGGGTATATCTTCCTCACCTGCAGTGTGTATCCCGTGCAGCCCCTATGGCAAGGGAAGAGCGGACGGAGGAACGGAACAGAAACGGGGCAGGGAGGGGGACGGAGTCAGGATCTATGGATTCGGAGTGTGTTGGGGATTAGTTCTTCTGCTATGGAACGGCCAAGTGGGGCCAAGCAGACAGCGACGACGACGACGACGAGGAGGGCGACGAGGACGAAGGGGGAGGAAGAAAACAACGACGAGGGGGTGGAGGGCCAGCACCCCCATCCGTCCGATCGGCCCAAGCCAAGAGCGAGGGCAGACAGAAGAAACGCCTGGGAGTCATCTTGGAGCCAGATTGACACAATGTTGGGGTCAACTAGGGTTTTAAAGGGTCATCTTGAGGCGCTCTCGAGGTCGTCTCGGGCTCATGGAGCCGTCCCAGGGGCATCTCGGAGTAAAATGGGGGGTCGCGCGGTAGCCGTAGTTCAGGCAGACGACAATGGGTTCGTCTCGGTGTTCTCTTGGGGCCGCAGGGTCGCTCTGGGGTCATATTGGGGCCAATGATTAGCGGGGGTGGGCATCGTGGGGCGACAGGGGTAATCTTGTGATCCGTTCAAAACCCTTTTGGGTCCATCTTGGAATCATCTTTCCGTTGCTGCCTCTCTCGTTGTTGTTGTTACAGATGTTGCTGTTGCTGCTGGCGTTGATGCTCCTGGTGCCGCATATGCTGCCGTGGTGCTGGTGTTGTGTGAGATGTCGGGCCCTCTTGGAGCCATCTTGGGGCCCTCTTGGGGCCCTGCGGGAGCCCTCTGAAAGCCCTTCAGAGGCCTCCGAGAGGGCTAAGAATCCAACACACGTTTCACACACACACACACACCGCCTACTTATTGGAGAGCGTCGTGTGTTAACTGTGTTTTGAAATTGTGGGCCCTCTTAGAGCCATCTTGGGGCTCTCTCGGGGCCCTCTTTGGTCCTTGCGGGAGCCCTCTGAGGGCCCTAAGAGGCCTCCAAGAGGGCCAAGAATCCAACATACATTTAACACACACTGCCTCCTTATTGGAGAGCGTCTTCATTTGAAAGTGCGTTAACTTTCGAGCCCCCTCAGAACACCCTAAGAAGGCCCAAGAAGGCCCAAAGAGAGAGAGGGCATGATTTAGCTTCCACGCGGGGGGGTCACCATGTATCCGCTGTTTGTACTAATGCTTTCTCTTGCAGGGCTCGGCTTGAGGCTCGGAGGGCCTTCAGGAGGGTTCCAACATGAGATGTCCAAAGACTTCGCGTGAGCTGCGAATGCGATTGCGCTGCTCCTAGAGGGCTCCGAGACGGCCCCAGAGCGTTCTAAGACGCTCACAATGGTTTCAAGACGGCCAAAGCAACCCTGCGGACGCCCCCAGTGGGCTCCAAGAGGACCCCCTCAGGGGCTCCAAGAGGCAACAACCACAGTTGTTCTTTTGTGTTCTGAAGGGTTTTAGCGTTCTCGCATTTTCGGGGATCCAACGCTCCAAGACGGCCCAAGAGGCCACAGCATCGCCACGAAAGGCCCCCGAAGAGGGCCGCAAGACGACCCATGAGGCCCACAATGCGGCCCAGGAGGCCCTCAGGAAGGCCCCAAGAGGAGACCCAAGGGGCCACCAGAACTCACGCTGCGAGTTTTTGTCCATCAGGATCGCCTCTTGTGAAGCGGCCTGAGCTTATGCAAAGAGCCTTCGCAAGTAGACGCGGCCCCAGTGTCACCATGTATCCGAAAATTATACAAATTCGTACAATGTCTGAAACGATCGCGGAGCCTCTTGGAAGCCCTTTTGGGGGCCTCTTGGGGGTTCTTGGGGCCTGATAAAGGAACGGAATGGCCCGGAATGGCACCACCCGGAGTAGGGAAGCAGAGGGCTACGCTCGGACTGAACGTGGCCCCTACGAATAATTCCCTGCGCTTCGAGAGCATAGGAAGAATGGCATTCCTTGTCGTGACGGCAGCGGCGCGGGGAGGGGAGGGGAGGGGAGGCGACGGGCGAGGCTGGCCAACCGGAATGGCAGCGCCCGGTTGTGGCCTCAGCCAGTGCACACGCCCGAGCCACGCTCGGACCAACCGCGGTCCCGACCAGTCAACTGGGCAAGCGAGATACAAGGAGTGGGAAGGAGGCTGACGGGAGGAGGAGGAGGAGGAGGAGGAGGAGGAGGAGGAGGAGGAGGAGGAGGAGGAGGAGGAGGAAGGGAGGAAGGGGAGGAGGAGGAGGAGGAGGAGGAGGAGGAGGAGGGAGGAGGAGGAGGAGGAGGAGGAGGAGGAGGAGGAGGAGGAGGAGGAGGAAGGGGAGGAGGAGGAGGAGGAGGAGGGGAGAAGGGGGAAGGGAGAGGAGAAGATTCCCCGTCTTGGGGTTCTCTGGGACCGCCTTGGGGCCCTCTTCGGGACCTCTTGAGCCGTCTCGGGGCGGTCTTGGGGGCCTCTTTAGACGTCGTGGAGCGCCGAAGCTGAAAAGTCGAGACCTTCGAAAACACATAAAGACCTGAGGGGAATCATTGGTGTTTGCCTCTTGTGGCCATCTGGGGAATGCTCAGCAAATCCTCTTCGGCCGTCTGGGGGCATCTTAGGACGGAAAGCTGGAGGGCATCGTATTACGGAAGGCTCGAATTATCGCTTCGGGCTCCTGCGCTCGGGCCCATCTTGGGACCGTCTTCGGCCGTCTTAGGCGCCTCTAGGGACGCTCGGAGCCCACTTGGGCCGTTTCGGGGCACTCTAGGGGGGCCTCTTGGCCCGTCTCGGGGCAGTCTTGGAGGCCTCTTGGGACGTCGTGGAGCGCTGGAAGCTGGAAAAGTCGAGAATACCGAGAACATTTAAAAACCTGTGGGTGATCATTTGTTTGTGCCTCTTGGGCCCCTCTGGGGAGCGCTCTTCGTGTCCTCGTGGGCCGTCTGGGGGCATCTTAGGACGGAAGGCTAGACTTATCCATTCGGGTTCCTGCTCTTCAGGCCCTATTGGGACCGTCTGGCCATCTTAGGCCGTCTCGGACCCCTCTTGCCAGACTTGGGACCCTCTTGGCCCATCTTGGGGCCCTCTTTGCCCGTCTCGTGGCGGTCTTGGGGGCTTCTTGTGACGTCGTGTGGAGCGTCGGAAGTTCGAAAGTCGAGAACCCCAGAAACATTGAATTAGCCTGGCGAAGGACGCGACCACATGCAGTTGCGAATACCGTCGTTGTGAGTATCGCCTTCGGTGGATCTCCATCTGAGGCCATGAAGCGCGTGACGGGTGCCGAAATGTCGCGGGGCCACCATGCGGGCGCTGCCTCAGGGGCCGTCGAGCATCGCGAGGAAAATGAAATGAAGTGGGGCCAACAACAGGGGCCACTGGGGCCTTTGGTGGAGCTCCCCATGGGGCCCCTAAAACGTGTGAGAGGCGCCGGCATGGGGAGTGGAAGCGCATGCGGGCGCTGCCACTGGAGCCTTCGGTGAAACTCCCTAGTGAGCCACGAAGCCACGTGCGAACGCTGCCACCAGAGCCATCGGTGGAGCCCCAATAGGGCCACGAAACGTGTGAGGGGTGTGCTGGAATGGAGCTCGGAACCAAATGCGGGCGCTGCCATTGGGGCCTTCAGTAAAGCTCCCAGTAGGGCCACGAAACGTATGCACGCGGGCGCTGCCACTGGGGCCTTCGGTGAAGCTCCCCATGGGATCACGAGACGTGTGAGTGGTGCACCGCAACGGCGGTGGGTCTGCATGCGGACGCTGTCAATGTTGCCTCCGGTGGAGCTCCCCCTGGGGACACGAAACGTGTGAAGGGTGTGCGTGAAGGGTGTGCTGACATGAGGGTGGAACCGCATGCGAACGCTGCCACTGGGGCCTTCGGTAGAGCTCCCTTTGGGGCCACGAAGCGTGTGAGGAGTGTGCTGGAATGGAGGGTGGAACCGCATGCGAAGGCTGCCACTGGGGCCTTTGGTGGAACTCCCTGTGGGGGCACGAGACGTGTGAGGGGTGCACTGAAGTGGAGGGTGGAAGTGCATGCAGGCGCTGCCCCTGGGGCCTTTGATGGAGGTCCCTTTGGGGCCACGAAACGTGTGCGGGGTGTGCCAAAATGAAGGGTGGAACTACATGCGGGTGCTGCCCCTGGGGCCTTCGGTGGAGCGGAGCCATGAAACGTGTGGGGGGTGCACCGCACTGGGGGTGGAACTGCATGCGGGCGCTGCCACTGGCGCCTTGAGTGGAGCTCCCCATGGGATCACGAAGCGTGTGAAGGGTGTGCCGAAATACGTAACGGGTGGACCTGCATGCGGGCGCTGCCACTGGCGCCCTGAGTGGAGCCCCCTATGGGTACACGAACGGTGTGAGGGGTGCACCAACATGGGGGTGGAACTGCATGCGGGAGCTGCCACTGGAGCCTTCGGTGGAGTTCCCTATGAGGCCACGTGAGAGGCATGCCGAAGCTGATGGCGACGGTGTTGATGACGGCGGCGATGATGACGACGACGACAACGACGATGATGACGATACTGCTGCTGCTGCTGCTGCTGCTGCTGATGATGATGATGATGATGAGGATGTTGATGACGATACTGATGGTGATGATGATGATGATGATGATGCTGATACTGATGCTGCTGATGGTGATGATGATGATGATGGTGATGATGATGATGATGATGATGGTTATGATGATGATGATGATGATGATGGTGATGCTGATGATGATGATGCTGGTAGTGATGATGATGCGGAGGATGACGGTGGTGATGATGGTGATACTGATGATAGGATAGTGCTGCTGATGCTTATTGTGATGATGATGATGATGCTGATGGTGATGTTGATGGTGATGATGCTGCTGATGACGATGATGACGATGTTGCCCATGGTGCTGATGATGGTGGTAGATTATGATGGTGATGCTTATGATGATGCTGGTGATGATGACGATGACGATGGCAATGCTGATGCTGCTGCTTCTGCTGCTGCTGATGATGACTGTTGATGATGGTGCGGAGGAGGATAAGGATCAGGATGATGATGATAATGCTGCTGATGATGATGATGATGATGATGATGATGATGATGATGATGATGATGATGATAAGGTTGATGATGCTCTCTCTCTCTCTCTCTTCACCTCTTGGTTTCTGTTCGCCCTCCCCCCGCAGGTCGCGGGGGGCGCTCGATGGCATCGGCGCTTCGACGCGAACTCGTCCGCGTCACCGAGTCACCGAGGAGGAGGGGATGAGGAGGAGGATGATGATGGCGCTGATGATACTGATGTTGGTGATGACGATGCCGCTGATGATGGTGATGAGCATGATGTTGATGCTCTTGCTGATGTTGATGCTGATGCTGATGCTGCTGATGATGATGATGATGATGGTGCTGATGAATCTGATGATGCTGATGTTGATGATGATTTTGATTATGATTATGATGATGCTGTTGATGACGATGATGACGATGTTGACGATGGTGCTAATGGCGGTGGTAGAATATGATGATGATGACGATGACGATGACGATGACGATGACGATGATGATGCTGATGCTGATGCTGATGCTGATGATGATGATGATGATGATGATGATGATGATGATGATGATGATGATGATGATGATGATGATGATGATGATGGGGTGACAGGAGGGGGCAGCGGGAGGAGGAGAAGTAAGGAGAACGCGGGGCGCTGTCCATTCAAAACCAGGACCCAACACCACAGGATGGATGGGAAAAACCTGGGAGCAGTCACGGTGTTTTGCCTCTTGGGGCCCTCGGGGGAGCGCTCGTCGAGCTCTCTTGCTCCGTCTTGAAGCTATCTGGGGCCGTCCAGAAACCGCGCGGGACACCTGGAAGCCTTGTCCCTGTGACGCAGCTTCAGGCCGTCTGGGCGACTCTTGGGCCGCTGGGGAGGGTCCCCCGGGGCAGCTGGGAGAAAGCACCTGGCCCTGTGCTCCAAAATGGTGAGATGGCGGCATGCGGGCGCTGGCGATGGGGCCGTCGGTGGAGATCTACATTGAGCACCGAAACGTGTGAGGGGCGTGTGGCATGCGGGCGGTGACGCTTGGGCTGTCGGTGTGGCTCCCGTCGGGGCCACGTACCGTGTCAGAGGTGTGCGACGTGGTGTGGCGGCGGCATGCGGACGCCGACAGTGGGGCCTTTGGTGGAGCGCCCGTTGGGGCCACGAATCGTGCGTGGGATGTGCCGAATTGTTGGCGAGCTGGCCGTCATGCGGACGTAGCCACAAGATCCTGAGGGGGAGGTTGCAATGCGAGGGGTGTGCCGAAATTGCAAAGGTCGCATGCGGGCGCTGCCATTGGGGCCTCCGGTGGAACTCCCTCCTGGGGCCACGAACCGTGTGAGGGGGGCGCCAAACTATCGAGATGGCGGAATGCGGGCGCCGGGAATTCGGCATACGGTCGGGCTCCCCGTGGGGCCACGAAACAACGTTTAGGATGCGTGCCGAACTGGTGAGGTGGCGTCGTGCGGGCGCGGGGACTGAGGTCTTCGGTGGACCTCCCGAGGAGCCCACGAAAGTGTTAGCGGTGTGTCGACATGGTGAGGTGGCGGCATGCGGGCGCTGGCGCTGAGACCTTCTGGGAAGACCCTGTGGGGCAACGAACTGTGAAGGATGTGCGGCATCCGGGTGGGGGCACTGAGGCCGTCGGTGGAGCTCCCTTCGAGGCCACGAGCCGTGTGAGGGGTGTGCGGGCTGGGTGCGGCGGCTGCATGCTGACGCTGGTAGTGAGGCCTCTGGTGGAGCACACGAAACGTGCGAGGTGTGTGTGTGTGTGTGTGCCGACAGAGCGCATCGGGGCATGCGAGCGCTGCACTGGAGCCCGCGGGGGAGCTCCCAGTGGGGCCGCGAGGCTCGTGAGCTCGTGGAGGGCGTGCACCAACAACGGCGGTGGCATGCGGGGGTCGGCACCGGGGCCTTCGGTGGAGCTCCCGATGGGACCACGGCACGTGCGAGGAGGGTGCCTGGATGGGCAGGTGGCGTCTGTCGTGCGGGCGCTGGCGCCGAGGCCTCGGCCGGAGCTCCTCGTGGAGCCACGAAACATGCGGCTAGTCTCCCCAAAGATCTGTCCCCCTGGGGCTGGACGGCATGCCTCGCGAAGCGTTAGAGCGTGCAAGAGGACCGAAGATGGCGCTGAGAGGGCCTCAGCGAGCGCAAGATGGCCTCCAAGCAGGTTCAAGATGTAGCTGAAGATGGGCTAGTATTACGGTTGGGGCACTGAATAAGAAACCCTTAGATAAGGGATCCAGGGTCTGGATCCCAGTGGAATTCCAATCGAGGCTTGGCCATGAATATCACCGCCGCCCTCATCAGATACGGAACCCTCCAGGGTCTGCAGCATCTTGGGCGCATTCCTTAACCAACGCCCCCACCGTATGTGGAACATGCTCCAAGAGGCTCGAAGAGCGCCCATGGCGGCTCGAAGTGTCCACGGAGTCTCCGAGAGCACCCCTGGGAAGCCAAGATCCTTGCATCACCTTGTCGGAACTGATGTGTGTTTTGCGAGGCCCCGCCAAAATCCCTGCGGAAGGGGGAGGATGGGGTGATGATGTTGCGTAGGGGAGGGCGCGACGGAACGATACAGCGGCAGAAGAGGGAGAGAGAGAGAGAGAGGAGAGGGAGAGGGAGAGGGAGCGAGAGAGAGAAGAAAAGACACGAAGGCCATGCATAAATGAAGGCCAAACGTAAAGTTGAAAGGCGCCTAAAAAACTGCTGCGGTTCGGCCCCGTCCTCTGCTCAGATATCCGCCCACCCTGTCGGTGTATGGGAGATGCTGTCGTCGTCGCCGTCGCCGTCGCCATCGCCGTCGCCGCTCCCTTCCGTTTCCCCGGGCCCTCTTCAACCTCCAACCACAAAGAAATTGAGGCACGTCGAAGCCCCTTCCCTTCCCTTTGATCCCTTCCCCGTCGGGGGTGGGTGGGGGTGTGGGCGCGAGGGGTGGGGGGAGGGGTCCCGGGTCAGAATAGCGACCCCCCTGGGGCGCAGGAGGTTCCAGGCGTGGTTCGCCAGCGGGGGTCCTGGGGGAGGTCGCGCATATCAGGTGGGCGGCGCTGGCCGTAAGGCCTTCCCAATGCTGGTCTCCCACGCAACAGCTTTCAGACGCAAGCGCTATCTGCACTTCTGCACGGAGCAGATGCGCGAGGTACGTGAGAAAATTTGAGACTGAGTAACCTCGGCGCTTCTTGTCTGACAGACATTGGCGGCTCACGGCAGCCCGTCAGGAAAGCCGCCAGGAACGCCAGGAACGCCGTCAGGGAAGCCGCCAGGAAAGCCGCCGGGAAACCCTTCGGGCGCCCCAGGAAAGCCAGGGGTGGTGTCGCCGCCGCCTCCGCCCACGTAGCACTCGGGGTGGCCCACCTGGTCGCACTGGTCCGGGCAGCAGTGCCGGCAGTTGTAGCCGTTGATCGTCGGCGGAGGGCTGCTGCACTCCTGGTCTCCAGGGGTACTCGGAGTGGCGGGATTCGTTGTGCCGCCGCCGCCTCCGCCCACGTAGCACTCGGGGTGGCCCACCTGGTCGCACTGGTCCGGGCAGCAGTGCCGGCAGTTGTAGCCATTGATCGTCGGCGGAGGGCTGCTGCACTCCTGGTCTCCAGGGGTACTCGGAGTGGCGGGATTCGTTGTGCCGCCGCCGCCTCCGCCCACGTAGCACTCGGGGTGGCCCACCTGGTCGCACTGGTCCGGGCAGCAGTGCCTGCAGTTGTAGCCGTTGATCGTTGGCGGAGGGCTGCTGCACTCCTGGTCTCCAGGGGTACTCGGAGTGGCGGGATTCGTTGTGCCGCCGCCGCCTCCGCCCACGTAGCACTCGGGGTGGCCCACCTGGTCGCACTGGTCCGGGCAGCAGTGCCTGCAGTTGTAGCCGTTGATCGTCGGCGGAGGGCTGCTGCACTCCTGGTCTCCAGGGGTACTCGGAGTGGCGGGATTCGTTGTGCCGCCGCCGCCTCCGCCCACGTAGCACTCGGGGTGGCCCACCTGGTCGCACTGGTCCGGGCAGCAGTGCCTGCAGTTGTAGCCGTTGATCGTCGGCGGAGGGCTGCTGCACGTCTGGCCAGGCTGGTGCTGCAGGATCGTTTGATGCGTGCGCTGAAGGAGAGCCTGCTCATCATCTTTGGCATCGCAATTGTCGTTGTCCCAGCAATCGTCTGTCTGCGCGAGGGCCAGCGCAATCAGCCAGGCGCCTGTCAGGAAGCCTGCTAACGCCCGCATCGTTGCAGCAAGCGATGTTCTCTCAGGAGGAGCTTGGAAGCAGAGCAGCGCAACAGTGGACAGCAGAAGCTGAGCCAATCTGGTTAATTCGTCCTGGTTTGAAAACGGCTGCATGGTGCAGACCATTAAGCCGCGATCGATGAATACACATTTTGCTGCCTTCTCGGCTCCGGCCTGCCGCTTGAACAAGACCAACACCCGCGTTGGGCTTTGCCTGGGGGGTCGTTGCCCATTTGTTTCTCCAGCGCTGGGTAGTCCGAGATCCCACGCTTTTGGTTCCTGGGGCCCCAGAATGCCATCGAATGCTGCGCTGGGCGATGCAATGCTAGCAACGGAGCTGGCGCCGTGAGATTTACAGCGTACGTGCACGCTGTCTGCTTCTGCGCATTGGACAAGCTAGCACTGCAGAATCTAGCCTCGAACCCAGTGATGGGGTGCCATATGACACGCGTCACCTCGGGGACACTGGCTGCGCCACGACACAGCGACACATGCTTGACGAATTACGCTTGGCAGACGCAGTCGAACGCGCCCTCCAAGAAGTTGGCTCCATACCTGTCTGCGCCACGTATGCAGAACTCAGATATGCTGATGTGCCATGAAGTGATTCGCGCTGCCATGCTGCACGCGTGCTTTGCATTACGCTGGTATGCAATGCATTGCATTGCATTGAATTGCATGTCATTGTCTCTCTGCGCATTGCGTTGTATGTGTGTGTGCCGTCTGCAGACAATTTTCCCCAAAGTGGGATCGCGCAACATTAGTGTGAGTATGCGACCCGCCGTCAGACGGTCTAGAAAAGGGCTGCCGACCCACGGTCCACTAATCTGTGAAACCAATGCAATGACCCGCGAACCAACAATCGGAGGATCTCACGGAACATCCAGGGATCGCGACTTGGCCACACTATCCTCCACTCAAGCACAAGGCACAAGAGTCTCCAGGACTTAAGCGCAAGGCTCAAGGCACGAGGGCTCAGGTACTGGGGGGCCCTGGGCACAAGCTCTCAAGCACGAGTTGCAGGGGCACGAGGCCCAAGCACAGGTGCTCATGCAGAAGCCACGCGGGCCTCCACGCCATGACCCCACTGGGCACGAGCGGGCTCCCCGACTGGACACGCGCGCGCGCTCGCCTGGAGGACCTCCCTCATCTGGGCGATGTGACACGCCAGATGGCACAGCGACCTTACGCCGTGGCTTACGCGGGCCGCCGGCGCGGCACGCCACGTTGGAGACGAGGGCGCTCACGCGCAACCTGACGCGGGCAGCTTACGCGCCAACGTCGGCGCAGACAACCCCGTTTTGTTTCGCCGCTCACCTGGAGATCACCCACCTGGAGAAGCGAGCGAGGCGCGGCCGACATCCCCGCGGGGACCCGGGGGGCTCGGCTCCTGGGTCCCCGGGCGCTGGCCCGTGCCCCCCGTGTGGGCAGAGGGACTTCATCACGTGATGCGAGATATCCTCCCCACACTCCTCCTCCTCCTCCTCCTCCTCCTCCGCCTCCTCCTCGTTCTCATCATCATCATCAGCAGCAGCAGCAACATCATCATCATCATCATCATCATCATCATCATCATCATCATCATCATCATCATCATCATTATCATCACCATCATCATCATCGTCATCATCATCGTCAGCAGCATCATCAACAGCATCATCAGCAGCATCATCAGCATCATCATCATTATCATTAGCATCATTAGCATCATCATCTGTATCATCAGCATCATCAGCATCAGCATCAGCATCAGCATCAGCATCAGCATCATCATCATCATCATCATCATCATCATCATCATCAGCAGCAGCATCATCATCATCATCATCGTCACCATCATCAACTTCCTCCTCCTCATCCCCTCCTCCTCCTCGGTGACTCGGTGGTGCGGACGAGTTCGCGTCGAAGAGCCGATGCCCTCGAGCGCCCCCCGCGACCTGCGGGGGGAGGGCGAACAGAAACCAAGAGGTGAAGAGAGAGAACAAGAAGGATAGCTGCAATGACGAAGATGCACCTACGGGAGAGGAGGGAGGGGGGTTGTAAGAGCCCGCACTCGCTGGCGCTCTCCTCCTCCTCCTGCTCCTCCGCCTCCTCCTCATCCAACTCCTCCTCTCCTCCTTCCCCTCCTCCTCCTCCTCCTCCACCCCCCCCCTCCTCCTCCTCCTCCGCCTCCTCCTCCTCCTCCTCCTCTCCCTCCTCTCTCCTCCTCCTCCTCCTCCCCTCCCTCCTCCTCCTCCTCCTCCTCCTCCTCCTCCTCCTCCTCCTCCTCCTCCCCTCCCTTTCCTCCTCCTCCTCCTTGCCTCTCCTGCTCGACGCCCTCTCCTTCTGAGAGTCGCATCGCGTGCGGGATCCGGGCTGCCGACCGTGGGAGCCGTGCACTCTGCCACGCGCGTGACAGTGGAGGTGTGCGGTAGAAGGGAACTTGTCAGAGAGAGGGAGAGAAGGAGAGATAGGAAGGCACCAACTATACACCAACACCGATCCTGGCCAGGATCGGTGTTGGTGTATAGTTGGTGCCCTCCGGAGAGAGGCAGAGCACAGTCTCCAGTTCAATTTGGACTCGAGCCCTTTTCCAAGCGCTCCCCATCCTCCCACGACCCGACAGGCTCAGGAGGCAGGCAGCCGGTGGGAGACGAGGAGGAGGAGGGATGACAGGAGGATGACTACGACGAGGTCAAATGAAGAAAAGCAACAACATGATAGTATACAACGAGAACAGAAGAAGAGAAGGAGGAGGAACCAAAAGGGGGTAGAAACCTTCTGCCCCCCTCTCCCTGCCCCCCCTCTCCCTCCTCGCCCCCTGCCACCCAAATCATACCCACACGCCCGCGCTTACTCCGGCCTCATTATATTATCGTGGCCTCCTCTCCCCAAAAGCCCCCGGGCTCCCTCTCCGCTGTTCCCCTCCCGATCTCTCCCTTCCTCTTCCCCCCCACCTTCCTTCCATCTGATGGGTGATGGGGTCAACAGGGACGTCGGAGAGAGAGAGAGAGAGAGGGAGAGAGAGAGAGAGGAGGGGGAAGAGGAGGAGCTGCCGATCTTAGTACGCGAGGTTTGCGAGTCGGCTGTGCAGCATTAGCGCTAGCGCCAGAGACAGGAGGAAGATTGCGACCGTCGGCGCGGCCGCGGGACCCCTGTCGCCAGCCGCATCCGGCCGCCCCGTTGGGGGTGCCTTGGTGGTGTGGCTATCTGTGTGCCAGATGATGCGGCCCTGCGTCCTGACCACACGTCCCCACGTGTCCTGCCGAGAGGGCGCTCACAAGGGGGCGGTAATAGACGAGCGCGTTCCACTACTCTCAAAGCAACTAATCGCAAATGGCCTGGATCCCCCGCGGGGGATCTACGATAAATGGCATCAAGGCAGACCTGTTTTTTTTCCAGACGCTTGCCAGTAGGCACTTTGCCAGCAGTGGAACGCGCTCGGTGAGGTAAGCCTCGACGGCCAGCAACGCGTGCAGCACTGCAGGTGCTCCCCAGACCCCCGACGTCATGAATTTTTCATGACGTCGACCCCCAGCGGTCTGGACCCATTCCCCGGGACCGGTTTTTCGTCCTGAGTCGTTTTTTGACGGTCCCGAGGTCCGGTAAGGGCCCCCGGAGGCCAAAAATAATGAAAAACCTCCCGTCGTGATTTTTTCATGACTCGAGGGGGTCTGGGTCTCTTGCGGGGTCCAAAGATGTTAAAACTTGGCCTGGCGACCGGCCCAACCCTGCGCAGGCGCGTGCAGCGCGGGGCGTGGCCCTCTCGCCGTGCGTACCGTGCGCGCTGGAGGGGGGAGGGGGGGGGGGCGGGGCAGAGCTCATGGCTGCGGAGCAGCAGCGTAGGAGCGCTTTGCTCCGTTGGGGGCGCGCGCGAGGTCCGTGTGCAGGGTTCGCCGAACATGGCTGGAGACCGGGCGCGGACTTGCCCACCGAGGCCGTCGGTGGATCACCCTGGGGGCAACGATCCGCGTGAGGGGGGGGGCGAAAAGGGCAGGAGGCGCGGCCGACTGGGGAGGTGGAGGTAATTAGCTGGAGCTCCCTGAGGGGCACAAAACGTGTGGGGGCTGCCGACCTTGGCGGGGGAAGAGGAGGAGAGAGCAGAGGAGAGAGCAGAGGAGAGAGCAGAGGAGGAGGAGGAGGAGGAGGAAGAGGAGGAGGAGGAGGAGGAGGAGGAGGACGAGGAGGAGGAGGAGGAGGAGGAGGAGGAGGAGGAGGAGGAGGAGGAGGAGGAGGAGGAGGGGGGGGTGGAGTAGGAGGAGGAGGAGAAGGAGGAGGAGGAGGAGGAGGAGAAGGAGGAGGAGGAGGAGGAGGAGGAGGAGGAGGAGAGGGAGGCGGAGGAGGAGGAGGAGGAGGAGGGAGAGGAATAATGAACTAAAATCTTTTAGTCAACGAATTCCAAGTTCCCAGTTCCTGGTTCCCAGATCCCGCTGTTCGCGATTTCTGGTTCTGGCTCCGGGTTTCCGGTTCCCGGTGCACGGGGAAACGGAAACCGGGAACCGGGAACCATATGGTTCCCGGTTCCCGGTTTCCGCCAATTCATGCATATGCATGCATATGCATGAATTGGCGGAAACCATGCATATGCATGAATTGGCGGAAACCATATGAATTCCATATGCATGCATATGCATGCATATGCATGCATATGCATGAAAAATGGAACCGGGAACCATGCATATGCATGCATGGTTCCCGGTTCCCGGTTCTGGTTCCAAATTCGTTCCCGCGGTTCCTGGTTCCCAAATCCCGGTTCCCGGTTCCCAAATCCTGGTTCCCGTTTCCCTGTTCCCGCCAATTCCCCGTTCCTGGTTCCCGGTTCCCGCCGGTTCCCGGTTCCCGCTTTCCGGGTTCCCAGTTTATATATAGGAACCGGGAACCGGGAATACATATATATATATATATATATATATATACTAGAACCACGCGCGCGCTTCGCGCGCGCTTAGGTTCTAGTTTGCTCCGAAAACGGTGTTCGCAAGCACGGGTCCGATTCCGTGGCGATTCGCGGGAAATCTACGTCCGAAAATGACGTGTTGCCAGAGGCAGGTCCGCGGATGCTTTAATGCAACGTGTCCAGTGTATCCAACGATTGCATACTTGTTACATATGCTACATATTGTATTGTTCTGCAATATTATGCCCCCCCCCCTTGGAGCCGCGCCACATCGTCGGACCAAATCTGGAGGGCCTCATTCTGGGCCTCAAAACATAGAAAGACCTATGGAAAATCAACAATTTCGGCCTCTTGGGCCTCTTGGGACTCCAAGAGGGCCTCAAGATGGCCGACGATGGCCCCAAGACAGCCCAAGACGGCCTCAAGACGGCCCAAAATGGCCCCAAGAGGGCCCATGAGGCTCCCAAGAAGATCCACGAGAGCACTCAAACCCGAACAATCTTTCCATGACACCCTCACCCTTAGACCCGAACCTTGAGACCGAAGACCCGAGCCCAGAAATCGAACCCGAACGCCTCAACATCTCAAATGAAGAGGCTCATCCCCGCTCCACCGTTTCCTCCTTCCTTCTGAATCCTTCCTTCTTCCACTTGCTCAAACTCCTCCTCCTCCTCCTCCTCCTCCTCCTCCTCCTCCTCCTCCTCATCGCCCTCCTCCTCCCACTCCTCCTCCTCCTCCTCCTCCTCCTCCTCCTCCTCTCCTCCTCCTTCTCCTCCTTCTCCCCTCCTCCTCCTCCTCCTCCTCCTCCCCCTCCTCCCTCCTCCTTCTCCTCCTCGTCCTCCCCATCCCCCTCCAATGCGCCTCCCGTATCTGCCTTCGCCCTCTCTGCCCTTGCCTCTGGGGCCTCTTTGGGGCCTCTTAGGCACCTCTTGGAAGCCTCTTGGGGGCCTCTTGGGGGCCTCTTGGGGCATCCTGGGGCCTTCTTGGGGTTGTCTTGGGGCCCTCTCGGGCCGTCTTGGGGGCCTCTTTGGCCGTCTTGGCGCCCTCTCGGGCCGTCTTGGGCGCCTCTTGGGAACCTCTTGGGCCGTCTTGGGCGGACTGGGAGGCCCGGGGGCCGCCCGAGGAGCGTCCCAGGAAGCCCTCCTAGGCCCTCTTAGCGCTGTCCTCAGGCGTCTTGGGGCGTCCTTGGGCGCCTCCTGGGGCTGTCGGACAACTCGGACAGCCAAGGGATGAGATATCCTAGAAATGTACGTTTTACGAAGGGAACGGGGCCATTTTGGTCTCCCGGGGCGCTCTTGGGGGGCCTCTTGGAGGCCTCTTGGGGCGGTTTGAAGGCCTCTTGTCCCTTCTGGAAGCGATCTTTGGCGGTCTTGAAGCGATCCTGGGCTTCTCTCGGCGCTCTTGGAGCCTTCTTTGGCGGACTGGGAGGCCCGGGGGCCGCCCGAGGAGCGTCCCGGGAGGCCTTCCTGGGCTGTCTTCGGGCTATCCTAGGGCGCCTCGTGGGGCTTTCGGACCGCTCCGACAGCCAAGGGAGCTGATATCCTAAAAATGTACGTTTTACGAAGGGAATGGGGCCATTTTGGTCTCCCGGGGCGCTCTTGGGGGGCCTCTTGGAGGCCTCTTGGGGCGGTTTGATGGCCTCTTGGCCCTTCTGGAAGCGATCTTTTGCGGTCTTGAAGCGATCCTGGGGTTCTCTCGGCGCTCTTGGAGCCTTCTTGGGCGGACTGGGCAGCCCGGGGGCCGCCGGAGGAGCGTCCCGGGAGGCCCTCCTGGGCCGTCTTGGGGCTGTCCTCAGTCGTCCTGGAGCGTCCTTGGGCGCCTCGTGGGGCTTTCTGGCCGCTCCGACAGCTAAGGGAGCTGATATCGTAAAAATGTACGTTTTACGAAGGGAATGGGGCTATTTTGGTCTCCCGGGGCGCTCGTGGGGGGCCTCTTGAAGGCCTCTTGGGGCGGTTTGAGCGCCTCTTGACCCTTCTGGAAGCGATCTTTGGCGGTCTTGAAGCGATCCTGGGGTTCTCTCGGCGCTCCTGGAGCCCTCTTGGGCGGGCTGGAACGCGCGGGGGCCGCCGGAAGGGCGCCCCGGGAGAGGGCCGCACCCTATATACAAGGGAGGTTCCGGCCCGGGGCCCGGGGCCCGGGATCTCCCATATATGTATATATTCCCGGTTCCAGGGTTCCTGGATCCTGCATCCCGGTTCCTGGATCCTGGTTCCCGGTTTCCGGCTCCGGGTTAACGGCCGGTTCCTGGTTCCCATCTCCTTTCACTATTGCTCCACAGTGGGAGGAGGGGGAGGAGGAGGAGGAGGAGGAGGAGGAGGAGGAGGACCAGTATAAACCCCAGAGTCATCAACGATGTCGGAGTAAACCCTCCCTCCAGGCTCCCTCGTCATAGGCCCCTACAACGGCTCATTTCCATTGATGGAATTGCCTCGTTGGAAGACACCCGTTTGACGACCCTGAAACATGCCAACAGATTGTTCTCGGGATTCCAACGCCAGGAATCAACCTGAATGTTGCGTCTTGACGGTCCTGAATCGTGCCAGAACGCCATTCCTAGGACGTCAACACAGAATTAACCTAACACCTAACTATTGCACCCGCATAATGCTGAATCCTTCCGAAACAGCATGTCTGGTACGCTGATGATGGGAACCCGTGAAACTCCTGCCAATGTTTAAAACGAATGTGTGCGGCGCTGAAGCGAGAGCCAAATTTTGAAAACGACCCGTCGTGAAACTCTTGCGTGTTTGTACATCGAATGTGCGAGGCGCTAGGGCGAGGACCACATTTTGAAAAGGAACCGCCGTCAATCCGTGAAACTCTTGCAAATGTAGAAAAATATGCGCCGCGCTAGAACGAGAACCACATTTTAAACACGACCCACCCTCAATCCGTGAAGTCCTTGCATTTGGTTTAAACAAATGTACGCCGCGCTGAAGCGAGATCCACATGTTCGAAACGACCCGTCCTCAATCCGTGAAAAACAAAAGAACGAATGTGCACCGCGCTAAGAGCCACATGTAAAAAAACACCCGCCTTCAATCCGTGAAACTCTTGCACCGTGTTAAAAACGAATGTGCCCGGCGTTGAAGCGAGAACCACATTTAGAAAACGACCCGCCCTCAATACGTGAAATGCTAGCAAATGTTTGAAACGAATGTGCGCCGCGCTGAGGCGAGAACCACATTTTGAAAACCACCCGTCCACCATCTGTGAAACTGTTGCCAATGTTTAAGCTGCAGAACCGTAAATGGTGAGGAAGTCTCAGGCGAAACGCCCGGCCCGCCCTAAAAACCGGCCTCGGGGCGCAAAAGGGAAAGTTGTCTATAAGGAAAAGGATGGAGGAGGAGGAGGAGGAGGAGGAGGAGGAGGAGGAGGAGGAGGTCAGGGGCGAGCGGCGCAGCGGAGATATCACGAGGACCCAGCGACACAGGATGGCTGGGGGAGAAAACATATCTCATTGTAGCGCCCCCCGCGTCCACTGCCGCATCCCCCCCCCAGTTTCCGTCCGGGCGGTCCTTCTGGTCGGTGCACTGCCACGTCTCGTCGTAGCGGTGCCAGCCGTCCTGGCCCGAGCCCCACCACTCAGCGGCCGAGAGCATCTTCGTGATCACTTCCACTTTTGCCCCGGGCTGGCCCACCGCTGGCCCGAACAGCATGGCGGCGACGTTGATGGCGGACGAGGCCAACTTCTCCGCTGGGCCTCGATTCGCCTTCAGCTGCCCCATCGTGATTTCCTTCACGATCTGCCTGTCTGTTGCCTCCTGCTGGTCTCTGGGCTCATTGAGGTTCGCCCTCAACTCAACGCTACCTCGCCTGTCGAGCAGAAACTGAAAGTTTGCTAGGTGCAGATCCGTTGTGTGGAGGTACCCCCAGAAGGCTTCGTATTGCGTCTTCTCACCCATGAGCTTCATGCCCTTCTGTTCCATAAGCGACTCCACGACCCAGCGAAACTTTGAGCTGTCCACGGCACATTCCTCAGTATGATTGTCCCTCCACCATCGGTATACCGCCAGTGGTTGCATCTGGCTCCCCAATCTTTCCCTCAGCCGCCTGCGAATCGCGATGGCCTCTGGCAAGGCTGGCAAATTCAAGCCCTGCACTCTCAGCGTCAGCAGATGAGAATCAGACGAGCACGAGGGAGCTTGCAACACAAATTTCAACTCCCTGTCGACCTCCACACTGACAGCTACGCGCGAGCGCGTCGCCACCTCCCCGAAAACTCGGGGCTCAAGCTTCACCGAGATGGACAACAGCTCCTGCGGGGTGCCTGGTGAGACCGCGCTAACTTCGGCATCCACCTGGTGCAGCTTGTCCCCCAGGTGCTGGTGGATGCCGGAGAGGATCCCTTCCACCAGCCCGTAGGCGCTGCACACCAGCTTCTGCAGCTCGTTTTCCCGCAGCGAGAATGCCGGGACGCTCGTCGCCGTCACCGAGCCGCAGCGCCGCTGAAATTCCAGGAGGGCGGTCCGAATGTCCGAAGCGTGGAACCAGGACGCGTCGCCCTGCGAGCCTCTTCTCTTTCCTGGGGCGCCTTCGCTTCTCCTGCCGTTCTGCCAGATCGCCCCGAAGCAGCAGCCCGGGCTCGGCATCGGCGAAGACCACCGCGGGGCACCCAGCTGCAGCGCTGGGCGGCGCGGTGGCTTGAGTGGCAGTGGCCAATTCGACGGGCTGGCAGGACCATCGGGCTTGTGCTGAGAAGAGGGACTGGGAGAACAGGGGGGATGAGGACGACGACTATAATGAGGAAAAGGGCAGGCGAAGCGCAACATCAAGCGAACACGATTCCGCGACCCCCCCTGCGATCCACCTGCTACCCACCCCGCGCCCGCCCCCGCCCTCTTACCCGCAACTGCCGGGTGCTGACGAGGGCGCTGGGTCGCTGGGTCGCGGACGAAGCGCTGAGGCTGCTGGGGCTGCCGGCCGCGGTGAGGATCAACCTTGCCACGCAGTGGGCGACACAAAAGAGGTGGCTCCAACTGGACGGGGCCAAGGAGGGGACCCCCCTCTTAACCGACTCGCCCCGCGGGAGCCAGGGGGGCGCAGAAAGGGAGGAGGAGGAGGAGGGGGGAAGGAGGAGGGGGAGGAGGAGGAGGAGGAGGAGGAGGAGGAGGAGGAGGAGGAGGAGGAGGGAGGAGGGAGGAGGGAGGAGGGAGGAGGGAGGAGGGAGGAGGGAGGAGGGAGGAGGGAGGAGGGAGGAGGAGGGAGGAGGAGGAGGAGGAGGAGGAGGTGGACAGGGCTCTTCCGAAGGAAGGCGCGTGGTCACCGCTGGCGCTCACAGCAGTTGCTGGACGGGTCGCCGGCCGAGGTGTGCGCGGCGGCGCCGTGCGCGCACGAGCGGAGCACAGCCTCTGTGGACGAGTGGGCGTGAACGCTGCTCGCGCTCGCCCAGCACTCCTCCTCCTCCTCCTCCTCCTCCTCCTCCTCCTCCTCCTCCGGTGGGGTTCACTTCGCTCAGGAGCTCCCGAACGAAGTGAACCCCACCCTTCCTCTCAGAAGTCGTGGGGGGTAGGGGTAGGGTTCGCATGTGGCCCCCTACCCCAACATCCCGGATCCGAGGGTTCTCGCAGGCTTACCATGTGGTAAGGGGGGAAGGGGCGGGGGGAGGACGGAGTGGGTGGGACGGGGGAGGTCGGCGGAAAAGCAGCCGCAGGACTGGGGAGAGATGGACAGGAAGAGAGAGAGAGAGAGAGACGCGGCAGGAGAAGAGGGAAGAAGTCGCAGGATAGATTTGCTTGCTCGCCATGGTAAGCATTTCAACATGGACATGTGATATCTTACGGAGCTCACACCGAACACCCGCAACTGACTTCGCAAACTTATAGACCGACGCTGGATCAGACAACCGCGAGAGGTATTCCTCATTTGACCTTCAGTCGTGTACGCGTGGCCCTTTGAGCAAGCGTTCAGACATGACAGCCAAAACGACTACAACAAATGTTCGCTGCAACTGAAGACGCAGAGGGTACTCATCTGCTGGACGTGGGCGAGAACACCTTCAGGCAACGTGACAGAACAACAACTACTGGGGGGGTATGCTCTCCTGCTGGACTTCAGTCCACGTTGGGACCTCTAAAACGCACAGCAAGGTGCACAGTCGTGCTGCGAAAAGCTGGCAGCTTTCGGCTGCACCCCCAGTGCAATCGACACGAGGCACGCGACCGAGGCGAGCCTGGGCTGCTCAGACAGGACTGTGGCAGGATTGCGAGAAGCTGAACGCACAACATGAAGCTGAACAGACCTGCAGTCGAACTCGGATTACGAGGACTGGACTGCGAGTGGCTCCAAACACCGCCCCTGACCGCTCTAACAGCCTCGTCACTTCCCAGCTTAAAAAGCTGATCACGCCGTCAGAGACTGTTATACACGGTGTGAACCTTGACTTTTGCTACGTCGCGTTCAAGAAGATATGCCGAGAGACAGGTTGCGAAGCGTGCTGGCATAGCCTAAAGGCTGGCTGAAAGGCGAATGGAGGGCCTGGCGTTCGCCTATAGAGGCAACGGCGAGGAACTCATTGGCAGGCCCAGGCCCACGACATTGTGACATTCCTCCACTGGCAAGGTCTGGAAGAGCAGCGCAGGAACAGGCCCACGAACAGTGCACTAGACTTCCTCATGGTTGTCGTGCGCAAGTCCTCCCCGCCCACGGCGGACAGCAAGACTCAACTCGGGAATATAATTCTGCAGCCCAGACCTGTCCACCCCCCTAAAAAACGGCCTTGTAAGCCGCCCTAAGAATCCAATTCAGCGACAATCCTCCTTCATGCGCGAAAGGAGTGCAAGAAACGGTGACACTGTCTCTGCCCACTGCATGTGAGACATGCTCAAATGCCATTGGATTTCTGCCTGCCTTGCCGCAAGTGTTGCCCATTCCTCAGTAAGACGTGCGTAGCCCAAGCATGGCGTACTCGAGACCAACATGACAACTCGGGATCGTATTGGCGGGTGCGATGGGACCCCCTGCAAGAATCGTCACGAGCACGACAAGCAAATCATCCGAAGATCCGCGGGGCTGTGGGTCTTGAGGTCCAGACTGGTTCTGGCCACAACTCTCTGAACACACTTATCAGCCCAGGTTCGGGGAGACGTAAGACTCGGGTACGGGGGACTCGGGTTGGCCCGACGGGGCCTACAAAAAAATGACGAGGCCCAATCTAAAATTTGACGCGAGCCCTCGCTGCAGACATCCCACGAAAACTGGACCGTCAAAATCCAGGACGCGCTCGTCAAAAAAGCGTCGGCAAACCCGAGTTCCGGCTTACTCGGGTCTTGCGTTTCCCCGACAGGTGGAACCACGAAACAAATATCCTTGCTTGCCGCCGCCGCCGCTCGGCCAAGGACGGAAGCGCGCTCTGAAATGCAACCAAAACCTTCTCAAATATATCAACGACTGCGCACCATCTAACTTCTGTTGCGACAGGGCTCCGAAAAGGACTGCGCCGCACTGTCTGACTACCTGCCAGACCACCCCAACCCAACCCGAAGACCCGAATTTCGGGTTTGGGGGGGTATGGGCTCCATATGTGTTTTTTCGATGTTCCCGGACCCCCCCACACTGGAAATGGAGGGCAAATTGAAGTCTTCGGGTTGGGTTGGGGTGGTTTGGTGGATGGTGACTGTCGGTAGAAGCCAGAATCAAGCGATCACGCTGCGTGGAGCCGTGCCTTCGATGTCAGTCACATTGCAAAGTCGTGCTGCGAAAGCTCGGCGCCCTCGGCTCGCACCGCGAACATCGGCTCGGCTGCTCCCCACCGATGACCTCGAGCAGGGGCAACCGATGCTGCAACGATGGCGGCGCGGGGATCGCCTTCGCCGCTGCCGAAATCAATGTCCCCAGGCAAGCTGGGGCAAGGCCGGATCGCCAAGAAACCTCGCCGGTGTCTCGCTATGCTGCAAAGCGGCAGAATCGACGTGCTCCGTGAGTCGCAGCAGCTACAGAGTCAACTTGGCAGCATCTTCTAGTGCAGGACCTGGAGCCCAAAGAGACCGACAATAGTGTTAAGTCGGGCCCGCCCCCCTACAGTGGGATCTTCGACGAAAAATGAAAAATACTCCAAACATACACCAAAAAGGTCAAACAATATTTGAGCATAGTCCCCAGACTATTTGTTTGATAATCTTTGACTATCTTGGGGGTATCTTTAATCTTTCGTCGAAAATCCCTCTGTAGGGGGACACGCCCGACTGAAGCCTGCGCGCTTGATCCCCCGCCGGCCTCTGGAGCCGCCTCTGAAAGGAGGTCGCGCGGCCTGTGCCGGGCCCCGACCCTGGAGGGCCAGGCGAACTCGCCGCTGCACCTTCTGCAGGGCTCCACCTCGTCCAGGCCTTAGTGGGCCCTGGAAACGGCCGGGCCGTTTTTTCACCGTCTCCGAAAAAGTGCCCCTTGAAAATGGGATCGGCCGACTCAAACATAGTGGAATCATCACCACGACTTAACAATAGTGGAACCATCACCACGAGCCCAGGCAGCAGGTGCGCCCGCACGGCTGATAGCTCCACTCGGGGAGGCGAGCCCATGGCTTGTGTGCTCACTGCAGCGCTTGACCGCCAGTGGGAGCATCGGGAATCAAGGAACGACGCCCAATCACACACACAGACAGAATTCGTCGCCGACTCCCGGGAAGATGTGGGAAACTGTGGGAAGCGGGGGGGGCGATACGAAGCAGAAGATAGGGAAACACAGGGGGCGTCCTGGGATCTGTGCGCACCTGCCTGCCTGTGCCCTGGGCCCTCCCGAGGCGTGGGGCGCGCGCCGGGCCCTTGGCCTGCGTGATCACTGCAGCGCTTGACCGCAAGCAGGACCAGCAGGAGTCAGCGAGCGACGCCCAATCACTGCAGGCCACCCTGCTCGCAGCCACGAGCCGTTGTGAAGCGCGGGTCCGCGGGCACAGGGGAGGCCGGTGCCGGGGCCAGACAGCATCCGGAGGGAGGGGAGGAGGAGGAGGAGGAGGAGGAGGAGGAGGAGGAGGAGGAGGAGGAGGAGGGAGGAGGAGGAGGAGGAGGAGGAGAAGTATAGATAGGGGTGAGCATCAGGCGGGGTAGGACCATGGGAGAGAGGGCGACGAGGAGGGAGAGGAGAGGGAGGAGGAGAGGAGAGGGAGAGGGAGAAGGAGGACGAGGAGGAGGAGGAGGAGGAGGAGGACGAGGACGAGGAGGAGGAGGAGGAGTCTGAGGGAGAGGAGAAGAAACATGATAATCTCCCGGCCCTTCTGAAGGCCGCCTCGACCACTTCTGGCTCCATCTGCTGCGAGTTGGCCTTCTCCTGGCCCCGAGCAGCCGCTGGCCACTCTCCCTTCCGACCCATGCGCGAGGGAAGAGCGGGAAGAAACACTTGTCAGACTCCCCCCACGCTTCGTCCATCCTGTAATCCCCCCTCCTCCTCCTCCTCCTCCTTTTCCATCTCCTCCTCTTCCTCCTGCTCCTCATCCCCCATCCTCCTCATCCTCTTGTGGGCCCACATTGCAGATCGAGCACCGTGCCTCTGCGAGGCAGCATCTGCCTCGCAAGGAGGGGGATGATAAGCAGGAGGAGGCGCATGATCATCATCAGCAAGAGACGTTGACACGAGCAGGATACGCATCATAGGCTGAAGCCGAAGCAACAAAATGAGCAGACGAACCAGCCATAGGGAGAAAGAGTAAATCATAGGAACGAGAGGATGTGAGGAATATGGCCATCCGGATTCAAGGGACTGTCACTTCGGGACATGACCGCGGACGCGCAAGGTTAGGTCGGGCCTGTCCCCCTACAGGGAAAGTTTGGACGAAAAGTTGGAAATACCAAAAAATCATCCAACATGGTCAAGATATGCTCATATACTAATAAAAATAAAGATAATATTGCTACTACTGATAATAATAATAATGATGATAATAACAATAATAATAATCATAATAATAATAATAATAATAATACTAATAATAATAATAATGTCAATCATACAAATGATAATAATATTCCCCTGGTTATTTCCCAACCATCCTGTGGTGTTGGGTCCTCGTTTTGAAGAGACGGTGCCCCGCGTTCCCTCCTTCCTCCTCTCCTCCTCCCCCTCCTCCCTCCTCCCTCCTCCCACCATCATCATCGTCATCATCATCATCGTCGTCATCATAATTTCGTGGCCCTACAGGGAGCTCCACCGAAGGCCCCAGAGGCTGCGTTAGCATGCGCCCGCCGCGCCCATTTCGGCACACCCCTCACGCGTTCGTGGCCCCATAGGGAGCTCCACCGAAGGCCCCAGTGTCTGCGTTCGCATGCGCCCGCCGCACCCATTTCGGCACACCCCTCCACGTTTCGTGGCCCCATAGGGAGCTCCACCGAAGGCCCCAGAGGCTGCGTTAGCATGCGCCCGCCGCACCCATTTCGGCACACCCCTCACGCGTTTCGTGGCCCCATAGGGAGCTCCACCGAAGGCCCAGTGTCTGCGTTCGCATGCGCCCGCCGCACCCATTTCGGCACACCCGTCACACGTTTTGTGGCCCCATAGGGAGTCCCACCTTAGGCCCAGTGTCTGCGTTCGCATGCGCCCGCCGCACCCATTTCGGCACACCCGTCACACGCTTTGTGGACCCATAGGGAGTCCCACCGAAGGCCCCAGTGGCTGCGTTCGCATGCGCCCGCCGCACCCATTTCGGCACACCCCTTACACGGTTCGTGGCCCCATAGGGAGCTCCACCGAAGGCCCCAGTGGCTGCGCTCGCATGCGCCCGCCGGACCCATGTCGGCACACCCCTCAGGGGTCAGCTCGCGTGTTCAGAGGGTCGCACGTTGGCTGGTGGGGAGGAACCGCGGGAGCGGTTCGTGGCCCCAGAGGGATCGCCACCGAAAAAGATATGCACATTTGCGGTACTCACAATTGCACATGGTTGGGTCCTTCGCCAGGCTAATTTTTGACTCTTTTGGAATATTCCTCCTGTAGAGGGACAGGCCCGACCAGTCGGAGACTCCAGCGGGTCCACCCGGGGCACGGGGCGAGCGCTCACGAGAGCGCCAACGGGCGGAGACGGGAAGCTTCCCCGGCGGACCCTCCCGATGATTCGGCAGCCGGAAATGAGAACCCCTAAGGGCAGCAGGCCTTACGCTGAAGTCGGGCCTGTCCCTCTACAGGAGTCAAAAATTAGCCTGGCGAAGGACCCAACCATGTGCAATTGTGAGTACCGCAAATGTGCATATCTTCATCGGTGGCGATCCCTCTGGGGCCACGAACCGCTCCCGCGTTTCCTCCCCACCAGCCAACGTGCGACCCTCTGAACACGCGAGCTGACCCCTGAGGGGTGTGCCGACATGGGTCCGGCGGGCGCATGCGAGCGCAGCCACTGGGGCCTTCGGTGGAGCTCCCTATGGGCCAACGGAACGCGTGAGGGGTGTGCCGAAATGGGTGCGGCGGGCGCAAGCGAACGCAACCACTGGGGCCTTCGGTGGGACTCCCTATGGGACCACAAACCGTGTGACGGGTGTGCCGAAATGGGTGCGGCGGGCGCATGCGAACGCGGCCGCTGGGGCCTTCGGTGGAGCTTCCAATGGGCCCATGAAGCGCGTGAGGGGTGTGCCGAAATGGGTGCGGCGGGCGCATGCTAACGCAGACGCTGGGGCCTTCGGTGGAGCTCCCTATGGGGCCACGAAACGCGTGAGTGGTGTGCCGAAATGGGTGCGGTGGGCGCATGCTAACGCAGCCTCTGGGGCCTTCGGTGGAGCTCCCTATGGGGCCACGAAATTATGATAACGACGACGATGATGATGACGATGATGATGGTGGGAGGAGGAAGGAGGGAGGAGGGGGAGGAGGAGAGGAGGAAGGAGGGAACGCGGGGCACCGTCTCTTCAAAAGAGACGAGGACCCAACACCACAGGATGGTTGGGAAAAATCAAGACATACCCCCAAATGGCCAAGCAAGACTCAAAAAATAGTCCCCATACTATTTTTCCCCTTTTTCCCCAATCAGAGGTTGCCTCTGTTGGGGTCCTAGCGGATTCATATGGTTAGGTGAGCGTGGCCGCCGATTTTCGCTGCACGCCTGGGTGCCCGGGTGCCCGGGGGTGCCCGGGGGTGAGGTTGGCCGCCGATTTTGCTGCACGTCCGGGTGCCCCGGGGGTGCCCGGGCGTGCCCGGGGGTGCCCGGGGGTGCCCTATAGCCGTATAGCCCTATATAGCCCAATAGCCCAATAGCCCTACAACTCTATAGCCCTATAGCTCTATTGCCCTATAGCTCAATAGCCCTATAGCCCTGATTGGGTATGACTCTCCGGTGTCATCTGAATATTTCTGAATATATTCCTCCTGTAGAGGGGCAGGCCCGACTTCACCCCAGTGCCCTGGGTGGGCCCGCCGAAGTTTCGCCAGGTGCCCGCCCGTGGGCGCCTCGTGGGCGCCTCACGGGCGCGGGCAAAACCAGTCCCCCCCTCTCTCTCTAAATCTTTGGCGTGCAGCGGTCGACGGATCTCACCGAGCGGCTCCTGCCCTGCCTACCACACCTCTGGGGCCCCCCGGGGGGTGCCGAAGAGACGAGCCGGAGGAGGGCGCCTCACGGGCGCGGGTAAAACCAGTCCCCCTCTCTCTCTCTCTCAAAACCTTTGGCGTGCAGCAGTCGACGGATCTCACCGAGCGGCTCCTGCCCTGCCTACCACACCTCTGGGGCCCCCCGGGGGGGGCCGAAGAGACGAGCCGGAGGAGGTCGGCCGAGCGATGGGGGCGAAGTCTGCGAGTCCGGCGCCAGGGGAGGTACAGGCGTCTCCCCGCCAGGGGTTGGCCGTGAGTCCCGAAACGGTGCGGTGACAGACCGTGCGGTGACCTCGACATCCCCCAAGACCTCACCGCACAGTCCGTCGCCGCACGGTCTTGGGACCCCAGGAGGCCCCTAATTAGTCGCCCGAGACGTCCCTCGGAGCACGCCCCGCGCCCCAAACCCGTGCGGTGACCCCGAATCCCCACCGACTCACCGCACGGTGTGGTCACCACCCCGTTCGGGGACCCCCGAAACGAGGAGGAGAAGGCGGAAGAGGAGAAACACGAGGAGGAGAACGAGGCGGACGAGGACGAGGAGGACGAGGAGTGCCGCCCGCCCGCGCGAGGTCCCCCCGCGCGGGGGGCCCTCGCGGGGAGCCTCCCGGGAGGGCTCCCGGGCGGCCGCGGCGGCCGCTCGCTCGAGCGGGGCGCCCGGGCCGCGGCCTCTCCCTCGCGGGGGCCCTCGCGCGTCTCGGGCGGCCGGGGGGGGGGGGGGGGCCGCGCGCGGGGCCGGGGGGGGCCCGCGCCGCCTCCGCTGGCGGGGGCCCAGGGCCAAGTCGGGCGTGTCCCCCTCCAGGGGGGGATTTTTGCAGAAACGTTGGAGAAAGACGACACAAAAAACTCCAGAAGGATCAAAAACAGGCTCAACAAAAACTAGTCCCCTGATTGTTGTTTTTGGACTATGTCTGAACATTCCCCCTGGAGGAGGAGGAGGAGGAGGAGGAGGAGGAGGAGGAGGAGGAGGAGGAGGAGGAGGAGGAGGAGGAGGAGGAGGAGGAGGAGGAGGAGCAGGAGGAGCTCCCTGTAGAGGGACGGGCCCGACTGAAGTCCAGGGGGACCGCGCCTCGCCTCTTGGGGAAGGCTCTCCACGACGGGCCCCACTCCTCCTCCTCCTCCTCCTCCTCCTCCTCTCCTCCTCCTTCTCCTCCTCCTCCTCCTCCTCCTCCTCCTCCTCCTCCTCGAGGGATCCTCTTCCCTCCTCCATCCTTTATCTCCTCTACCTCCGAGTGCTTCAGGGAGGCCGCACACAGTCGGGGCGTTGACCTAAGGAACCCTAAATCAGGCACGAGGCCCCTATTTTCCATAAGTCAACCTTCGATTGCCTGTCGAAAACATCAGGAAAGCCTGAGGCAAGCTGTGAACCAATCAAGGAACACCGAGCCCCTCCCCAACGAAAAGGGTTCCTTCTTCAGCGCCTAAATGAGGAACGATGCCCCTATTTTCCATAAGTTGACCTTCGATTGCCTGTCGAAAACACAAGGAAAGCCTGAGGCAAGCTGCGAAGCACTGAAGGAACGCCGAGCTCCTCCCCAACGAAAAGGGTTCCTTCTTCAGGGCCCCGACTGCAGGGGGGCCCGCGCACGAGCACGAAGCGGACCTTCGAGGACGAGTCGCACATTGCCGAAGGAGCCAAGACGGGCTCGCGAAAGAGCCGACCATCCCTCACGATCGGAAAGCGCGCAAGTCTGATTGCGGCGACACTCTGGCGAGTTCCTATATCAGCCCTTACAAGCTATTAGACTGACGTCTGGTGCCTCAACACTCCTCCGCCTCCTCCTGATCCTACTCCTCACTATCCCTCGTCTTTGCACTTGAGGTTTCAGTTCAGTTCAGTCTTGCGCGCCAGCTCCAGTAGGAGCGGTCCTCTGAAGAGCAGGCGGTACTCAGTGCGCGAAGCTACATGCGCTGCGCCGGCTCACAACTCTGCATGCGTTGCTACACATGCCCAGGAAGTTTGGAAGTCTGTATTGCAACTTGACTGTCACAAGAACTTTACTGATTGAGCGGTACTCAGAGGCAGCCAAGCGCCGCGCTTCGGAACTTAGTGTGAGCGAGTGAGGCGGCAGCTCATCCTTCAACCAGAACGGCGAGACATATTGGACATTGGCTTCCCAGCCTGGAGCAGCAACCTATGCGTAGCAGATACACTGGAGGGGGCACGGCAGCGCGGATGACTGCAGGGAAGATGGGCGTGGAAGAGTGGAGACGCAGAGGGAGGAGGAAGAGGAGGAAGGGTAGAAGGGGTGGAAGGAGGCTGAGGGAGGGATGAATGACAGGGGAGGGCGGGCAGGAGGGAGGGATGGAGCAGGGATGGATGAGGGAGGAGGGAGGAAGGGGAAAAAGGGCGCGGCCGCACGAACGCCAGCCCGCCTGCTCGTACTCGAAGGCCTTCTGCTGTGTGAGCGTGGCACCCATGTCTGGGAACCCGCCCGGGAACCCGCCCGGGAACCCGCCCGGGAAGGCGCCTGGAGGGGGCACCTGTGCAGGGGGGGGCATTGACGACCTCACCCCTCACTTCTCGTCCCTCCCCACCCTCCTCCCTCATCCTCAACTTCCTTGATGTCCTCCTCCTCCTGCCTCGCTTCCCGACGTTTCCCCTCCTCCTCCTCCTCCTCCTTCTCCTCCTCCTCCTCCTTCGTCCTCCTGCTCATCCCCTTGCGCCCCTCCTCCTCCTCCTCTTCCTCCTCCTCCTCTCGCCTCCCCTCCTGCTCCTGCTCCGTATCCTGCTCCTTCCCCGCCTGCAGTTCCCGCTCCTCCTGCTCCTCTGCTGCCGCTCATGCTGCTGTGCCCCCTCTCGTCGTCGTACTCGTCGTCCTCATCTTCTCGCCTGCTCCTTCCCATCCGCTTCCTTCCTCTCCTCTGTCCCTCGCTCCTCAACCGCCTCCTTCAAATCAGCATGCGTGTTGCTGTGGCACCAAGCTGCGAAACAATGGGGTGCATGGTGGGAGCCTGTGCCCCAGGCTTCCTTGGACCAGTCAAGAATGCTCTGCGATCCCATCACACCTGCTATCGACAAGACGCGGTGGAGCGCGAGCTGCAAACGCAAGCCTTAGACCCGTCTACTGTCTGGAAAACTTCTCGAGTCCCAACGAACACCCAACTTGCTGCAGACCGTATTGGTTCCTGGCCCAGCCTAGCTGGCCCGTCCAGGGGCCGCACCACCCACTGGCCTCGCCTCCTTGGAAAATGCATGCTGGAAGGCAATCGACACGATTATTCCCAGACCCTCGCTGTCTACGCCCAACCTCCAAAGTCAGGCCGTTCTGATCGAACAGCGTAGTGGATATCGACAGCGGAGTCGCAGGTGAAGATGAAGCGAGGCTGCCATTTTCGCATATCACTACGTCAACCGACCCAATGATAAGCATGCGTGGCGGGAGCCCAAGTTAATCCAGACAGCATCCAGCATGGCTCCTGGCCCCTAATATGCTCGAAATAACAAACCAAGCCTCACAATGATGCCCCAGAGAGGCCAGCACAACCGGATCTACTACGTGTTTGAATGATCTTGGCCTTCTCGCCTTTCGTTGTTGATGGCCCTCAAATGCCTCGAGGTGGCCTCAAGGTGGCTTGGCAGGGCACCAAGAAGGGAGCAACGGCTCCCAAGCGCACCCCAAGATAGGGCCAAACGGGCCCCAATGACGCAAGAACTCGGCACCAAGGTAACCACAAACGATTCCCCAAAGAACCCAATTTTTTTCTCAGAGGCTGCGCGGGCTGATCCGGGCTTCGATGTGACTGGTCTCCCAGTCTTTTGTAACCAGCAGGAGCAAAGACGAGTGACCACCAATGACCGTCGGTGATTCACGAATGCTCCTCCACTTCCACTCTCGCGACAAAAGGCATGAACATGTTCTCTGGGTGGGCTGGTCAGGATAATTAGAAAGTGGCTTTCCCGAAAACGATTCCCTCCAGCCCCCTGGGCGAAGGTGGTATGACGGGTACTCTCCTCCCTCTTCCAGCGGGAGCCCTGATCTCGCTAAGTGCACGAACTGGATGGGGGAAAGTGAACCAGCTTCAATCATGGAGTGCGGTTCGTTTCAAACTGTAGGCATCGCCAGACGACGCGCACAACCGCCCAACATTTTTCAAGAGCTCGCCTTAGCGAAACGCACACCCGTCATGATTCCCCACAAATCAAAGCTCTAAGTTTGAAATCGTTGAACGACGGTACGGACGTAGTGATACTCTTTTTCGCATCAACGGTGTTCGCTTGATGCCTCCTCACGTATGATGGCACGTGTGGTATTGCGTAATGTATACACGGACGGGGTGGCGCCTCATTTTCAAATCGGGTCGCTCCTTGGGGAATTTGTGGACACTTGAAAGTTTACCTATCGCACTCGCTCGCTAGAACCGAACCGAACCAGTTCTTTTTCAGAACAGGGCTCTCGATTGAACGGCAGGCCCATTGGGTGCTCGATGTTCAGGAGGAGCTCCCTGTTGCGACTGGATGGGATTGCAGGAACGCGTTAGGGCAGGGGGGGGCACCTCAGCAGTGTTGGCGCATCCTGGGTTTACTATGGTCCCCTTCCTTCTCCCCCTATTCCTCCACCGCCTCTGCCGCATGGGCTCGCCTGCTCCGCACTCCTCCTCCTCCTCCTCCTCCTCCTCCTCCTCCTCCTCCTCCTCCTCACCCCACCCCCTTCCCCCCCACAACCACAACATTATCCCACATACTCTTATCCTCTTCCACGCTCCTTCGCCGTCTTTTGATGCCGTTCGCTTCCGCCTTGAACACCGTTTTCTGGAGCTTCAGCGGCTCGTTTTGCTGAAGGCTGGGAGCGTTAGTATGCTCGGCCTTGTCGCTCTGAGCCGTGGAACAACTGATGGTACCGCTTCTAGGCTTGAAGCTCGCTCCGCAGCTTCCTGTCCCCTGGAATGGGCTCGTGTGCTGTGGGTGTCCGTACGTTCTGGTGCGGTGGCGGGTTCGCACGGCCTGGGTCCCCGCCGGCCTTGGTCCCCCATCTCCTGGATTACCAAAACGTTGGCAGCAAACATACCTGGAGAGATGCTGAGGTACACCTTGCCGCTTCGCGCCTCGATGCTTGCGCTGCCTTCCGCTGGTTGGCGTGTTCTGGGGCAGACGCTTTCCCTCCAGGTTGACGGTCCCTGGATCCCTGGGTTCCCCCCTCGTCCCCGATCGTTGGGTGGCCGATGCAAGCAGGGCGTGCAATTGCCGCTGATTTTGAGCATGGAGCTTTGCACCGTCGAGAGTTCTGGGTTCACCTTCTTCTCTTGCAATCCTTTCGATATCAAAACATGACCATCAAAACATAGTACTCCTGCTTCGTATCCTCTTTATCTCCGCAGTGCTTCTCATGGTCATCAACTGGCTTCTCCTTTCATGTTTACCCTGTCTGTTCATACACATGCTATGCATACTCTTCATGTGCAAGCATGATCCTCATCATGACACTCTATATTCTTACCCATCCCATCTCCCTTCCTCCTCGACCTCTTCATCTTCTCCTCATCCTCCTTATGCTAGCGCTCCTCCTCATCATCATCAACATCTGCATCACCACCAACCACGTCATCAACATCATCAGCATCCACATCAACAAAATCAGCATCGTCGTCGCCAACGGCACTGCAAACATCATCTTGATCGCCACCAGCGTCACCACCACCGTCATCATCTAGGGCGCCCACAAAGGACGTACACGCCCAACCATGTGCATGAACACGGCCCCCCAATCCACGAGACCAGCCGCGTGATACGAACGTTCGCGCGATGCGTACTCTCAAAACCAATTCGGACTCATGTACGTGTACGTCCTTCTTTCGCTCCTGATCATCGTCATCACCAACTGCTCAGCAGACCCGCCCGCGGCCGCCGCAGGAGAAGAGGAGGGGGCGGAGGAGGAGGAGGAGGAGGAGGAGGAGGAGGAGGAGGAGGAAAGGAGGAGGAGGAGAAGGAAAGGAGGGAGGAGGAGGAGGAGGAGGGGAGGAGGAGGAGGAGGAGGAGGAGGAGGAGGAGGAGGAGGAGGAGGAGGAGGAGGAGGAGGAGGGGCGAGGGCACCATGCCCGGCGGCATGCCGTGCGGCAGGCCCGCCCCGGGTATCGGCGGCAGCCCGGGCAGCCGGGCGCCTGGCGGCGGGCGGGGGAGGAGGGGGAGCGAGGCAACGGAGAGGAGGATAACAAGGAGGAGGAGGGAGGAGGAGGAGGAGGAGGGGAGGAGGAGGAGGAGGAGGAGGAGGAGGAGGAGGAGGAGGAGGAGGGAGCTGAGGAGGAGGAGGAGGAGGGAGTTGGAGGAGGAGGAGGAGGAGGAGGAGGAGGAGGAGGAGGAGGAGGAGGAGAGGAGGAGGAGGAGGAGGAGGAGGAGGAGGGAGGGGAGGAGGAGGGGGACGCGGGGGGGCGCGGATGGGTGGATGGGCGGGGGAGGGATGGGCAGGTGGGTGGGTGGGTGGGGGGATATGGGAGGAGCAGCAGAGAGAGCCGCGAACGGATGAGCACGGGGGGCGGACTGGAGGGCAGGAGGGGGGTGGGGGGGGGCGGGCGGGGGGGGGGGGGGGCGGGCGGGAGGGGGGGGGGTGAGGGGGAGGAGAGGGTGGGGGGGGGAGGAAGACGGGAGGACGGGGGGAGGGAGGGGAGGGGGGAGATGACTCGAGATGCGGGCAGCCAGGACTGGAACTGCCAAGACTATTGAGTACCGATAGTTGAGTTGCGACTGCGCGGTGCGTCAGTCAAGGAGGGTGGGAGGGAGGGAGATAGCTGAGATGTGGGGGAATGATGAGCAACGATGCTGTATGGGGGCCTGGCTTGGGGGGGGAGTATCGACCTGGAATCGTCGATGCATCACCGATAGATCGGCGATAGGCTCACCATGACGTAACCGCACGCTCCTGGGCTGGGCTGGCCACCCCGGCGACTCCTCCTCCTCCTCTCCTCCTCATTTCCCTCCTCCTCCTCCTCCTGCTCCCTCCTCCTCCTCTCTCCTCCTCCTCCTCCTCCTCCTCCTCGGCGATGATGGGGCGAATGGGGGTCGATGCACCGCCCCCTGAGCCCATCACCCCCTGACGTTGCCCCCGAGGGAACGGGAGAGGGAGGGATGCAAGGGGCCCGGCAGGGAGAGGGGTGGGGAGAGGAGGAGGAGGAGCAGGGGCGGGGGGCGGAGGAGGAGGAGGAGGAGGAGGAGGAGGAGGAGGAGGAGGAGGAGGAGGAGGAGGAGGAGAGGAGGAGGAGGAGGAGGAGGAGGAGGAGGAGGAGGAGGAGGAGGAGGAGGAGGAGGAGGAGGAGCAGGAGGAGGAGGAGGAGGGCGAGGGGCGCCATCGGCTCGACGGAGCGCGGACGGGGGTCTCAGCGAGCTCCCGTTGAGGGTCAGCGCTGTGGAGGGGGAGGCAGGCAGGCAGGAAACAACACGAGCGCAGGCCTCGCCATCGCTCGGACGTCCACTCCCTGTGTCTTTTTTCGGTTTCGCGCGGGGCTTTTTCGCCAAAGGATCAAGGATGCTCCTCGATGGTCCTCGCCGCAGAAAAAGATGCACGCGTCCGAGCGACGCCAGGAGACAGAGAGGGCGGGAAAGGTGGAGACGAGGCGGAGGCAGAGACGGGATGGAGATGGAGACGAATCAACGAAGACGGAGAGGCAGTACTGACGCATCCCCTTCACAGAGTGCCTTGTTCGAGCCATACCAGCCGACGCCGGCTCCGAGATGGCCCCAGATGTCCCAGGATGGCATGCAAGATGGCACATGACAATACGTTTGGCCCACACGTTCTCCAACGCATCAAGAAGCCTAGAGGTGGCCACGGGGCCTCCCAACCATGCCTCTGAGAGGCTAACATCATTTGAATGATGTTTAGACGATGTTCACCCTCTCGCATTCTGGTTTCGGACGGACCCCTCAGGTTTCCAGGTGGCTGCAATATTGCCGAAGAAGGGCTCAACAGAATCCCACGAGAGCCCGAAGGCTCACAAGAGTACCCCAAGATTGGCCCAAGAGGCATCTTTTTGGGCGCAAAGGAGGAACGATGGTAGTCAATGCTGGCTGCCTCCGGGATGACCCCAAGAGAGCCTCAAAAGCACTGAAAAGGGCATATGAGAAAGCCACAAGAGACCCGAAGCCCCCCGAAAAAGGCCTCAAGAGAGTCCCAAGGTGGTGCTAAGTAACCCGCATGAGGCTCCATGGACATGGTTTCGGGGCTTCTGCAGCTGATCTGTTTGTTATCTGACTTGTGTCCGCCTTCAGCTGTGTCGTTTTGAGGCGCGCGGGGCGTGGACGCGGGCATCTATGGAGCCCAGGGGAAGACTGCTCCTGAAACCCGAGGAAGGCAAGGGGCCGCTGGGGCGCTGGCTAATCTGCCTGCTCGCGATCCTCGAATCGTCTGTGGGATGCCGGCCGCACGCGACAGGGTCGCACAGTGGCGGTGCGCCGGTGAACGTGAGGCATGGCGGCATGGCGCCAATCATTCCGGTTTGCTGCTGCTTTCTGTTATCCCGCGTGCAGTTCGACTTGATTGGACAGGACACGCGAGAGGACACAAGACCCTTCCGAGGGCCTCATTGCCACAGGAATGTCGGAGGCATGGGCCGCGAGACACAGGACACAAGTGTACCCTTGATTTGGCAGGGTCGACCTCCTAATCCAGGCTGACTGTAAGCAGCCCGATGAGCAGCGGGCACGCCAAGGATGAATCGCCGAACTGCGGTGGCCATTCAGGGCGATCAGACTGACCATACCAGCGGCTGTTACGGACGAGGCGCTGCAAACCGCTGGCAGCAGATAAAATAACTTGACTAGGTATATGAAGTATGCTCTTTTGTTGTTCTGCCCCGCAGATATGTCGTGGCGTTCGCGCGTTTGCGCGTGCGCGTGCGTGCGTGGAATGTGCAAGTTATTCCGTGCGTGGTGGTCTGCGGCACTGTTGTGTTATTCCGTCCTGCTCTGTCGTGCTCCTGCAGTCTGCGTGAACGTATGTTGCCTCTCTGTGTGTGCGTGTGTGTGTGTGTGTGTCTGTGTGTGCGTGCGTGCGTGCATGTGCCTATGCGTGCGTGTGCGAGTGCGTGTGCGTGTGCCTGTGTGCGTGTGCCTACGTGCGTGTGCCTGTGGATGCAGCAGTGTGAGTAGATGTTCTGTGTGTTCTGCCGTGCTCCTGCGTGCTCTGCCGTGCTCCTGTGTTCTGCCCTGGACCTGCTCTGCTGTGCTCCGATGTGTTCTGCCGTGCTCCTGTGTGTTCTGCCTTGCTCATGTGAGTTATGCCGTGCTGTTGCTTGTTTTTCCGTGTTCCTTTGTGGTTCGTGTGATCTGCCGCGCTCCTGTGCGTTCTGCCGCGCTCCTGTGTGTTCTGCGTGCTCCTATGTATTGTGTGTGTTCTGCCGTGTTCTTCGTAATCCTGCGTGTTCTGCCGTGCTCCTATGTGTTAAAATGAAAGTAAAAGACGGGGCCTTCATGGCAAAGTGCAAGCACACGGACAGGGCCAGACGGGACCCGCGTTCCCGAGAGACGCCGAGTCCCAAAGGCACCGAGAGCGGCGGAAGCCTGCTCCCAAATGGAGCAGCAGGCGCGAGCCACAGCGATGCAACCTTTCACTCACTCACTCACGGGCAGGCCGCCACGGCGCGCCACGCGGCGGCGTACTCTGCGGCCCTCCAGGGCTCCGCCTGCAGGGCCGGCCGCGGCGGCAGGCTCCTCGTCGACAACCCCGAGCTCGCCGAGGCTCTCCTCCCTCGCTGCAGCTGGGCGCCGCTTGGGCAAGCTGGCGGCGGCCGCAGCGACGGCCGCATCCGCATGGCCTCCTCCTGGGCACGCAGCCGCTCGCGGCTCAGCAGCTGCCGCTGGGGCGCTGCCTGCGCTGCTCGCCGTGGCCGAGGGGTCTGCAGCTGGCTCCGCTGCAGTGCCAAGCCACTCCAGGCACCGCTCCGGCGCGTGCTGTGGCACTGGCCCCTGCGAGCGCAGCGTGGGGATACCCTCTCCTTTCACTCTGTGCCTTGCAGCTCGTGACCCCTCTTGCCTCCTGCCGCCAGGATGGAGTCCCCGTAGCCACAGGCTGCGCTGGTTCCTGCCGCCCCTGTCGGTCTTGTCGCCTGGGCACCGCTCCTTGAGGCGAGGCTTAACCCCTGAGCGGCCGCCCAGCGTCACGTAGGCGCCACACTTGGAGCACGCCACGAGCTCCTGGGTGTCCTCACTTCTCCAGCGCAGGCGTAGGACAGGGCATGTCCCAGGATGCTGAAGGCTCGGCCGACGGCCCCTCGCCCTTGGCCTCCTCCGCCGCCTGAGGCCTCTCGCCGTCGGCGAAACGCTCCTGGCTCCTGGCGCCGCTCGGCCTCAGGAGGGAGCCCTTCGCCGTCCCTGGCCTCGACGCCTTGCGCGAGGCTGGCGGCCCACCAGACCCTGCGCCCGAGTTCCAGCACGAACCCTGCCTGCGCCTGGTACATGCCAACGGTCCGCTCGCCCACTGCATGCGTCTGGGCCCACTTCACGGCAAGGCGGTCTGCGTGCTCGTTGCCGCGCCTCTGGGCCTCCGTCAGGCGCCCGTCGAGCACTGCATGCCTCGAGCAGTCGATGTTGACCTCCTCCGCTGCTGGCCTTGCGAGGGTGTCGAGCATCCAGGCCGCTAAGTCCTCGCCGTCCTTGGCCGTCCGCTGCGGGCAGCGGTCACGCCCGACTGCGCTGTAGACCTCTGCCACCAGGTTGCCGTCGCCGTCGCGGTGCGCTGTGGCTCCGCCCTCATAGCGCCAGGCGCCGAACAGCGGCTCGAGCGTCGCGCCGTCGTGGTACAGCTTGCCGTTGTGCTTCATCGGATGGCCTGCGGACACCACGCACCCCCATGGCGTCGGGGCGGCGACCCTGCGGTGGCCTAGGCGCAGGCAGCCAGCGGCCTTTGTCGTGCCGCTGGGCCTCCTGCACAGGGCCGCCGAACTGGCGGTGCCACAAGGTGCCCCTCTCTGCTCCGCAGCAGCGTGCTTGCCTCTGTTCCCGTGCATCGAGGAGCCTGGCCTGCGCCCACTGCGGGTTGGAGATGCGGGCCCCCAGCAGGCAGGTGCCGTGGCTGAGCTTCCGCGTCTCATGACGAAAAGGTGCACTTCGCGCGCCTGGGCCATATTCCCATCCGAGCTCCTGAGGCCCGAGGTGCATGAGGTCGAGCCCGTTGCCGAGGTCAGTGACCAGGCACCGCTCGGACTTGAAGTACCAATCGACCCGCGCACGGGGCAGCACCCCCGCGTCGAAGGGGAAGGCGCAGTGTTCCCATGGCACGTCGGTTCTTGCGTGCCTGGTCTCCGCCGCCTCCAGCCCCCGCTTCACCATCATGGGCGGCAGCCCGCCTGCCTGCAGCAGGCCCGCCTTCATCTGGACTGCGTGGCCTGCCCTGAGGGCCGTAGGGTCCAGGCTACGCCTCCTCCTGAGCTCGGCACAGCGCATGCGCAGCACTCGCTCTGCACCCATGGGGAGCGCTCCTGCGCTGCGACTGGCCGCCAGCCGCCGACTGTGCAGCTCGCCGTCCGCGTTGCCCGTGGCCGTGCGCCCGCGCATCCTGCTGGCCGTGGGCCCAACCTTGTGGATCGGGTCCAGCCTGCGCGCACTGCGAAGCGCTCCTGCAGCTGGGACTCTGCCCTCATGCGCTCCCCACCTCGTGCTGGCGAGGTCCGAGCCGAGGTTCCTGGCCTGCAAGGTCTCGCAGAGGGTCCATCCTTGCGACTCCCCGCACGCCCCGAGCTGGCGTCATGGGTAGGGGCCCGGAGCGAGGAAGGTCGCCTTGGCAGCGCTGAGGGGCAGGCGCTGACCACGGAGGCGGCGTGCCACTCCCAGCCCTGCTCCGCCGAACCACGCGGCCACCAGCTGCTCCGTGCCCACGGCCTGCAGCGCGATGTCGCCTTTGACGTTGCGAGTCACACCCTGCGGCCTGCCGCCCGCAGGGGCTGCGTGGAGGGCTGCCAGCCCATGCGGCTTGGCCGCAGTGAGGCCACACACCCACCCCGCCAGACCTGCCCCGTTGGCGCTGAACGTCTCGGTGGCCAGGCCCACGACGGGAATGAACCGCGGTCTCTGGCAGAGCACCGAGCCGCCACCCTCCTGCTGCCTATGCAAAGCGCCCCTGGAGCGGCTACGCGCACGACAGCTGCGGCCTCTCCCCTCCGCCGCGACCCCCAGCGGCGCGGCGAGCAGGGCGAGCAGCAAGAGGGGCGAGGTCCTCAGCCTCGGTCGCCAGCTCCCGCTTGCATGCCTGGGCGGCATTCGGCCACTCACCGCGGGCGCCGCCGCGACGTTCGGCCTGGCCCCGCTCCGCGGCGCACTGCGGCTGCCAGTGCCTGCAGCCTCATGCGCGGCCGCCGCCCTCGCTGCTGATCTCGTCCACGGGGCGCGACTCCGCCCAGGGCGCTCTCCTCGGGGCGACAGGGGCCTCGGCAAGCTGCGCACGCACTGCCTCCACCTGGGGGCGAATGGCCGCCCACGCCACCTCGAAGTTGCTGGAGCCCCATGCCTCGGACAGCTTGCCCAGCTGCATGAGGAGCCTTGGGGCCTGGCTGGCCCCCGCCCACTCGGCCGCGCGATGGCGCAGCTGCGCCGCGGCCTCCACTCTGGCCTCCTCCTCGAGGGCGTGGAGCGCACGGCTGGCCTCCTCCACCTCCGCGTCGAGCGGCGCCAGCTCCTCCTGGGCCTTCTGCAGCTGGGCCTCGACGAGTCCACGAGCCTCTTGCTTCTGCTCCAGGCTCTGGCGCGCTGCACGGAGGCGCTTCTCCGCCTTGCCGATGGCGTTCGCCTCCTTGTGGAGCATCGTCGACAGCGGCATGGAGGACGCCTTCTGCTCCGCTGCGGCCCGCTGGGCATCTGCCAGCTCGGCGCGCTTGGCCTCCAGCTGGCTGGCGACGACGTCGGCGAAGCAACCGTCGACTCCGTCTGGCAGCTCCGCCTGCAGCGCCTCCAGCTGCTCGACCGCCACTTGCAGCCTCTCGGTCGCTGTGGCGCCGCTGCCGCTGGGCGCCCCACTGGCGCCCGACGCCGAGGTCTGCGACTTGGAGGTTGCCGCGCTCGTTGCCGCGCTGCGGGCCTGCCGCTGCGCACGGCGCCCGCGCGGCTGGCCCGCCCGGCCGCCCTTGTCTGCTCGGGGCCTGGCCCTGGCAGCAGCATCCAGCGCCCAGGGCGGGGCCGTGAACCCACGGCCAAAGCGCGCGGTGCGCCAGTCCCAGTTCCATCCACCGCAGCTGCACATCCAGCAAGTCCTGCTGCGCCTGCCCCCGCTGCCGCCATCCCGCGAGGGCCGCGCCATGGCCCAGGCCACGTGGGCTTGCAGGATGCGCCCCCGCGCTGCGTATGCAAGGGGTAAAACAAAGAATTGCACTGGCCTAAAGCGATGAGCCCCTCGCACTCGGAACGCCGCGGGCGACTCGCGGTCGTCGGGTGCTCCATGGCCTTGAGCCAAAATGGCTTGAGCCAAAATGGCTACGGACTCCGACCCTCCTATGTGTGCAGCCGAGCTCCTGCGTGTTCTGCCGTCAATTCTGCCAGGCACCTGCGTGTTCTGCCGTGTTCCTGTCTGTTCTGGTGTGCTCCTGTGTGTTACGGGGCATTCCTGCTTGTTCCGCCGTGCTCCTCTGTGTTTTGCGCGTTCTGTCGTGATCCCGCGTGTTCTGCCACGCCCCTGCATGTTCTGCCACGCTCCTGCCTGTGCTGCCATTATCTGCCGTGCTCGTCCTGCTCCTGTGTTTTGCCGTCCTCTTGTGTGTTCAGCCGTGCTCCTGTGTGTTCTATCGTGTTCCTGTGCGTTCTCTGTTATGTCGTGCACCTGCGCGTTCTGCCCTGCTCCTGCGTGTTATGCCGTGCATCTATGTATTAGGTGGGTTCTGCCGTGCTCCTCGTGTTTCTGTGTGTTCTGCCGTGCTCCTGTGTGTTATGCATCCGGTTTGTTCCGCCGTGCTCCCGTGCGCTCATCGGCTTCAGCCGTGTTCCTGTGTGTTCTGATGCTCCTGTGTGTTCTGCCGCGCGTTCGCGAGTTCTGCCGTGCTTCTGCGCGTTGGCCCGCCGTGGTCCTGCACATTGTCTGACCTTGTCCTAAGCGAGAAGCTATGTCATCATGCGTGGTCTTAAATCAACCGTTCCAGCCCCTGTGTTTCGATGATGTCTCTGGCAATATCCCCATGCCTCTACGCTTGCTCAAGTCGCAGTTCTCAGTTCCTGGTGGATGTCTTAGGCAAAGTGCTTGTTTGTGTGAAAGGCGGTGCTGCGAACAAATCATGTTTAGGATGCATCGGCCGAAAAGTGCATTGGAGGGATCGCGAGGGCGCGCTCGGGGTCATGTTGGGGCTCGTTTGGGGCTCGTTCGGGGCCGTTTCGATGCCATCAGCTACGATGCCGATGCGACGTCACACACACATCTCTTGGTTGACGGTGCCCCTCGCAAAATCGTCGTTTTAGAAGCCAGGCTTGGACCGTCTGGAAGCGCTTCCAAGAGCGATCCCAAGACGATGTTCGAGCAGCAATGCTCAAAACGATGCTATTGTTTCCCATGTGTTGAAGATGGCCCTAGAGAAATCATCATTTTCGGCAGTCGCCACGGCGCTCTTGGAGCCATATTGAAATCCTTTTTCGGGGGCTTTCTTTTTCCTCATATTGATGCACCGCAAGAGCGATGTCAAAACGATGTTGAGAACCTATCATTGTTTGAAGATGTCAACAACGAAATGCAGTTGTTCTGCCCTTGCTTGGCTACTGCGAACAACAAAGCTTTGAAACCCAGCCGCGTAGCACAACTGTGGGGAAGGTCCTGGGACAGCCCCAACAAAGTCGCCAGAGCTCTGTGGTGGCAGCCAGAGGGCGAGCTGCGGCAAGGTCAGAGCGCCTGATTGGGCGCGCAATTGCACGGAGCGTGAGCCTGCTACCCACCAGCACGTTGACATCGCCCGTGCCGAGCGTGAACTGCTGCAGCTCGTTGCGCGTCAGCTCAGCCGCCAGGGGCATGATCTACTTCGTGACATCGAAGCGCCGACGGTCGGTCATCGCGTCCAGTGCAGCATCGTTTAGCATCTTTGCGAAGAGAGTCTTGCAATGCTTGGAGCGGAACATGAAAAATCAGGGATCGGGCGCGGGTCTTTCACGGGCGCCTTGCGGTTCTCGGTCGCGAGCTTGAACGTGGCGTGGTCACTGAGCCTCTTGTCCGAGATCATCGACGAGTCCTGGCCGGCGTTGGGCTGGCAATGGAGGCAGGGGAGGTAGGCAGGTGGGATGGCTACGAAGACGCGGTCGATCTTGGTGCCCGCCTGATGCTGCTTGGAGAATCGTTGGGATCTCAGCGCTGAATTCCACCATGCTCGTTCGGACGAGCTGCTGCCAACGTGGCGGGTTTTGCTGGAAGCGGCCCTCTCGCATCTCATGCCGCGAGCGACTTGCGGCATGAGATGCGACTGCGAGGACGCGCCGGAGAAGTTGAAGTCACCCATGGCGAAGAAGGCGAAGCGCAACGGGTCCGATAGCGCCCGCGTGGAACGCGTGATCCACTTCGCTTGCCCGAGGTTTTTTCTGGTCAGCCGTCATGTCATAGTTGCGCGCGTTCATGGTGCGAACCTCGCGCTCGGTGGTGGTGCTGGAAGCCGCGAGGAGATGATGGTGCCCGTCCAGGATCGAGCGCGTGGTGATCGTGGGTCTCGCGATCGAGGGCAGGCGCCCACATGCTTGGTCTTCGTGGAGCGCCTCGCTCTCAGCACGGGCAAGCCCAGGTACCATGATAGCGGCCCCTCCAGCTCCGCGCCTGTCCATGCCCCCCGTAGATGGGGAATCCCGGGGAGAAACTGGTATCAGAGGCCGAGTGAGGAGAGCGCGCCGATGTCATGTCCATTCCAGCTTGCGACCCATGACACTCCTGAACAATAACATCGACCGGAGTCTGAAGGCGATCTCAAGATTGCGGAACATCTGACGGCACCGTAATTGGTTACGACATAGGGGACCGCGAGCGCTCCACAAGACAATCTGTAGTGGTGCGTCATGTTCGGTGGCCACCCGGGGGCTCAACTTTGGTTAAGAGACCGCGTGGATGTGTCGATCGAGACGAAGGCTGCCTCGACCATCTGCTTGGCAAGGTCTGTGTTGATGCCCATGTTGGTGACCGCAACTGGGCCCCAGTTGAGCTTCGAGTGTTCCCGTAGACCTTCGCGGCTGAACCTCCTGATTGGCATCGCCCCATGTTGCGCAATGCCCGACTGCCGCAGAGTCTCGAAGTCTACGCTCGGGAAGAGCTCCCCGAGCTCATTGCGCAGCTGCTTCGGCGACTTGTCACTGGAGACGAAGAGCGGAGTGTCCGCGCCGTGGACGTCGGGTGCCGAGGAGGTCCGCCATCGCCCACTAACGATTTTGAGTGCCCGAACCAGAGCGAACGGCCTTGGGCGCGCGACTTCAGGACCTCCGAACACGAGTAGGTGGAATCGACGCGTTATCTTCGAGTATATTGACTTGTTCTGCTGTAAATTGGGCGTCTTGAACCCATTGCGCTGTGACGCGTCGAACTTCAACTGGCTGAATTTGTCTAGGTCTCCGAGTTGGAAGAGCACGGGGTTCGGTTCTCGGCCATCATTTGCCACGGTGGCGAGGTCGATGGTAAGCAGCTGGGCTTCAGCGAACGATGCTGCTGCTTCCAGTCTGTGTACGGCTTGGCGTCGGGCTTGCTGTTCTGTTGGTTGTTGGTCCTGTAGCCTGTGAAAGCTGCCGAAGTCACGTTCTGCTTGTTCAAGTCTGGCTTGCTGCGGGGCAAAGTACTGCTCGATTGTAGCACGAAGATCGTGTTGGACATATTTTCCCAAGTGTGGTCGAAAAAGGTTCATGAGCTGCTGTGTGGGCATTGCGAACTGCGGGTTGACGACTCCTTCGATGGCGCGCGAGAGATCCTGTGGCACGGGTCCTTGCGGAAACCGAGGGAGCAGGGGGTTGCCCAGGTGGTCCAGGGACGTCTCGCTGAGGCCGAGGGGGTCGCAAAACTGCAGGGTCGTCACCGGCTGGTGGTGCAGCTGGTTACGGATGACCTGGAGCGTTTTTCTTTCTCACCAAACCAGCACTCCTCGCTGATGAGCTGGAGCTTGCGCAGCGCCTGCTCGAAAATCTTGCGACGGAAACGCTGGGGCCGTCTCATGCTGCCGTGCCAACTCGGCGGCTGCTGCTGCGTCGGGATGAGGGCCCAGTCCACGGTCTCGCTTTCGGACTGTCTTTGGCTGGTCTCGGGCAGCGTTCCGGCAATCTCCGCGGGCGAAGGGTCCGCGCAGGCACGGCCCGGGGGATCCCCGGGCGCCCTCCCGCGGTCTGCCCCACGGACGGGTGCCCCCTTGCCCTCAACACGGCCAGGCAGCCTTGTAGGCCCCCATGGCAGGAGGTAGGGAGGAGGAAGAAGAGGAGGAGGAGGAAGGGAGACCCTGCCTAGGAGTTGCTGTCTTCATTCTGGCCGTCCTCACGTTGCCGTGGCAGCCACGCGCGGTCGACGACCGGCTCCGTCGGCGCACCTGCACAGGACTTCGCCCCGCGGGCACGTGTCGAGACTCGGGGCTCGGCGGCGAAGCTGCGGAAAGCGTGCGGGAGGCGCTGCGCGTGACTGGCGCACTCGAGGCGGCCATGAAGTGGCAGCCTGGTCGCGGCAGGAGCCTGCGGCGATGGGCTCGCCGAGCGGATGCCTGCGCTCCAAGCCTCTCCCTGGCCTCCGCGACCTGGGCGTTTCCCGCCGTCGCGGGCGGGTTCTCCTCTCTCCCCTCGTCCCCCTTCCTCCTCGTTCTCCTCCTCCTCCTCCTCGCTGTCGTCCTCCTCATCGTCGTCGCACTGCTGCACTCGAACTCCTCTCCTTCCGTCTCATCATCCCTTCTCGTTCCGAATTCCTCCGCGGCCTTCCCATCCTCCCCGTCGTCACTACTATCACAATTCTCCCACTCCGACTCAGGCTCTGGTTCCTTCACCTCGTTCTCAGCATAATCTGACGTTCCACGTCTACCACTTCTAGCCCCTTCTGCCATCTCACGCGTGCTCGGTCGCTGCGGCGGAGAGGTCGGGGGGTGCGCCATTAGCCCAGGCAGCGGTGGCAGTCCCGCGGGCCCTGAGGGCGGTGGGGGCACGGATGTGCAGACTGGACTTCGTCGAAACGGACGCAGGGAACGAGTATGAGGATGAGGATAAGGATGAGGAGGGGGAGGCAGGAGGACCAGGAGCATGATGAAGGGTGGTGGTGGTGGTGGTGGTCGTGGTGGTGGTGGTGGTGGTGGTGGTAAGGACGACGACGGGAGAACTAACGTGGATGGAGGAGGTAAGTATGGAAGGGAGAACGGGGAGAAGGGAAAAGGTTCGACGAGGAAAAGGAACTGAAGTAATGGTGTGAGCTCTTTCCCGCTCCCGCTTCGCTGGAGGTTGGAAGGCTCGATGCCCCGCTGCCGCAGCCGATGACGTACGGCCCCGTCGTGCGAGCCGAAGGGCACTCGCGCCGTGAGGACGACCACGGGAGCAGAGGAGAGAAGGGAAGGCGCGAGGGCAGAGAGAGGGCGGCAGCACGGGTAGGGGAACAAAAGTGACATAAACAGAAAAACTCGGAGGTCCGCGCGGATTTCTCGGATCGGCGCTGGACCCCCCCTCCCTAGCGCGCGGACCGCGCCAGGGGCGGCGCCAGAGGCGCCGCCGGGCCCCAGCGCGGATCCGAGAAATCCGCGCGGACCTCCGAGTTGTCATGTTTATGTCATTGTTCGTCCCCCTATAGAGAAGGGAAGGCGCGAGGGCCGAGAGAGGGAGGCAGGCGCGGGAGCGCGAGGAGCGGAGAGCGCGGAGAGCTCGCCAAACTCTGCACGCCACACGCAGCGCGACGATGCGCCACCCGTGCGCGCGACGAATGCGCGCACCGTGCGGCCGCGTGGGCGGCGGCCTCCGCCCAGCATGCTGGGCATCGGCGGCATCTGCGGGCGGGGCGCGCACGCCGCGCTCGCAGACCGGCCGCTGCTCTCGACGGTCTTCCGGCGGCACTCCTGCTCGTCCTCCTGCTCCTCCCCATCCTTCTCCATCTCCTCCTCCTCCTCCTCCTCCACCTCCTCACTTTTCCTGCGCAGGCTGCTGAGCGCTCCCGAACGCCCGTAGCGTCAGTCACCTCCTCCTCCTCCTCCTCCTCCTCCTCCTCCTCCTCCTCCTCCTCTCCTCCTCCTCCTCCTCCTCCTCCTCCTCCTCCTCCTCCCGATCCTCGGCCTCCTCCATCCGCCCCTTTCGTCTTCCTCCTCCCCTCGTCCGACTTCTCCTTCCCGCCCCTCTCTGCTTCTTCATTTCCTGCTCCGCTTCCCCACCTCCTTTTTCCTCCTGGCCTCCTCCCCTTCTACCCTTTCGCACTTGGGGTCGTTGGGCTCGGACGACTGATAGAGGTGTTACGCTTCGCCCAGGAAGCCTGTACTCCAAAACGCAGAAGAAGCCACTGCGAGCAGGGTGTGTTCCTAGTGTGCAGTATCCATGCTCCTAGCTCGGCAATAGCTGCAGGATGCTGGTAGAACAAGACTCTGACTGAGGCAAGATGTCGCATCGAGGCTGCGCCAACGCCTCCGAAAGGAACAATACTCACCTACAGTGCAGGACCAGGCGTGCAAGGGGGCGCGCGGCGAACTGGCGCCACGGAGCCGAGAAACCTTCTCGAATGCTGGGCCAGCCCAGCCTCGACCCACCGACGGACCGCAATGGATCGCGGACGCGCGCAAAGATTGAGCGGGCGGGGAAAATATCCCGCCAGAGACAAGGTCTGGCAAATCCCCTTGGAACCGTCCATCCCCTGAGGTCATGATTCCATGTCACGCCTATGGCATACCCACACCGCTCCAGCCTGAGCATTCTGTAGATCGTGAACATGGAATGCCTGCCTGAATTGTCTGGTGAGGAGAGGGCTCGGGACGGGAGGGCGTATTGCAGCATCAGCGACGTGCACTCGGGCCGAACATGATCATCCGCATCACTTTCCTCCCTTGCCTGTCCCAAACAGACCCGCTTGCCGAAGAGGGGTCAGGCAAGACACGCCTCAAGCTGAACCGCATCCCACATAACCTACAGCGTGACATGGCTGGTTCTCATCTTCCTCCAATACCTCCTCCTCCTCTTCCTCCTCCTGCTCCTCCTCTCTTCCTCATCCTCCTTTCCAAATACTCTCCCTTGTCGTGTTATCCTTCCCTCTGGCACTCTCACTCGCGCCTGCCCCATTCCTCCCTTCATCCGTCTCCCCTCCTACTCGCCATACCCTTTTCCTCCTCCTGTCTGCTCCTTCCTACCTCCTCCTCCTCATTTCCTCCTCCTCCTCCTCTTTCCCTCCTCCTCTCCCACTCTGCTCTGCCCCTGCCTATGCATACTTCTCTCTACCCCTCCTCCTCTTCCTCCTCCTCCTCCTTCTCGTCCTCCTCCTCCTCCTCCGCTGTGTCGCTGGGGTCCCAGGACGGAGGAGGAGGAGGAGGAGGAGGAGGAGGAGCCAAGGGAAAACCATGCAGATGACGACGACGAGGGAACAAAAGGAGAGGTCCCAGGCCCCCAAACCTCCCGCGCTTCCCCGACGCACGGCGACCACCAGAGGGGGGGGGGCGGCGCACGCCGACCGCCGCCAGTGCCGACGGCATCGCGGGCCTGCGGAGGTGCTCGGGGAAAACGGGGGGGCCCGAGAGGAAGGCGGAGAGAGCGGGTGCGGTCTACTCGGTGGAAGCAGCTAGGAGGCCACATGCGAACCCTACCCCTACCTCCCCCTCAGAAATCGTGGAGGGGTAGGGGTAGGATTCGCAAAAGCCCCCTGGCAGCGTGGTGCACGCTGCGCGAAAGGAAGCCGCGATGTTCGGTCGAGGCTGCGTGGTGGCAGGTCACCGCAGGACGCCATCAAGGACCCCCCCCCGGGGTTTATCGTTAGCACTGCACCGTCGATTCAATCATTCTGGGGGGGCGGTTTTCGCCGAACGATCTGATTAGCACCGCGCAAGTGGAACGAAACTAAATAATTCCGGCGCCCCACCTCGGGTAGCATCTCAATTGGAACTGGTATAACAAATCAGAGTGAAATGCGATCAAGAAGAATACTACAAATAAGAATAAAAATAGAAAAAAAACGTAAGAGTAATCAGAACAATACAAATGAGGAAAGGAGTCTCGGGCGAGGCGCTTGATTCAGAACCACAAAGAGACCATATTGCAATAATGTCTCAAGCGGTTTGCTTGTTTCGGGGAGCGGACTCGTCTGCGTTCACATAAAGGTGCGAGGTGCCAAGGTGACGTTCCTAGGGTGCCGGGTGCGCTATATCTTCGCCGGAAAAGGGGGTGTTCTCAATTGCTTATTGCGGTTATGCATCGGAAGCAACTGATGCAAGAGATGTGGCGGTATCCTCGATGAACCTTAGTAGCGGTGCGATTGGAATAAAAAAAAGGGGGAGGAATGGGGTGACGGCGATTCCCCTTCTATGGGTGGCGGCCCCCAAAGGCCCTGCACGCAAGGCACTTGCCACTTCCACAAACTTGATGTCCCGGACTGGTTGTGGGTGGGTTACTCAGAGACGGTTGAACGCCTGGTTCACAATGACCACAGACGTCGGACAAGGAAAAGAATACACATTCGAGTGGGCACACGGGGCCGCACCCTCAATTAGCCCCAGAGTCTGCGCGATAGCCGAGAAAAGGAAACGAGTGAGGTGACTGAGGTGACGGCGATTCCCCTTTTATGGCTGGCGGTGCCAGGAGCCCTGTACGCAGGGCGCCTGCCACTCCCAGGAACTTGATGCCACTTCGCTGCGATGGAAATGAGTCATCAGTGGATGCGACGGGGGGGAGGTAGGAACGCGGACGTGAAAATTCCACGCCAGGCCCCTCCCCTCCACCAGGCCACCGCCTCCTCCCCTCGCCCCATACTTCATTTAACGACGCCGTCACCGCAGCACGCTGCTCGCGCCCGCCGAAGCGGCCGCAGAGATCCAGACGGGGGAAAGCGGGGGCGGGCGGGAGAGCCCCCCCAGGCGCGGGAAGCTCTGAGTCGCCCGCTCGACGGCCCGCCGTCCGCGGAGGGCGTCGGCTCCTCTCCTGCCGGCGGGCCGCCGCCTCCTCGCCGGCGCCCTCTCCTGCCAATGCTCTGCTGCAGCTGATCCCGCCCCGCCCGCGCGACCTGGCCCCCGGCGCACTAGGCGGGGCTGTCCTCGCGGAGCGGCCGCTCGCTCCTCAGCGGTCGACCCGCGGTGTCCTCTGATGGCCAACATCGCCGCCTCGAGCGCGTGCCCCCGCGGGCCCCTGGCCACCGCGCGGATCCCGAGATGCTCGTCGAAGTCTGTCTTCTTCGCGCTGCCGGGGTCGTCCGCCTCGCGGTTGCCCTCGCGCGGCACCCCGGTTACCCCGCGCGGTGCCCCTTCCAAGCTCGGCGCCGCCCTGAGCGGGCCCCGTCTGCCAGCAGCTCGGCGAGAAGGACCGCCGACGCCCGCTCGTTCGGCCTGGGCCGGGGCACTGCCCACGCGCCCCCCCTGTTGTCCGTCGGCCCCGCCATTTGAGGTTCGTCCTCGGGTGGAACTCCCAGGGCCTCCTGATTCCCGCCGGGGTCGTCTGCCTTGCCCGCGCCCAAATCAGGGGGGCCTTCCTCCGCAGCTGCCCAGGCGCGTCGCCCAGCCCTTCGCGCGCCGGCACTACATGGGCTCGGCGTTGTCGACGACGACGACGACGCCGACGACGTCGACGTCGACGACGATGCCGACGCCGACGCCGACGCCGACGCCGACGCCGACGCCGACGCCGACGACGACGACGACGAACGACAGACGACGGCGGCGCGGGCGGCGTCGTCAACGTGGAGGCCGGCCCCAAACATCCCGAGGCCGCCCCGCGCCTTGGCCTCCTGCGCAGGGAAGCCGACAAGCGCCTAGACAGGGCGACGTCACAACACAGCGCGTGCTTGTCCCGGTGCCTCGTGAGCTTGAGCTGCCTCGCCTCCGCCGCCTCCTGGTCGCTGGTGTCCGCGAGCTGTTCCGCGGGCAAGCCGCTGTCCCGCGGTCGGGAGTTCGCCCGCAGTCTGGCTCTGGGCCGCCTGATTCCACGCTTCCGGTGAGCTGCATCTGCCGAACAGGTGCCGACGTTGTTGCCGACTACCTTGGCCTCAAACGCGCTGGCCACCATGGCCCCGCTGGTCCCCGCGGGCCTCAGTTGTCGGGCCTTGCCCGATCCGAGAATCATCTCATCGTTCGCGACGACCTGCCGGGCCTATGGTCGAGTGGGGGGTCGCCGTTTCTGCGACTGTAGCGCGCCCTATCCACGTCGCGGCGCGCGCCGCCGCCCGCAAAAAAAAATGCAAGCGTGGTTGGAGGCAGGGTAGCGCCAGGCGACGCTGCGGCCGCGCGGCGATCCGGAGAGCGGCACAGCGCGCGGGCGCTGATCGGAAACAGCACTTCTTGGCGGTATAAAAATCGCAGCTTTGCTACCAAGATTATACGCACTACCGCCGCGCATGCATTGAATAATTATGCTCCAACCATGAAGAGAGAGGGGGCAGCTCGGTTGTCGTTGGCGGGGGGGGGGGGGGGGGGGCCGGGGCTGCGGGGTCTTCCACCAGAGCAAACCAGCACCAAATCGGATCGAATACTTCTGCCCGATCTTGGCGGTGGTGGTCACGCGCTGCGCTTGGATGGCTGGGGGCCGTCGACCCGCGCGGCTCGTGGGCCCAATCGTTCGCGAAGTCGATGGAGCGCCCCATCGTCGCGGGCCACGGGGCCCCATGCGCGCGCCAAGGCCGCCTGCGCATCGACTCCAGGAGGCGCGGCCCGCGACGTCGCCCCTCGCCCGCCCCGGGCCCGCGCGGGAGCGAGCCGTCTCCAGCGAGGGCGCGTCCGCCTCCTCAGCGGCGCGGACCGGCGGGGCTTCCACCGAGGTCCCCCCCGCGCCTCTGGTCCGCGGCGGTTCTCCCGCGCGACCGCGCGGCGCCTGCGAGATGCGGGCGCCCGCCGTCGCACTGGCCTCGGCGGCGGCAGGGCCTCGGCCGCTCCTCGACTGGCCGCGGCCCCGAGGCACGCCGCGGCGTCTGCCCGCATTGGAGCTTTCTCAGCCGCCACTTCACTGGCTCCTCACATACTGCTCTGTCTACGAGCTCTCCCAGCCGCCGCCGCGCGCCCTGCGCGCCGCGGTCTCCGTCGCGACGAGGGCCTCGGCCGCCGCCGCCTGATCGGGCGTTCCCCGAAACTGGGCCCGCCTGCCAAGGCGCCCGACGCGGGCCGAGAATGCGTCGGCAAAGGATCGCCTCGCTGTCCTCCGCGGCCGCTTCAGCGCCCGCCCGTCGCCGATCGAAAGATCGATGGGCCCCCTCGGCGGCGCCCCCGTCGCGCCAAGGTCCTCGGCCGCCGCCGCCGGCTCGAGCGCCCCCCGAACGCGGGCCCGCGGGCTGACGGCGCCCGATGCGGGCCGCGGTGGTAGTGGCCGTTGGCCGTGAAGCACCTCGCTGACCTCCGCCGAGCGGCAGCGCGCGGCGGGGGGGCGGCTCCCCCCCTGCGCACCCGAAGGATCTCACCCCCGAATCGTGCTTCGAGCGGCCTCGGGCGAGGCCCACCCTCGCCTGTTGGGCGGCGAATCGCTCGACGAACCCGCCGATGCCCAGCTCCACATGCCCGCCTCGCTGCCCGCGCTGGCCGCCAGTGCGCGCTGGCGCCCTCGGCCGTCTTGACCAGTGCTCGCCGCGCCCGCTCTTCACGCAGTGCTGGGTCCGGCCCGTGGCCACCTATGGCGGGTCTGACGGGGGCCTACGCTGCGCGTCTTCCGCGCCCGTCGCCCGACGGGGGTGGCTTCTGGCCGCGCTCGCAGGGGCGCCGGCGCCCGAGCTTCCTCCTCCGCGCAAGCGGCCCTCGGCCGACGACGGCCACTGCGCGAGGGGGCGGCCCGTCCGGCGCTGCCCGCTGCCCGGGCTGTCAGGGGCCCCCAACCTCAGCTGCGCGGGCCCACTGGGACCGCCCTGCACGAGGCGTCCGCGGGGGCCGCGGCTGACCTGGGGAGCCGAGTCGTTCGCGGGGCTGGCTGGGCAATAGCTTCTCGCGGTGCCGACGGCGTCGAAGGCGCGCCCTCCTCCTCCCCCGAGGTCGACCGGCCCTCGCCCGCGGGGCTCGCCCCCCTCTCCGACGGCCTCGCCCCGCTGGGCACCGCGCTGCTGGATCGTTTGTGTCAGCTGCTACTTGCGCGGCGCACTGAGCTGCGGCGCCATCCCTCACAGCCGCCCGTGCCTCTCCTCTCTCATATGATATGGCCGCCCGGGCCCGAGCAGCCCCACATGTCACTTCGCGGCCTTAGCGAGGACGAAGCCGCGCCGCGCCGGTTCTCGCGGCGGCGGCGCTTGACCAGGCTGGTCGCGACTGCGCGGCAGCCCGCGAACGCGGCCGAAGCGTCGGCATCCCTGACCAAGGGCGTCAGTTCAGCTTTGCTGTGATCCACGTGGTCACGCGCCCCCCTCGGACTTCCTACCAATCCCCATTGCCCGTCTCTGACCTCGGCGAGAAGGGGGCTCTGCCACTCTGGCGGCCAGCTTCCCGCCCCGAGGGGGTCGCGCGGAGCGATGCCACTCGTTTTTGCCCTTCCTCCGCGGTCTTCCGCCTCGGCCCCCTCAGCTTTCCTCCTGCGCGTTGGCGTGGCAGGCGCCAGGGAGGGCGTTTTTCCCGTGTCCGCCGCGGCGCGGCGTCGAGGGGGCAGGCCCATGGGCCACTTTCAGCGCCCGAGTGTCATTCAGAAGCGGCCGAGCGTCTGAGCCCAAATGGCTGCAGACGTCGGGCGAGGAAGAGGATGCACAATCGCCTTTGCGCACGGTGGCTAAGATGCGTGGTGCGAGCTACGCGTTGTAAGCTCTTTGGCGCAAGCCGCGCGGTGCAAACAATGCGGCATGTGGTTCAAGATAGGAGGTGCAGCCAGCGCACGACGGGCCCGCGAGGCGCTTACACGCGATCACCGGGCGAACGCCCAGAACATGCGACACCCCTGGAAGACACATCTCATCTAACAACCGCCGTTGGTTGCTCATTTCCCCGGCGGCAGCTGCATTCGGAAGGGCCGCGAAGTATCGAACATTCCCCCTGAACCATGTGTTTACAGCGTTTATTTGTTATATACACATGTGTATAGATATCTATCTAAACATATACAAATACGTATACCTAGATGTATATATACAAGTTTGGATATGTTTGGATACGGTTCAATATGGCGCCCATCCCTGGAAATCATGTCTACAACAAAAAGATACGAACAGATACGGCGCCATGTCTCCACTGCCAGGCCTCGGCCGCTCAATGACCACGAACAGGGAACACAACGCACATGCTAGGCAATACTTTCTGACTCATTGTCCTAGTCCTCCGCGTCGAAATTCCTCTTTTTTTTTTTTCCTTTGTCCGTCTCCTGGGACCCTTTTTTCCTGCCTCAACGCATCGTCGTCGCCAACCTCCCCGCCAGTCCTCCTAAAACCTCCTCGCCCGCACCCCTCACCACCCCCTTCACTTTCGATTTGACGCATCATCCTCGTCCTCGTCCTCCGCCTCCTCCTCCTCCTCTTCCTCTTCCTCCTCCTCTTTGCTCTCCCCTCCTACGGTTCTTTGTTCTTACCCAGTTCTCTCCTAAATCTCGTTTCGCCGTCGTTGTAATCCATCCTGCTCCTCGTCGTTTTTGTCGTCGTCGCCTCTCGTCTGCTCCCCCTTCATCGCTACGGCTTCACTGCATCCCAATCCCATTGTCATTGCTTCGACCAATCTGATGGATCCCGTTCGCTCCGAAAACACAGCCAACAGCATCCGCTCTGACAGAATTAGGTACGAATGAATACGGCGCGGCACTGTCATGGTTGGAAGAATAGATCAACAAATACATGTTTCCTTGAAGACAAGCACATACGGTTCGCAACGTGTAGATGCGTTTAGATACGACGGCGCTCCAGCGCAGGCCAGGGGAGCGCATTTAAACCACATATATATATACATATATACATTGTGTCATCGTTCAGAAAAGCAGACACGATAGGCTTCTCGCCTGCACCAGGGGCGCAAAATCGCACCGAAACGCATCTATCATTTTCAGCTGCGTCTTGCAGGGAGGAGGCCCCTTCGAGGCGCCCACGGTGGCCCAGTAAGCGAACCCCCAGAGCACTCCGCCAACACGAAGCACGATGTGCCCACGAGGCGCCCACCTGCGCCCACCATGCGAAAGCCCGGAGTACCAAGGCGACAAGAGACGCCCAAGGGCGCACAACATGCGAAAACCTGGAACACCCCGTCTCCTCCTTACCAACCAAGAAAAGCATGTAATTCAAGCATTGTTTGGAGAAACTGTCTCTAAATATGTGTATGCACAGTTCCGCCTTCCATGTAAGTACCTGTAAACATGAAACGTAACACGTAACATCGGGCACGCCCCTAGGAAGCTAGGCGTCATCAAGGTGTGACGACAAAAGCGAGCACACTCTGGAGTGAGCGCATCAGGCAGACAATGGGCAATCTCTGCGCCCCCAGACGAGGAAAGACGACGGTTCACAAAACGATGAAGGGAACTATCAAACCAATGTCATGCAGCATGCGTAACAAACCGTGGTACCCCTAACGTCAACAAGCCGATAAGCAGCCTCCGCAGAAGGGAGACCAGAAGCCTTTGAGCACAATAGGGTTTCATGCTCCGAGCAAACAAAAAAAAAGAACTCGTCGTAGACATACGAGCGCGCATTGACTGAAAGCACTCCTGCCACCTCTTGTCCATAGACGTACGTAATTCCCGCTCCCTGCACGCAGGTCTTCGGCACAGTGGATGGATAACGCGATCCCTGCTTGCCATGCAGCACGGGATGCCAAGCATGCAATCGTGTTCGCGGCATCTCTGCTGACGAATATGCTGCACACTTGCAAGTCACGAAATGGAAAGTACATCCTACCCCAGGTTCAAAGAGGCAGCGGTGCGGTGGCGCCCTGTGCTTGGCACGAGTGCACCACAGCCCGGCATCTGCGGGCAGGCGGAACACGGCGAGACAAAGATATCGAGGCAAACGGCGAAATCCCCAGCATGAGATAAGACATCCGGTGGGTGACCGAAGCAGGGGATGATCAGGTAGGACGCCAGGAAGTCCAATGGAAACGGTAATGTTCGAGCTAGCTCGTGTTCGAGGCAAGCAGAATCCCAGAATCCTGAGAGCTACTCTGATATACAAATGAAATAGGCAATCGTATCAGTGTACGTATGCCAGGTATTGCGGAGAACGTGCTGGACATGACTGGGGAGCGAAGGCAAGGATCCACGAAAACGAGGTGACGTGGGCCAGAGTCCTCAGGGATGCCTCTTGGGGTGTCTTGGGGAGGCTCTCGGGGGCCTCTGGGAATCGTGGGGGCCTCTCCGGGGCCTCTTGGAAGCCTCTTGGGGGTCTCCTCGGGCTTCCTGGAGACCCCCCAGGAGCCTCTCGGGGCCGAGGGCTCGAAATGTCCATTCGCGTCCCCCGTTTGCTCTTGGAACCGTCTTGGGGGCCTCTCTTGGGCCGTTTTGAGGCCCTCCTGTAGGCCTCTTGGACCGTCTTGAGGCGATATTGGAGGCTCCTCGGGCCGTCTTGGAGTGACGGGAAGCGGATAAGGCGAGAGCGCCCAAAATTCGAAAAAGACCATCGGCAAATCAATGCAGTTGGCCTCTAGAGCCCTCTCGGGAGTGCTCTTGGATACTTCTTGGGGCGTCTTGGAGGCCTCCTGTGCAGTCGAGAGGGCGATTGGGGGCCCTCTTGGATCGTTTCGAGGGCCTCTTGGGGTACTCTTGGCCAGTCTTCGTATTTTTGTTGAGGCCCCAGGCCCCCCAAGGGAGGGTGCGTATCTAATCCCCTCCTCCCCGACGGGGGAGGGATCACAGGGAAGGGGCTTCCCTTCGACTCGATTACGACATTGCTAGATTCTCTTTCGCTGACAGGCTTGAAGAGGGAGCAGGGACAGGGGACGACGGAGACGACGACTGACGGAGACGACACGACTCGAGCAGACAAGCCCATCACACACGCCGACAAGGTCGGCGGATTTGTGTGAGAGTGTGTCGGGACCTTCGGTGGAGCTCTCCATGGGGTCGCGAAACGTCTGAGAGTGTGCCGAAATGGGCGGGGAGCCGCATGCGAACGTTGCCACTGGGGCCTTCGGTGGAGCTCCCTATGGAGCCGCGAGACGCTGTACCGGGTGTGCCGAAATGGACGCGCGGAGGTCAAAGGCAGGGATGGGAGGAGGGATGAGCGAGAAGGAGGAGGGACGTGAGGTGAGGGACCCGGGGCGCTGTCTCTTCATAACGAGGCCCCAACGCCACAGGATGGGCGGGAACCAGCTACTGCCTAGGGCTTGCCTAGCACATTTCCCAAACAGGACCCGAAGAGAGCAAACTGCCAGACAGGGTTTGTCTAGCAAGTCTCCCAGGCAAGACCCTAAGACTCTGATGAAGCAAACTGCTGGACAGGAGTCCGACGACTTAGGCGCAATTCCTTAGAACGAGAAGTAAGGCACCCCCTTCCTTTGCCCGCCTCATTCCTCCCTCCCTCCTCCCTCTCTCTTCCCGTCTCTCTTGCCTCCGTGTTCATCCTCACTCCGAGGAGGAGGAAGAGGAGAAGAAGAGGGAGGAGGAGGAGGGATGAGGAGGGGGAGGAGGAGGAGGAGGAGGAGGAGGAGGAGGAGGAGGAGGAGGAGGAGGAGGAAGAGGAGGAGTCCTCCTGGCCCGTTCCCAGCCGTGCCCTACCCTCGGCCGGCAAGCGACTGGCGAGAGCCGCGAGAGCCCCGACGGCCCCCTGGCCACCTTTGAAGGGGCCCCAGGGCACACAAATAAATACACACAAAAGAACGGATTTCCCATTTTCCCATATGTTCTGGGTTTCTGTCTTCTCCCCCCACTTCCCATATTTTCCCATATTTTCTCGGGAGTCGACGATGAATTGTGTCTGTGTGTTTTTTCCCTCCTGAACCTTTGAATCTGCATCGATCGCAGTGAACCGAGGGGCCCGCACGAGAAGCTGGGCCTTCACTCTGCCACTGTTCCGTTGGGGTGCGCACGAGAACCTCACACCGCGCGCCGCAAGGAGTGGACCAAACGTGCCCACGACACGTTGTCTCCGCAGCGGCGCAAGGAACCTGGCCTCTGCTCAGGGCCCCGTGCCTCAGATCACCCGCCCCGTCCGGCACATCGACTCCGCGAGCGCCATGCCCCAAGGAGCGTCGAGGGGGCCTCCCTGGCAGACCTGCGCGGGAACGCAGGCAGACCCGAGGAGCCACCGAGCCACGACTGCGTCTGGCGCAGGCTAATTTCGGGTCGGGCGACAGGGAGGGATAGCAAAGGGGGGGTTGCAGAATCGGCTCACGCAGCTGATCTCCCGGCGCCGGCAGGCGGCCACGCATCGAGGAACGGGCCCCTCGGCGAGGCCGAGACCGGCTGCATGCAGCAGATCCCGCACCCCCCCCCCTTTCCCGATCCCCCCCCCCGCGGCCACGCATCGAGGAACGGGCCCCTCGGCGAGGCCGAGACCGGCTGCATGCAGCAGATCCCGCAACCCCCCCCTTTCCCGATCCCCCCCCCGTGGCCACGCATCGAGGAACGGGCCCCTCGGTGAGGCCGAGACCGGCTGCATGCAGCAGATCCCGCACCCCCCCCCCTTTCCCGATCCCCGACATGCGACGTCCTGATTTTTTCAGGACGGCGCCCCTGGAAATCTAGACCCTTTCCCTGGGGCCGGTTTTTCGTCCTGAGTCGTTTTTTGACGGTCCCGAGGCCCGGCGAGGGCCCCCAGGGGTCGAAAATAGCGAAAAACCTCCCGTCCTGATTTTTTTACGACGCCATCATGTCTGGGATCCCCCCCCCCTTTCCTCCGGCCCGAGATCCTCGCGCGGCCGACCCGGCGCCCACGAGGCGCCCACGAGGCGCCCCACGCCCGGGGCGCCCGCGGGCGGGCGCCGGGCGAGCCGCGCCACCGGCAGGAGAGCCCAGGATCGGATCGACGAGTCGGATCGGCGATCGACAGGAATCGGATCGTCGGAAATCGGCAGCCGAGTCGGGAAAAGTCGGATCGGCAGAGATCGGCAGGCTAGCATGCCTCCAATATAAGAGCTCGGAGCTCAGATCGGAATCCCAGATCGAATCGACTCGGAATCGGAAACCATCGAAATCGAATCGAATCGAATCGGAGGGATCGAAACGAGCCCTGCACCGGGGGGCACCCGGCGAGAAGCCTCGGCCGGCACAGCGCGGGCGGCCGCGGGCGCTCGAGGCGAGCCCGCGCGAGAGGCCCGCACGAGGCGAGCCCGCGCGGCGCGCCTGCAGGGCGGCCGCGGGGCGCCCGGCGGGCGGGCACGGGCCGAGGGCGTTCGGCGGGCCCGCGATCGCGCCCACGAAGGCGCCCGCGAGGCGCCCACGAGGCCCCCACGAGGCCCCCACGAAGGCTCCCACGAGGCTTGCCTGGGCATCGCCGCCTGCGCACGCCTCCTGCCTCCTGCTCCTCCTGCGCGGGCAGGGCGCCGGGGCCTCCTGCGGAGGGGCTCTCGCTCGAGCCTCCCTCGCGGCTCGCGCTCGCGGGCGCGGCTTCCGCCCGAGACTGCTCCAGGCTGGAGCGGCCCCAAACGGACGACGGTTACCCATCGGTCGGAAGAAGTGGGTAGAACCATGAAGTAGGAAGGCGTTGGAAGTAGATTGCGTTTCCGCCCGCCTCCTGTAGAGGAGGGAAGAGGAAAACCACTCGACTCTTGAAGTAGGATGGCGGCTAAAGTAGATTGAGCACTGGGAATTCCAAAATACCTACATTCAATGACTGGTGGGTACAGGCTTTAGACGGCACGTTCTGATGAGTAGCATGATGGGAGGACCCCATAGCGAGGGGCTACCGCTCGAGGCGTTCTCTCCACCCCACCCGCTCACAAACAAGAAGCCTGGCTTGAGCCAGGGCTGAACCTAAACGGTGCTTTTCGTTTTCGTTTTGTTTTCGTGTTCCCTCGCTTCTGTCTTCGATTCGCCTTTACTGCAAAACGAATTCGAAACGAAAACGCGCCTTGAAATCGCCAGAAACACCGTTTAGGTCCAGCCCTGGCTTGAGCCTTCCTACATATTCAGGCCTGAGGAGCAGACAGCGACGACAGTTACAGGATTGATGGCCCGCTTGAATTAGCAACATGTGGGCACCCCACAGGGAGGGGCTCACGTTCGAGACTTCCTCGCGATTCACTAACCCGGAAGGCTCCCGCTCGAGACTGCCTCCAAATTCAGGCCTGAGGAGCGCAACCGTGATGAAATTTATAGGATGCCGATGACCCGCTCAGAATCGTGACATGATGCGAGGACCCCATAGAAAGGGGTTCCCGCTCGAGACGTCCTGGTAATGATGGTGACGAGCGTGATGCGAGTGTGTGAATGGTGGTGATCATGATGTTGCGGATAGTGTTCGTGACGCTGATGATGCTGATGATGCATACTATGACGACTGTGCTGGTGATACTGGAGTTGGTGATGATGGTGATGTGGGATGAAATGATGGTGGTGGTGATGATGGTGATGGTTCATGATGAAGGCGATGATGTAATGAAGGAGAGACGGGTGTGCAAGGTGAATTGCAAGGACTGCGCGGGTGTCAAAATAATCGACTAACCTCACGTCTGATGATAATACTTACATTGTACTTGCATCTCGACGTTTGCCTAAAACAACTGCACGTGTGTACCAGAAAAGAGAGAACGAGAGAGAGAGAGAGAGTGAGGAGAGAGAGATAGAGAGAGAGGAAAAAACAAAGCTAAGCGAAACACTCAACACTCTGAAATTGTGATGACCGCGTCGTGGAACCGCTTTCGGTGGAACCCCCTATGAGATCACGAAACATATGAGGAATGTGCCGAGATGGGCGGGGAAACCGCATGCGAACCCTGCCACTGAAACACGCAAAAATAGTTGCCGAACCGTGTGAGGGGTGTGCCGTAACCGCATGCGAACGTTGCAACTGGGACCTTCGGTGGAACTCCCCATGGGGCCGCGAAACGTGTGAGGGGTTTGCCGACATGGGCGGGGAACCGCATGCGAGCTTTGCCACTGGGGCCTTCGGTTCGGTGAACCTCCCTATGGGGCCGTGCAACGTGTGAGGGGTATGTCGACATGAGCCAAGAACCGCATGCGAACTTGGCTACTAGGGCCTTCGGTGGAACTCCCTGTGGGGACACGAACCGTGTGAGGGGTTCGCCGACATGGGCGGGGAACTGCATGCGAACTTTGCCACTGCGGCCTTCGGTAGAGCTCCCTATGGTGCTACGAAACGTGTGAGGGGTGTGCCGAAATGAGTGGCGCGGACGCATGCAAGCTGTGCCACTGCGGCCTTCGGTGGAGCTCCCGATGGGCTATGGGGGCCACAAAACGCGCGAGGGGCGTGCCGAAATGGGCGAGGAACCGTCTGCGAACTTTGCCGCTGGGGCCTTCGGTGTAGCTCCCGATGGGCCACCAAACGTTTGAGGGGTGTACCAGAAAGAGAAAGAGAGAGAGAGAGAGAGATATACAGGAGCGAGAGAGAGAGAGAGAGAGAGAGAGATAGAGACAGAGAGAAAAAAACTGGCGAAAGACCTACCCAAATGCAGTTGTGAGCACCGCGTTGTGGAACCGCTTTCGGTGCAGCACCCTATGGGGCCGCGAAACGTTGTACAGGGGGTGCCGAAATGAATGCACGTGCGGAGGGCAGAGGCAGGGATGGGAGGAGGGAGGGGGAGGAGGGGGTGAGGTGAGGGACGCGAGGCGCTGTCTCTCCCAAACGGGGACCCAACACCGCAGGATAATTGGGAATAACAAAAAAGAACGAGCGAGAGAAAGGGACAGGAAGACGGGGAAGAGATGGAGGGATCTTTACACCATAGCCCCCCGCACCTGTGGGTAAGAGTGGGGGGGGGGGGCGGCGAGGTCGTCGGCAATCTGCCATGCCAGGCTGGCCTCAGGTGCCGAATTGGGCCCCAGCCGGGCAAGCGAGAGACGTGCTCGCGAGCAAGAGCGAGCGAATTGGAAACTTAGACATGGGTGGATGGGGGTGCTGGTTGAACCTGGTCCCGGACCCAGGGGCCTCACCAGGACTGGTTCCTCATCCTGGGTAATGTTCTGACAGTCCCAGGGCCTGGGGAGGACACCAGGAAACATAAACAAATAGTGATGAGCTGCCAGGGCCCATTTCCTCCAAATCCCTTCCTGCTCTTACCAGTCGAAAAAGCTGCATAGAGACGCCTGACAAGAAAGGAGAAGGGAACGGCGGTGGCCCCTTCCAGTTCGTTGGCGGGGCGTCGCGCCTGCCTTGGGCCCGGCAGACGCAACGGCGGCCGACGCAGCTCTGTGGTGCTTCTCCTTGAGCGCTGATGGGGCTGGAGGGTAAAAAAGGAAACGCTCGTCGACTTCGTCCTCCTCCTTCTGCCTCCATGTCCTCCCCCTCCTCCTCCTCGTCGTCTACGTCGTCGTGGGCAGGAAGGATCAGGATCAAGGGAAGGGACCGGCAAGCCAATAGCAAGGTACGAGAGGAGAAGGACCGTTAATCACCAACTTGCCCAAACAGACCACTTCTGCGCGGACAGGCGCGCACGATATGAAGTATGCGTGGGCGCGTGCGCAGAAACACGTGCCCGCACATGCAGACGCGTATGGTACACATAGAATGCCATGTCGATATGAATAATCGCGGACAGTATGTTCTCAGGTGGCTGTGAGACCTGCCACGCGGCGAAAATATGGTACGATTTCCGATCTTAGAAAAGCAACGAATATGAACAACGAATATGAACGAATGCTAGACAAGCTTAAAAACAATATGAAAAACGTAGCAAACACAAGATGGACACAATACTGTCGTACATACGACCAAGATCATTAACCCTCAACCTGGATCAAGCCGTTGCGCATGCCGTACAGTAACCTTCATTGCACTGTCACTGCGGTCGTTTCGCTGAAGAAGGAACGCTGAAGCTGGGCGCTCCAAGATGAGACCGCACTTAGAACTGTCAGATGATTCAAGTTGTTCCAGGGAGCAGAGAAAATCGACGAGCGGGTCCGAGGATACCAAGCCCGTGCCATCGTACACCTCGTCATCCGCGCCGAGCCCAAAGAAAAATTGAACCGAAAACTGCAAAAGCACGGCTCCTCTGAACTACCCGAAACATGGCAGTCCCTGTCATGGAAAACACTTGATGGATTTGAGCACCATTACGCGTGTGCGCATCACGTGAATCACATGTTTCTGCAGTCTGGGATCACTTTGTTTTGCGTGTAGCGATGGAGTGTGGTGTGAGCGGCGCTGGAGATATGGCCTGAAGTGTACGATATGTGGCGTTCGCTACGTAGTCTAAGCTAGGGGGTGTGGTTTGGAGGTGAACGCTATGGGGCATGAGCTATGTGAATGCAGCGATGCTGTGTTATTATAGTTGCGCTTCAAGCTACCTTGTGCAATATATGTGTAAGTTATGTGGTTTGTGGAAACTATGCTCTATGATGCGTGAGCTCTGGGCACGGGACGGCACCGAGGCGGCACCAACCAGGCACCAACTGGAAGCCCGACACGCCCACCCACTGCACGAGGCCTGAAACGAGCCGGCAACGAGGCGGCACTCAGCGAGCACCAGCCGCAACCCCGACGCACCCACACGGCGCATGACGCGGCAGTGAGTCGGCAACGAGGCGGCACCAACCGAGCACCCACCAAGAGCCCGACACACCCAACGAACGCACGAGGCGGCAACGAGGCGGCACCCAGCGGGCACCAGCCGAAGCCCCGACACACTCGCAGAACGCACTAGGCGGCAATGAGGCGGTAGCGAGGCAGCACCAACCGGGCACCAAGCGACACCCCGACACACCCGTCCAATCATCCACGGATATGAGATCCACGCAGCCTTGGATCTGCAGACCAATGCTATGGTTATTTGGGAGAGGTCTTTCCCTGCACCCATCGAAGTGACGGACTAGAAGGGGTGGGGGATGAAGAGGCGGACGCGGAGGACAAACAATAATGTAAAAAGGTGTTCAACACGCGGGTGAAGAAACAACGCGCGTGAAAGCGAGGAAGAAAAGGGTGGTGATACCGGCTCCACGGGCACATAGCCGACCCTGCGTAAGTATGTGCAAGCTGGCGTGGGTCGACGGGCAACGCAAATGCTCAGAGATCCAAAGTGTAAGACAGGAGCCATCGATTTACGAAAAGCACGACGTCTGCGTATAACGACTCCACGTTCAGTATGCGGAACCTCGGGCGTGGGCGACGGCACCTGGCCGACACATGGCAGGCAAGAGAAGCCGAGTGCGCTGTGCAGGGCAATCCCCTTGGCAGAGCCAGAAAGCTGGGGGTGGTGACTTCTTTCTCGCGGCTGCAAAAATTCAAGCGGTGGCCTGCCTGAAACGCCGCGAGGCTCACAAGGCCCAATGTGACCCCGAAGATTTTAGCCTACTGGACTACGCAAAACGGGAAATCGACGACGTCAATCAGAACAACGGCATGATGAGAAGGAGAATGAAAAGGACTAGAAGGTAACGGAAGGATGAGGGTGAGGAAATTGAGGAACGTACTACCCTCCCCAACGCGGGAAACCAGGACGGGAACTTCCGGCATACCTCGGGTGCAGGAGGTGCCGCAACCGCAATTGCGACTGACAACCAATCCATCCTCAACCACTCAAGCTGACTTTGCCGTGATCGTTTCGTAACCACATCGCTGCAATCGCCAGCGCATCGAATCAACCCGCCCGCGTCCTCTGCGCACTTTACCGCTGCTTCACCGAGAGGGAGTTCGAATACAACGCAAATACTGGAGATATGCTCGGGTGCAATACTTCAAAGCATTCTTGGAGTATTTCCTCGCATGCGGCCCTCGTCGACACAAAAGCCGCTTCTCCGTCATCCTCAGCATCATCCTCCTCTCCTCCCCCATCCCTCCATTCACCGTCCAACTCTTCACTTCCTCCTCCTCCTCCTCCTCCTCCTCCTCCTCCACTTCCTCCTCGGGAAGGACAGGAAACAAGGGGAAGCGAAGGGAGAGAAAGTGAAGCATGAGGACGAGGTGGGCAAGCGGGAAGACGAGGCGGAAGATCTCCTCCTCGTCCTCTGCCGCCGCAGAAGCTCCAGAATCCAGGGGAGCGAGCGACCGCGACCGCGGAGCCGGGAGGGAGGGGCAGGCGCGCTGCGCTTCCTCCAGCTCCTTGATCTTCTCCTTGATCTCGGAGGCCAGCATCATCTTGAACTTCGAGCCCTCCACATCACCCTTCTCGCCCGCCTGCTTCGCGAGGGGGCGGCAACAACAGGGCGCGCGACGACCCTGCTCGGCCACGTCGGCACAGAAGAGATAGTCGAGACAACCCTGGCATCACAGATGAGCCCCTTGGCAACTCTGTTCGCATAGTGCTATGCCCGGAGCATTGAAAAGAAGCATGAGAGGAAGATCTGCACGGCGAGGAGGAACGGGGTTGAGGAGGGGGAGGTAGAAGGAGAGAGGAATGGAAAGGAGGTGGAGAACATGTGCGAGTAAATGAAAACGAGGGTGCGAGATCCGCTGTAGGGTGCCCATCACGCAGGGTTTGCCACGCGGTAAACAAGTGTGGTGCTTGCCAACTTGGGCGGCATTTTATCAACACACTATCGCCATCCACTGGCGCACGTACTGTGTCCTGTCGGGAGAAATATTTGTTTTGCGCAACGCATCGCGGCCAAGCACAGTTGGTGAATCCTCTGGTCAGTATGCGTCAGATCGCAAATGGCGGTGCTCCCGAACAAAGCTGCGTTGGGAAAGCTGGTTGGTGCACTAGCGTCGCTGCTGGCCGCCAGGCGGATCCAGATCCAAAGATCATGTGGCGTTGACAACAGAGCCCGGGGAGGAGGAGGAGCGAGGAGGAGGAGGAGCGAGGAGGAGGAGGGGGAGGAGGAGGAGGAGGAGGAGGAGGAGGAGAGGAGGGGGAGGAGGGAGGAGGAGGGGGAGGAGGAGGAGGAGGAGGAGGGAGGAGGAGGAGGAGGAGGAGGAGGGAGGAGGAGGAGGGGGAGAGAGGAGGGAGGAGGAGGAGGAGAGGAGGAGGAGGAGGAGGAGGAGGAGGAGGGAGGAGGAGGAGCGAGGAGAGAGGGAGGAATAGACACAGGCGATGTGTGGGCACCCCTGACGGTCCAGGCGACCAGCGACATGCAAAAGCCTCTCACGCACACGTACATAACCAGCGGGCAGGAGCCTACCAACATGTAGGTGTATGGGCCGTGCAATTCCGCAGAATATAGGAAACATGCCCCAATCCGATCGCACCGGTGGGAAAGCCGGCAGAGGGGAGGGGAAGGGAACAGGGAGGGAAAAACGACAGTCGCCAGATCACAGCGCGAAGCTCGACTGGCAGGCGAAACACGTTTGCACAGCTCCCCGCACCCACGTGTCTGCGCTCAATGCCCACATGATACTTGTCGGACTTCTAAGTCGATGCGAGAAGAATCATGTACTACCCAAGGGGTGGTTCCGTTGATGGGGAAGGAATTGGAGGGACTGGTGCCAAACGCCGATAGCTACGATCGACAATTGTGTGGATTGTATAACTCCCAAGAAAAACTCACAAAAAAAGGATCCTCCTCCAAACCCTCCTCCGTGCCAAGTTGTGCGTCATCGCCGCCACGTCATCCTCCTCACCGAAAGATTGCTGTTGAAGTGTCGGGGGCCCCACCTTTGGAGGCTGGTTGAACCAAATTCGTTAGGCCCGCGCTCGCCCACACTGGGCACCAAGGCTTCAACCCGGATGAGACCAGTGCCCCCGTCGGAAGAGAGCATGATTTCAGACTGCTCTATTGTTGACGAATCCTCGAGCACCCGAGGTCAAGTAGGCCCCATCAACTTCGGCCGCTCACTCTGCAAATGACCAAGCGACCTTTGCTGGAAGAACTGGGCGCCGAACCGCACATGCGTGCCGCTGTGAGGCCCACCCCGACTCCTGGCTCGCCTGGAGCTCGTCCTGTTGCTAATCTTTCGGCAAAATCCAGCCGCTACCATGGCGGCGCCACGCCGCGGGGCGAAACGCCTGCGACGGCCGCGACGACTCCAAGAAGATCCCTCGATGTCCACACAACGAATCTGGATGCCCACCTCCCAGGTCACAAACCAAGGCACGGACGACACGCGGCGACGCCCCGAGGCCGACCCAGGCAAGCCTCCAAAAGCTGGCGGTCCAATGCCCCCCAACAAAAACTGGTGCGGACGCTGCGCAGCGACGACTCCGAGGCCATCCGAGGCTGGCCCTGGAAGTCCGACTGCAGCTTTCCCCTGTCGCGGACAAGGCGGGCGACGTGCGGCGACGATTCCGAAGTCCTCCGAGGCCAGCCCACTGCAGCCCACCCAACAGAGAAGTCCGTGGCCTCTGCCGCAAGCAGAGCGCGCACGACGTCGAGAGGCCCACGGCCCACGGAAGGTGGGGACCCCATGATGATCAAGTCTGGCTCCCAAGCGGCCTGGGGCCTCGCGCGCAGCGTCGCCAATATTGGAGGCCTGGGAATTTGCACCAACACCAACACAGGGGGTTGCCTCCACAAGGGGAAGATGATCCTGGATTTCGGTGTTGGTGGTAATATTCCGGCCACCTTGGAAGCCAGAATTATTACCACCATCACCGAAATCGGGATCTTCTTCCCTCGGTGGAGGCACACCGCCGATATTGGTGTTGGTGTCAACCTCTGGGCCTGCGACAATACATTATGCTGGACTCTTGAGCCGTTGCTCGCTCCAGGTGCTCGACAACCCGGACCTTGGAATGTTCGAAAGCGGGTTGGGCGTGTTCGCGTGGCTCGCGGAGGGACGCGCCATGGTTGTTTGGCAACGTCTTTGGCCAGCAACCTCTTGCAAGACGCCGCAGGGGTGCCCCGTGACCTGGGCTCGCAGCTGGGCGTAAAGGCAAACAGGATGAATCGCAGGCTTTCACAGGACAGGCAATGACTGGAACCTTGAACGAAGTGGTGAAGGGTGGACGAGGCACGCGGCGAAATCGATGGTTGTGCTACAACCGCTCACCGCCGAAGCGCCCTGGCCAAATGTGCCGCAACCGACTGGATAAATACGGGCACATACGGTCATCAATGGACTTACCATTTACCCATGTCTGCAGTGGGGGCATGGGCCTACCACAGCCGACTTGCTTTTGTGTCGGTGCGCTGACTATCGGGGACGTGCTCTCCGCGAACACTCGCCAGCATCATCCTCGTATCCAGGACCATTTGCCTCTTTTTGGCTCCCTGCCCATTCTGCGTAGTGAAGGTGGGAAGGCTGCAGAGGACCAGGCTATGCCTTACTTTTCCCGAACCTCCTCGTCGTGCTCCTCCTGCCCTTCTCCCTCCTCCTTCCGTTGCTCCTCCTCCCCATCCTCCTCCTCCAGGCATTGCGCTCTAGTGGAGTGGCGGGCGTCCAGCAACATGTCGGCGAAGAGAAGGATGTGGCACTCGGAGCTCCCCCAACGAAACAGCAGAGGTGTGATGGTACAAGCTCATGCCCTGGAAACTCCAAGACATCCGTTGAAAAACGAGCGGCTACAGATACACAAGGAGGCAGATCAATACTGCATAGGGGCCTCGGAAGGGAACGGGAGAGAGGGAGGAAAAGTACGGGCCATTGGGCCTCTGACTGGCAACAGCGCAAAGGCAACGCATTATCAACGGTCTTCCACCTTTATAATTCCACCAGCCCTCTGGGCGTATGTGGTCTAGAGCGTTTCCTCTTCCAGCCCCCTGCTTCCCCTTCGGGGATGTGCTTACCACGGTTCTCTATGAATATACACCCCCTCCCCCACCCTTCCGGCAGCCAACCCGGAACCATGATAACCCCATGAGGGCCACCACCACCCCATCCCTGTCAACGAAACAATACAATACGCACTCTGCCTCCACATTTGGAGCATGCGCGGCCGCCCCGCGACCATTTTGTATTGGTAGTTTACAAGGACGGCTGGGGCGCCAGCAGATCCCACCTACCTTCTGGTCACAGGTGGTCGACCGACTGGTTTGACACATCAGTGGCTGCTGCCTGTTCGCCTTATCGTTTCCGTTGGGCTTTCGAAACCTCCGAGTGGCTCCACAATTGACCAAGAAAGCTTAAAGCCAGGCCCAAGGGGCTTCCAAACCCGTGGCGTCTGCGGCGCTCTTACGCGATATGCTGACATCTGGGTGTTACCTATGTGTTGGGAGGGCGGGTGGGAGTGAGCAAGACGGTTTGCAGGCGGGTGAGTAGCTTGATCACTGCTCCCTGTTGATAAACACCCCCTCCCCCAGGCGACTGGGGGCCAACCAGGGTCCATGACGACACCCTCCACCTTCCTTTTGTAAAAAACGATAACAAACACACTTTGCCTCAAATTCGGAACATGCGCAAACCACCCGATGCGGCCCCCCCACCATCCCTGTCAAAAAACAATACAGAGACTTTGGCGGCGGGGGCGGCGGCTGCGGCGGCTGCGGCGGCGGTGCGGCGGCTGCGGCGGCTGCGGCGGCGGCGGCGGCGGCGGGAGGGGCGGCGGCGGCAGCTGCGGCGGCCGGTGGCGGCAGCGGCTGCGGCGCGGCGGCGGTTTGGCAGCGGGGGCGGTGGCGGCGGCGGCGGCGGCGGCGGCGGCGGCGGCAGGCGGCGGCGGCGGCGGCGGCGGGCAGCGGGGGGCGGCGGCGCGGCGGCGGCTGGAGGCGGGCGGCGGCGGCGGCGCGCGGCGGGGGCGGCGGCGGCGGCGCGGCGACGGCGGTGGCGGCAGCGGCTGCGGCGGCGGCGGCGGTTTGGCAGCGGGGCGGCGGCGGCAGCGGCTGCGGCGGCGGTTTGGCAGCGGGGGGCGGCGGCGGCGGCGGCGGCGGCGGCGGCGGCGGCGGCGGCGGCGGAGGCGGCGGCGGCGGCGGCGGATTGGCCCCCAGTAGCTGCCCATCCAAAGACGACTGCTGAATATGCTGAGGCTCGGGCCAGACTCGGGTGCTACGTATGTGTTGGGAGGGCGGGTGGGAGTGAGCGAGACGGCTTGCGGGCGGGGAGGGGGTCTTGACCCTTGCCCCTACCCCCTCCCCTGGACCTGGACGGGGGAGGCGGCGAAGCGTTGGAGCGTCTAAGATGGCCCAAGACTGTCCCAAGAGGGCCGAGCCCAAGAAGATGGCTCAAGATAGCCAACGAAAGCTCAAGATCGCTCTCAAGATGCTCCAAGCGGCCCGAAGAGCGCTCCCAGACGGCTCCAAGAGGCCTCCGAGACTTCCAAGGAGGCCTCCAAGACACCAATCCATCAAACACCAAAAGAAACTCAATGATTATCAATGATTGTTGCATCGTCGCCCATTCCCTTTCGATAGCCCTCGCAGGCCGAAAGATGGCTCCAAGATGGCCCAAGAGAGCCCCAGAAGCGGCCCAAGAGAGCTCCACGACGGCCCCAAGAGCGCCCAAGAGCGCCCCAAGAGCGCTCCACGAGGGCGCCAAGAGGCGATGTTTGGGGCGTTCGAGGGGGGGCGCTAATTCAAGCTCCCCTCTTGTTTGATCCAAGTCCTCCAGTTTGGCCAAAAGAGCAACCCTAAAGCGCCCAAGAGCGCCCCACGAGAGCCCCAAGACGCGCTCAGACGGCTTCAATAGGCCTCCAAGAGGCTCCCAAGAGACCCCATACGAGGCCTCAAGAGGATCCCCGAGGTACCCAACTCTCCCTCCTTCTCCTCCTTCTCCTCCTCCTCGCCCTCGCCCTACTCCACCTCCTTATCCTCCTCTTCCTGCTCTTCTCCTCCGACGACGACTACTCATCCATCCTACCCCTCTTGGGGTATATGACGGCTTCCCCCGCCATTTGTTCTTCTGCATGCTCCTCCACTTCCCTGATCACCTTAACTCCCCTTAGCATCATTTCTGGATGGGCTGGTGTGGATACGCGAAGCGTCAGTTCGCCGGCCCAACGGGCCAGAGGCGTGCTAAGATCTTCGGTAACTACTTAACAATATTTCTAGTTCGCGCGCGCGGGGCGGCCCCTGGGGGGCCCCGGACGAAAAGTACCCCGGCCGATCCCCGGCTGACCCCCGGGCGATCCCCAGGGGGGAGGCTATTTTTCGCCACCCCTCACGAGGATCGTGGCCTCCGAGGGGGGGCTGCCAACGACTACCCCCCCTCCCAACAACTACTTCAGTAGAGGAAACAATTGGTTTTCAAAATGTTTGGTCTTTAGAAGCTCTGCGTGGCGACGCCCCCGTCGCCACGCGTGCCCTCTGCGTGCCTGCTGGGGCGCCGCCACGTAGAAGTACTGGAGACAGAGCATTTTGCGCGTCGCTACGCACGCCCTCTGCGTGGCTGCGACCATTTGTTGAAACCCTAAAACCAATTAAATTCACTAATAAAGTACCCCCCCTCCCGCCCCAAGGGGCCCCCAAGAGCCCCCCAAGAGGCCCCAGGGGGGCCCAATACGCCGCCAAGGAGCCCCAAGACGCTCCCAAGAAGCCCCCAAGAAGCCCCAAGACGGCCCCAAGACGGCCCCAAATAGCGCTCCAGGGCCGGCGGAATGAGCGAAGCGATTCAATAAATTCAAAGGGGGCGCCCCATCTCATACAACTTCGGCATACCTACACGTGAATGACACAAAAGAGATCAACGGTTGGTGCTGGCTGCACCGCCCTGCGAACTCTTTACAACTCCGCTACACCGATTGTGCAAGCTCTCCGCTGCCGGGGAGGACGCAGGACTGAGGAGGGGCAGTGCAAGACGAGGACAGATATGGTGTGGAGTGCGGAGGACAAGCTGTTTATCCCGCGCGCAGACACGCAAGCACCCCACCAGCAACTGCCCAGCTTTAGCCAAGAGCCAAGAGAAGCGGGAGCAGGAGGGGAACCGGCGCCAGCCACGAAGGCCACGCCAGGCTCGGCTTGGAGCCCCGACGCCTGGGCGCAGCGAGTGGGCGACACGGGGGCGCTCTGTAGCACGAACGGCCTGCTCATCGGGCCGCGCCGCTGCCGGGGCTCGCGCCGGCCAGTCTGTTGAAGCTGTCGCACGGTTGCCGGCCGTCGTTCTCCTTGTCAGGGCAGCCAGAGGCATGGGGATGCAGCAGGTGAACAGTTACGGGGAGAACTGCTGCCATACAAGATCTGGGGGGGACATGTGTTGTCGCCTATCTTTGAGGTTCCTGAGGGGGTGCCCCAAAAGGAGGAGGAGGAGGAAAAGGAGGAGGAGGAGGAGGAGGAGGGATGAGGAGGAGGAGGGAGGAGGAGGAGGAGGAGGAGGAGGAGGAGGAGGAGGAGGAGGAGGGGGAGGAGGAGGAGGACGTGGGTCCATGGGGCCATGGCGAGATAAGGCGCTCCCGTGGGTCGCCCGCTGGGGGCCGGATTTCCTGTCTGCCCTGCCTGCTGCATTGCCCACTGCAGGAGCCCTGGGACACACAAGTAAATACACACAAGTAACAGGATTCCCCCTATTTTCCCATATTTTCTGGGTCTTTGTTTTCCCCCCCACTGCGCATATTTTCCTGTATTTTCCGGGGGATCGACGATTACTTGTGTCTGTGTGTTTTTCCCCCTCCTGATCCACTGCCTGCTCCTTCCCCTCCCACCGAAGGGTGCGTGCAAGCAGAATTCCTCCCAAGGCGCCCGAAACGAGGGCCCTCTCGATCGACGGGGATAGCGGACACAATCCGGTGCTAAGAGCGACTGCTGTCAGGCGGGCGACCTTCGCCATTTCCAGCCGACGGCTGTCGCTTTGGGGCCGACAGCAAAGCCTGCTTACGACGGCAAGAGCTGCACAAGAAGCGGCCTCGATCCACAGCCCTGCTCGCTCTGTCCCCGTTCCCGGCTCCCCGATCCTCGCAGTTCTTGTCAAACAGGCGGCACATGCTTTTGAAGGTGGCGGGGCTGTTCCAGACCGCGAAGGCCGCGCACCCAAGGGCGCCCTCGCACGCCTCCGCGCACAGGTCAATAGTCTGCTCCGAGCTCCACTCCTGGGGGGGCTGCTGCCGCATCTCCTCTCCCCTCCTCCACTGCCGCATGAAGAGCAGGTACCCCCCAAGGAGCGGAAGGTCCCCCAAAATGACCCCACGGGGCCCCAAAGACGACTACAACGGCTACGGCTACGGCTACGGCTATGGCTCCGCGCGCGTGGAGCCAGAAGGGCGCGGCGAAGGGGGCGCCAAGGCGCCTGTTAAATGCGCGGGTGAAGCACTGCATGCTGCATGCTAGGAGGAGTAAGAGAAGAAGGGTGGGACGGCGGCAACATCACTGCTGAAGGTACGTGCCCTGGAAGTGGTCGCACGCCGGTGGGGTAGCGACACAGTGCCTATCCACTTGTCCGCAACAGTCAATGACCAGCTTACGTAAATCATCTGTCCATCGATTTTGTTGGCGCCCGGGCCTTCTACGAGGTGATCTTTGTGGCTCGTCGCCGGCTCTCCACCAGAAGATGTTCATTTGCGAATTCCCCATTGGTCCATTGACAACCTTTCGTGCCCATTGGAATGTTCGTCTCCGTTGCGTGGTTTTCCTATGCTCGATATTGGGGGCACTCGGGGGGCCCAAGAAGGGAACTCGGACTGACCCTTCGAGACCTTCACCTCAAGATGATCCCCAAAGACCCTAAGAGGTTCCCGAGGCCTCCCCGTGAGGCCCCAAGGGGCCTCCAAGATGAACCCAAGAAGACCCCACGAGGCCCCCGAGAGACTCCAAGATGCTCCCCCCCGAAGCCCAAAGCCACCGAGAGGCCCCAGGAGGTGCCGCCTCGCGCGCTGCCAGGCCAGAGGTGCATCGTCTGACTTGATACTGCTCAGAAGCGAAAGCGCTGAACTAAGGACCAGCGGCCAGCGAAGACCTCCGAACACCTCGAACTTCAAACCTCGTCGCTCCTTGCTACACGGTGGCGGCCCTCGAACACCAGGAGGGCCCCGGATCGGCAGCACAGGCCAGAGGCCATTGAAAAGAATAAGAAAACGACACATAATAAACATAAGAAGGCGAGAAGCGCCCCGTTCCGCGTGCGGAGGCGCAGGAGGCGCACACGCTGGCGAAGCTGGCCAAGGAAAAGACGATGCTGCAGGTCCTCGCAGTGGTCTGTGAGGCCGGAGCCGGCGACGTGGCCGCCCAGCAGCAGCTCCTCGCCGATCTCACGCTGTTGGAGGCGAGGGCTCGCGGATGGTGCTCCATGGGTCCATGGGGCGCTGAGCGTACTGCATCGACAGCGTCTTCGATACAGAGGCGGAGCTCCTGATCACCGAGGCCATGGAGCAAGCCGCCATTGAAGGGTCCCTGGGACACACAAATAAATACACACAAATAAAAATATTCCCTATATTTTCCTATAGTTTCTTGGTTTTTGTCTTCCCTCCCACTTCCCATATTTTCCCATATTTTCTGGGAAATCGACGATTCATTGTGTCTGTGTGTCTTCCCCTCCTGAGCCATGTCTGCGCGCGCTGGTGGGTCCGCCCGGGAAGCCCGTCGCTTTGTGGACCGTGTGTGCGCCCGGTCGCCGCGAGGAAAGCGGCCTGTATCATCTTCGGCGCCTCCAGAGGCCTCCTCCTCCTCCTCCTCCTCCTCCTCCTCTCCTCCTCATCCTCCTCCTCCTCCTCCTCCTCCTCCTCCTCCTCCTCCTCCTCCTCCTCCTCCTCCTCCTCCTCCTCTCCTCCTCCTCCTCCTCCTCCTCCTCCTCCTCCTCCTCCTCCCCCTCCTCCTCCTCCTCCTCCTCTTCATCCTCCTCCTCCTCGGCCTCCTCCTCCCCCTCCTCCTCCTCCTGGGGCGAGGCACCAAGCTCTGGAGTGCCGAGGCACTCCAGAGCTTGGTGCCTCCAGGCGCGAGGAAGGCCCCTCGCGCCTGGAGGCGTGCGCGAGGCTCCCAGCACGGCCGCGGGTGTCACAGCGATGATCTGCAAGTTCAGAGCGCTCTGAGCACGCAGAGGGAAGTCGTTACGTGATGCGAAGTTCCCCCCTCTCCCCCAGATCCCCCTCTCTTCCTCCTCTCTATATCCTCCTCCTCCTAATCCTCCTCCTCCGATTCGCATCACGTGACGGATCCAAATCGCCGACTGAGGGCTCCGCCCCATCTCCCCGTGCGCCACCCGTCCCGCGGAGGCACTTCCAACGCCAAACCCAACTCGGAGTCCGTTGCTCTGCGCAGCCGCCGTGCGCCCGAGGGCACTCGCCGGGTACCGCGCACGCCCAGCAGCGCCGTCGTGGTAACGAGCACCGTGTGAGCAAGGGGAAAGGGAGCAGATCCGCCGCCACCAGGCCTGAGTTTGCCCGATAAAAGGGGCCAGATATCAGTGGATGCCGTCTCCTGGTCTCTCTGGGCTTACGCTGGCCTAGTGGAGGCCGGGAGAGTCCCACCAGCCCTCTGGGCGCAGGTGAATCGCAAACTCTTCCCAGCCCCCTCTTCCCCTTCCAGAAAGGGTCGGGGCCCCCTTGGGCGTCTCCAGAGGTCTTGGAGGCCTCTGGGGCCGCATTGGGCTGCGAGGGGGCCCGTATTGAGGCCATCTAGAGGCAATCTTAAAGCCTCTCGAACCACTCGGGAGCAATAAGGCGAGAAGACACTCCATGACCAGCGGTCGACTGGAGGGGTTCACCCGAGCTATTCGTAGAAGTCCCTCTCCTGAGGTCGAGACCAGGTTTTCGCCAGGAGTCAGAGGCTCACATGTGGATTCAGGTGAATACAAGGAGGCCCAGACAGCCCAAGATGGTCTCATACAACACACAACTTAATTCAAGAGGGCTCACATTGCCTCCAGCATGCCAACAAGAAGCCGCAGTGCGGCCCAGAGACAGCTCACAGTGGCCCTGGAGTGAGTTGAGCCTTCTCGCCTTTTTCACGTACAATTGGCGTGTGAGGCCTCAAGCTGCCTCCAATAACGTTTAGGACAGTCGCTCAAGGCCCCAAACCCAAAACCGCCCCAATAGCGCTCCAAGAGGGCCCAAGAGATGATCACAATGGCCCCGCTAAAGGGCCGCCCCAATAGCGCTCCAAGAGGGACCAATATATGATTGTTCTGGCCCCGCAAGGGGGAGGCTGTCGGACCAATATGGTTCCAAGATGGCACCGTACGCCTCAACATGGCATCAGAGATGGCGAGATGGCAAACTATGGTGAACATTGGCTCCAGGTGGCCTCCAGCATGCCACGCGGCTGTGATGGTGCCGTGTCGGCTGCGGAGCTGTACCAAGCCGACGGCAACGCGCTAGCGTTGCAGGCGACGCTAGGTCAGCCGAACCTGGGCCCCCGCCTCCTGATGGGGCCACGGGAGGGGGGACGCATGCAGGCGTTGCCACTGGGGCCTTCGGTGGCCACTGGAGCTCCCTAAGGGGCCACGAAACGCTGTACCAGGCGGGGGGGGCGCATGCGGGCGGTGCCACTGGGGCCTTACGTGGAGCTCCCAATCAATGGGGCCGCGAAATGCAATACTGGGTGGTGGACGACGCATGCGGGCGGTGCCACTGGGGTCTTTCTGTGGGGCCCCCTATGGGGCCACGAGACGCTGTTCTGGGTGTGGCGGTCGCATGTGGCCACCCCAACTGGGGCCTTACGTGGAGCTCCCTATGGGGCCGCGAAACGCTGTACTGAGTGTGGCGGACGCATGTGGCCACCCCCACTGGGGCCGCAGGTGGAGCTCCCTATGGGGCCACGAGACGCTGTACTGGGTGTGGAGGACGCATGTGGCCACCACCACTGGGGATTCTCGTGGAGCTCCCGACGCGACCAGGAAGCGCTATACTGGGTGAGGCGGACGCATGTGGCCAGCCCCACTGGGGTCTTGGGTGGGGCTCCCTATGGGGCCACGAAACGCTGTACTGGGTGTGCAGACGCATGTGGCCACCCCCACTGTGGCCGTACGTGGAGCTCCCTATGGGACCACGAAGCGCTGTACTGGGTGTGGCGGACGCATGTGGCCACCCCCAATGGGGCCGCAGGTGGAGTTCCCTATGGGGCCACGAAGCGCTGTACTGGGTGTGGAGGACGCATGTGGCCACCCCAACTGGGGCCTTACGCGGAGCTCCCTATGGGGCCACGGGGCGCTGTACTGGGTGTGGCGGACGCATGTGGCCACCCCCACTGGGGCTTTACGCGGAGCTCCCTATGTGGCCACGAGACGCTGTACTGGGTGTGGAGGACGCATGTGGCCACACCCCCACTGGGGCCTTACGCGGAGCTCCCTATGGGGCCACGGGGCGCCGTACTGGGTGTGGAGGACGCATGTGGCCATCACCACTGGGGCTTTACGCGGAGCCCCCTATGTGGCCACGAGACGCTGTACTGGGTGTGGAGGACGCATTTGGCTACACCCCCACTGGGGCCTTGGGCGGCTCCCTATGGGGCCGCGAAGCGCTGTACTGGGTGTGCAGGACGCATGTGGCCACCCCTTCTGGGGTCTTGGGTGGAACCCCCTTTTATGGGGCCACGAAACGCTGCACGGGGTGTGGCGGACGCGTGTGGCCACCCCACCTGGGACCTTCGGTGGAGCCCCCTGTGGGGCCACGAAGCGCTGTACTGGGTGTGGCGCACGCATGTGGCCACCCCCACTGGGGCCTTACGTGGAGCCCCCATATGGGGCCACGGAACGCTGTACTGGGCGGGTGAAACGCATGGAGGAGGGAGGAGCGGGGAGGGGGAGGAGGGAGGAGGGGGAGGAGGAGAGGAGTGGAGGGACGCGGGGCGCTTTTCATTTTTTTGCTTCAAAGCGAGGACCCAACACCACAGGATGGTAGGGAAACAAAAAATAGCCTGGCGAAAAGCCCAACCATATGCAGTTGTGGGTACCGCCAATGTGAATCTATTATTCGGTGAAGCTCCCTGTGGGGCCACGAAGCGCTGCACTGGGTGGGGGGGAACGCATGCGGGCGGGAGTACTGGGGCCGTCGGTGGAGCTTCCCATGGTGCCACGAAACGCTGTACTGGGTGGGTGAAAATGCCAAATTGGGCGTATGGGACGCATGCGGACGGTTTAGTGGATCTCCCTATGGGGCCACGAAGCGCTGTACCGGGTGGGTGAAAATGCCAACTTGGGCTTCTGGGGCGCGTGCGGTGGAGTCCCCTATGGGGCCACGGAACGCTGTATTGGGGGGGGTGAAGCGCAGGGAGCAAGGGCTGTGCTGGGCGGTGGCGGCCACGAAGCGATGTACTGTGTGGGTGAAACGCAGGAGGAGGAGGAGGAGGAGGAGGAGGAGGAGGAGGAGGAGGAGGAGGAGGAGGAGGAGGAGGAGGAGGAGGAGGAGGAGGAGGAGGAGGAGAGGGAGGGAGGAGGAGGAGGAGGAGGAGGAGGAGGAGGAGAGGAGAGGCGAGGCGAGGCGAGGCGAGGCGAGGCGAGGCGAGGCGAGGCGAGGCGAGGCGAGGCGAGGCGAGGCGAGGAGAGGAGAGGAGAGGAGAGGAGAGGAGAGAGGAGAGGAGAGGAGGAGACGCGCGGCACCGTCCCTTCAAAACGAGGACCCAGCACCACAGGATGGTTGGGAATGAGAAGGCGAAAAACATTAGAAAAAGAATTGGAAATCAACGATTTTACCCTCTCTGGGCTCTCTCGGGACGGCTCTCGCACCTCTCTTGGGCTGTTTTTGGGGCCTCGTCGGGGTCTTTTTGGGGCCTCTCAGGGATCGGGGGTGTGTTGGGGGCCTCTTTGCGTGCTCCCGGAGGCCTCTCGGAGGTCTCTGGAAGCCTCCTGCTCCCGCTCTTGGGCCCATCTTGGGCCTTTCCTGGGCTGGTCTGGGGCTGTCCTGGGCGCCTCTTCGGCAGTCTTGGAGCCTTCTTGGCCCGTCTTGGGGCCGTCCTGAGGGTCCATTGGGTGGTCTTGGGGCGGTCTTGGGAGCCTCTTCGGCGCTCTTGGACCCTTGGAAGCTCGAAAACGCGAGAAGGCCAAATACATAGAAACAACCAATGCAAATCGACGATTTCGGCCTCTTCGGGCCGTCCCGGGACGCCTCTCGGACCTCTCTTGGGGTCTCTTTGAGGCCACCTGGGAGCCTCGAGAGCCGTCGGAAGGCTGACTTGGGCTGCTTGGGAGCGTCTTGGGCTATCCTTTCGCATTCTGGGGGCTCCTGGGAAGCGTCTTGCTTGGGCCCTCCTGGAGCGTGGAGTCTCCCCGGAAAGGCCGGGGGAGCGGTACCGGGAGCGTCCCCGAGATGTTGCGGGGAGGTGTGGGACCAGGGGCCGGGGGGGGCGGTATTTATTTATATTGTTTATACATATATGCGCAGCGCTGAACCTGGAGGCAGTACCGCATTCGGTGTTCGTGTGCGTGTGTGGTCGTACGATGCACTATAACACCTCACGGGTCAGGGACCACTCACGGGTGTCCGATGTACGCAGACAGCTCAATGTAGCCAGGGACGTGGCACAGAGAGCACGAGCACGACAGGCGCAAACCTCTTGGAGGAGAGCAACGTGGTCATGGCGGGGATGCTGGGAGCGATGAGGAGGCGCATGGTATGTGAGGAAGGCGGTCGAGGCGCAGTGCGGCGATGTGGGTCGGAACAGCAAGGAGTTCTCGAGCGGGAAGAGGGGGCAGTTCACGGTAAGCTTGTAACTCTCGTTCAGAATGGAGCTTGCTCGAGGCAACCAAGCGGGGCCCACATCAGTTGGCAGCAAAAGTAGTGCCGGAGGTCGCCAGGATCATCAGCACAGCCGTAGAGGCAAGGGGCACAACATCCAAGATGAAGCCGCGAGAATGCATTCGCCCAGGTCTTCAAAATGATGGTCGCCCAGGCGGGAGACAAAGTCCACATGAACGTGCGGAGGGTGTCGAAATCAACGACGCTGTGGACGACGGCAGGCCAGAGAGTGGAAGGTCTCTTCATGAGCAGGTCGGGAACAGTGTCGGTGAAGAGGGCCGACACGAGACGGGTGGAAATTAACCGCTGGAGTTTGAAAACGCTTGCGTTCGGACCACGCGTCCTTCGCAGCCATAACCTCGGCGATGATAGCAGGAGAAACTCGGACGCCGATGATCACGGAGACCCTTGGCAGCGCGCCAGAGGTTGACCGCATACGGAGAGGAATCCCTGCGAGCAGGTGACAGGACGCCACGGAACCACAAGACCAGGGGGAGGTGCTCCTCGGACTGCTCGGGGCGCCCATCGAAGCATGATCTCCATGTCGGCGATGGTCTCCAGGGCGGCCCGGACCCGCGCGGAGATCAGGCCGACCCCAGCATGGAACGGAGCCGGACGGAGCCCCGGGGGAAGAGAGAGAGAGCACACGTCGGAACGTGAGAATGCGTTCGCGGGGGCGCGAAGCAGCCGATGAAGAGCATGAGGTCCTCGACGAAGACACGGTTTCGGAGAGGGCGCAACCTGGGCCACACGCAGGAGAGGGTCGGGAGAGGGCGCGCGCCGCAGAGCACCGCAGGCGGCGGACGGAGGAGCCACGCAGGAGTCCGAGGTCTTGGAGGCGCGGTCGAAGCACTTCTTGGGGAGGGGCCCTCCCAGAGAAGAGCGCCTGCAGGAGGGCCGAGGAAGGCTCCGAGGCAGCGGGGCGCCGAGGCAGCCACCCCTGGGCGATATCCTTCGAGCTGGGGCGTCCAAGGACGAAGCGGCACCAGTGAAGGGGCCCTGGGACACACAAATTCGCCGGCCCAACGGGCCAGAGGCGTGCTAAGATCTCCGGTAACTGCTCTACAATGTTTCTACTTCGCGCGCGCGGGGCGGCCCCTGGGGGTCCCCAGACGAAAAGTACCCCGACCAGGTCCCGGCCGGTCCCCGGCCGGGTCCCCCCGAGCGCTCCACGAGCGCACCAACAGGGCTCCGAAAACGTCCCCGAGGACCCAAACAAAACCAAGAGGCCCGCAAGAGGTCCCCAAGATGGTACACGAGGCGTCCGAGATGCCACAAGATCGCTCCAAGACGCCCAAGATGGCCCCCAGACGCTCCAAGAGGTCTCCAAGCGTACTCCCAAGAGGGCCCCAAGAGGCAAAATTCATTGCTTTTCCTTAGGTTTTGGACATATTTTGCCTTTTCCACCTTTTCCGCTTCCCGAAGCCCCAAGACAGCCCAAGACGACTCCAAGATCGCTCCAAGAGGGCTTAAGAGGCCCCCAAGAGAGCCCCAAGACGGCCCAAGAGGGCTCCAAGACGGCCCAAGAGGTCTCCAAGACGGCCCAAGAGGGCCCCAAGAACGCCCCAAGAGGGGGAACACGAAACAGCATTTCCAGCCCTCGGCCCCAAGAAGCTCCCAGGAGGTCCCAAGAGGCCCCTAAGAGGCCCCAAGAGACCCCCCAGAGGCTCTCAGGAAGCTCCCAAGAAGCCCCCAAGCGGCCCCAGGAGGCCCCCAAAATGCCCCCCCGAGCACGCGAGCAAGCGCCAGCGATGCTACAATATGGCCAACCGCCAGAGCATCAGCGAAGGTTTTTTTCTTCCAGCCCTCCTTGCTCTGGATCCGTCAAATCACACCCCTACATGTCGTTTCACTTTCCCCTCAATGGCTCAGCGCTCCGATGCTGCAATATGGGCCGGCGGAATGAGCGAAGCGATTGAATAAATACACACAAATAAAAAGATTCCCCATATTTCCCCATATTTTCTGGGTTTCTGTCTTCCCCCCCACTTCCCATATGTTCCCAGATTTTCTGGGGAATCGAGGATTCATTGTGTCTGTGTGTGTTCTTTCCCTCCTGAACCAGAGAGCGCTTGCGGAGCTTGAGGGCGAGGCCAGCGAGCATGCGAGCGAACCTGAAGATGGCAGCGGTCGCGGGGAGGACCTCGAGAGCGGCCAGGGCGAAGCCGACGTCGTCGGCGCACGCCCGCGCGATGCCAAGTGTCAGGAGGGAAAGAAACACACAGACACAATGAATCCTCGATTCCCCAGAAAATATGGGAAAATATGGGAAGTGGGGGGGAAGACAGAAACCCAGAAAATATGGGAAAATATGGGGAATATTTTTATTTGTGTGTATTTATTTGTGTGTCCCAGGGCCCCTTCAAAGTGGCGTGGTGTCCACAGCGTGCGTGAACCAGCGCAGGAACGGGTCGAAGGCGAGGACGAGGCCGAGGCTTGCCAACGGGCAGCCCTGGGCGACCCCGCTGAGGATGGGAAACAACGTCCGCGTGCGGCCGCCAGCACGACCAATCGCGATGACGATGCTGTGGATGCTCTGGATGACGCTGACGAGGCCTGGCGGGAGGGAAGACCGCACAGCTGTGATGAGGAACCACTCGTGGGAGAGAGAGAAAGGGGCGCGGCGCCGAAATCCGTGAACAGGAGCACTGGGGACTTGAGGTCAGGGCGCATGGAGCAGATGCGAGCCGTCGTGTCCAAGTCGGCGACGTGGTTGATGGGGGCCCAGCCAGAGACGAAGCCGTGCTGCACGCGCGCCGCGCCGACGGATATGGCGAGCTTGTTGGCAGAGCGGATGGCCTCAGAGATAATCTTCACGTCGGCGTTCTTCACACAGAGGAGGCAACTACTGGGAGGTTGTCGTTGGAGAGATTAAGGAGGATTAAGCCCCATTTGGGAGCTGTTTCGCCGGAGTGGGCCTCGGACTAAACAGGATTAAGCCGGATTAAGCGGGATTATAGCAGGATTAAGCCGGATTAAGCGGGATCAAGCCGGATTAAGCCGGATTTAGCCGGGCTTCGGACCAGGGCAACATCAGAATTTGACTTCTCAGGAGTTGCATCCGAAACAGAGCGGGCGAGTAGACAGAGGAGCGCGGGACATGCCAGGTCGTCCTCTTCTTCCTCAGCGCCCGTCAGGATGAGCACGGCAGGCGCATCGTTGAAGCCCACGTGCACGCCGTGCACGCCGAAGCCGGTGCAGAGCCAGACCGCAACCTCATGGAGGAGAGCCCGAACACGCGGACCAGCGAAGAGCCAGGCCTTGGTAGGGTATGCCGTCCACGCCTGGCGCGGAGTTGCGCACCCTCCCGAGAAGGCCACCGATGGCAAAAGAGGACGGCGCAGCGAGGTCCGGGATGGAGAAGTTGGAGGCGAAGCGCTCGGCGATGGAGGTCGCGAAATCGGGTACTGACGTGGTGGACCCCGGGGTATGTGGGAGGCCGTGCCTGGGCTAAGGGAAACAGCTGACGAACGGGATCCGCAATGATATCGCCGCCGAGGAGGAGGAGGAGGAGGAGGAGGAGGAGGAGGAGGAGGAGGACGAGGAGGAGCAGGAGGAGGAGGAGGCGAGAGGAGAGACGAAGTGATGAGGAGGAGGCGAGAGGAGGAGGAGCAGGAGGAGCAGGAGGAGGAGGAGGCGAGAGGAGAGACGAAGTGATGAGGAGGAGGCGAGAGGAGGAGGAGGAGGAGGCGAGAGGAGGAGGAGCAGTGATGAGCAGCTGCTTCCCGAAGGAGTTCCAAGTCTGGCGGAGGCGCTCGAGCGAGGCGCGATGGCGCCGACCGAGAGCACGAGGAAGACGGCGGCTGGCGAAGCGGTTCTCGAGCGCGGCGCTGAGGAAGGACGCCGTTGTAGAGGTCGTTGAAGGGGAGGTCGGGCTGATGACGGCCGGCGCACCGTCGACGATGGACGGGTGCTCCTGAGCGAGCGGCGACGAAGAGAGTAGCGCGAAGGGAAGGCGAGTCGCGGTGCCAGACTGCTCGCGCCATGGAAGACTACGCCGATGTGCGGGCGTCGACGCTGGAGTCCGGGAGGGCCGTGATCTCGTTCCGCGTGATCCTGGCAGCTTCGCGCACGAGGCGCCTGAACCTGACGGGCCCGCTGGGTACCGAGAGGGAAGCGAGGTCGCTCGCGCTGGCGGGGAGCCCAAGATCTCGTGCAAGCGCAGGTGCTCGACGGCGAAGGTGGGGATGGGCCCTTGGTGAGGCGGGAGTTGTGCCTTGTAGGTGCATGTAATGAAGGGCCCCAGGACACACACAAATAAATACACACAAATAAACAGATTTGCCATACTTGCCCATATTTTCTGGGCTTCTGTCTTCCCCCCCACTTCCCATATTTTCCCAGATTTTCTGGGGAATCGACGATTCATTCTGTCTGTGTGTTTCTTTCCCTCCTGATGTGAAATCGACCGGGGCGTGGTCGCTGGACTGTCGGGGGTGGCACTCCACTGGGTCACGAGGAGGCCGACCATGTGCAGGCCGAGCTGGAGAGCCAGCCCGGGGGAGGAGTGGCGCCGCAGAGCCCGCCGAGCCTGCCCGTGGAGTCGCGGGAGGTGCCGAGGTCAGGGGGCCACATGCGAACCCTCCCCCTCAGAAATCGTGGAGGGGAGGGGTAGGGTTCGCATGAGACCCCCTAGAGGTGCGTGTCGAGAGGCTGCTTGATCTCCGTGGGCTGGCTCGGGATGTGCTGCCAGGACGCCGCATGCGAGGTCGTGGAGCGGGGGGCACGTGACTACCTACCAGACCACCCCAACCCAACCCGAAGACCCGAATTTCGGGTTGGGGGGGGGTAAGGGTTCCATACGTGTTTTTTCGATGTTCCGCGACCCCCCCCACACTGGAAATGGAGGGCAAATCTGAGCCTTCGGGTTGGGTTGGGGTGGTTTGGTGGGTGGTGAGGTGGCGATGCTGGGGAGAACCAGGGCGGGCGACAGGGCCGTGCGGCCCGCCTGGGGCGCAGAGAGTGAAGTCGCCGCACACCGCGAGGGAGGGCCGCGGCGAGGATGCGCCTTGACGGTGGCAGGATCCCGGGCCACCGCGACGGACACGGCAGCCACGACGTTGCTTGTACATGTGTGTGTGTCTGTTTGTGTGCTTGTTTGTTTGTTGGTTTGTTTGTTTGTGTGTGTGTGTTTGTGTGTGTGGGTGTGTGTGTGTGTGTGTGCGTGCTTGTGTATGCGTGCGTGAATGCGAGCGTGCTGCAATAATGGAGCGGCCGCCCAGAGCCATAACTGGTGGCTTCCCGTCAGGATTCCCTCTCGGTCCTATTCCCCTCTCGCTCGCCAGCTGGTGTGCCTGGGCGGTTCGTCTCTGCTTTACCCACGCATCCTTATCTTGCACGCGCCTCGCCCTCCCCCTAAATTCATGACCGAAGGCAACGGTTTCGTCTACGCTCACACACAAGGTGGTCAATTAAGCAGCATTGAGGGTGTCCCGCGATCGCTTTCCCGTCGATTCGAGCCATCGGCAAGTCGGATGAGAAAGGTTTGTGCGTGCGCGTGGCGTACCAAATGAAGCTCCCTTCTGCACCACTCGGGTGGCACTGCCCACCTGGGCTTGCATGCCCTCTGGCATCTTCCACGTGCACCTGATTCGGCGGCCTTTTCCGCCTGCGTCAGCCACGCCGTGACCCCCCTTCTGCAACGACAGGTGGTAATTAAAGTAGGGGTGGCTCGCCCTAGCACGTGCTACGTTGACATCTCATTGGCCGCTGTCGATACAGAATGTGTCCTCGTACCTAACCAGGCCTCTGAGCATGGCCTCGGCGCCTTTTTGGCTTGCCGGCCAGCTTCTCCTACGTCTTCGCCCGCCGCCTTCCCTGGCTCACCGACTTTGGCGCCCGAAACCTGTACGCTTCCTCGTCGTCTACTTTACAAGCGGATCGGCCGATCTTCTGATCTTCCTGCAACACTATGTTCTGTCTGCCCATTTTCCCAGCTTTCTTTTCAAATATTTGGGGGCTATCTTCTTTCTCTCGCGTCCACGCAGGGTGATCGCTCCGATTCGCTGCGTAAGTTTGCGCAGCCCATAATTTTAGACCTGGCCCGTGCGACCCTTAGCCGCTTTGGACTCCGCCTCCCCTACCCCCCCTTAACCTCCCCCTTCTCCGCCTCCACTAAAAACGACAGTTGCAGCTCCGCACCCCCAAACTTCATATCTCTGTGGATGTCGGCTGGAAGAGAGGTCGGGAGCAGAATCGCGCCCCGAATAACTGTCCCGACTGACCCATTCTGCGACCTCCGACCAAGAAGAAGCAACGACCCAATACGATTGCATCTGGGGCCATGAGTGCACGGCTACTTCAGGATCCTCGGATTCGCGGGGCTCCTGACCCCAAGTTCTGCAGAAGCCAGGGTCTCGTTGGGGTTCCCCGCAAGGCTTCATCGGGCGTCTGAGTCTCAGCGCATGCTGCCGTTTGGTGTCCTTCCTGCTGGTCAGTGGACCTATCTGAGTCAGGGGCAGACCTCCCAGGCTGGTCACCGGTCTTCCTCCTGGAGCCGCTCTGGACGAACAAGACCTTCGAACCGAGACTCGCGCTGGGCCCCGTGAGCCAAGCTGCCCAGGAATACACCGCACGGCGACAAAAAGCGCTCCCGGCGGGCCGCGAATCCTCCGGGCGCCTCCCGGGGGCCAAGACTGCCCGCCGCGGGAGAAAAACCAGGGGACTACCCGCTGCGATCCGCCCAAGACTGTGAACAGCTGCCCGCCAAAGGGCAGGAGCGAGGCGGCCGCCTTTCTTCCCAGAAGCTCCGCGATGGTGTGCCCGCAGTCGCAGTTCCTGCCAGCCTGAGAGGCGGGCGACAATCGTAAGCCACGGGGGGGGCCCCGCAGAGGGCTCCTATAGCCTTTCCGCTCAGCCCTCTCGCTCTCAGCAGGAGGAGGAGGAGGAGGAGGAGGAGGAGGAGGAGGAGGAGGAGGAGGAGGAGGAGGAGGAGGAGGAGGAGGAGGAGGAGGAGGAGGAGGGGGGCCCCGCAGAGGGCTCCCATAGCCTTTCCGCTCCGCCCTCTCGCTCTCCGCAGGTCTCCGGGGGGAGCACGTTCCAAGGGCAAGTACACCCTTGCGGCAGAAGACCCCGGGCAGATGTTCGGCGTGGCGGAGAGAGGAGCACAGACGGAGACACCTACGGTTGGGAAGACAACGCGAGACAACGGGAGACGACGGGAGACAACGCGAGGCAGTGGGAGACCATTGGAGACAACAAAGAGCGGGCGACAACAGGAGACAATGGGAGACCATGACCTTCCCACCGACCCAAAACAACGGGTGACAACGCGAGGATCACATGACCCCCGCACCAATTCAGGATCACAGGACCCCCGCACCCTTCTGTGGGGATGTACAGACTTGTACAGTAGACACTTACGCACACACACACACATATTTAGGACCCTTACAGACAAGCTCGTTAGGGAAACGCGTGCTTTGGCCTCCAGGAGTCTCAATACCCATGACGTGGATATGTCGACCTTCTGCATTGAAGTCCCTGGCGGCCCAACCAAGGCTAGAACCGCCCAAAGACCTCGGTTCCCTGAGCTCGATCCTCGAACCTCGAACCCCCTGCCCCTTGTGGGGGGGGAGAGGGAGGGCAGGGCACGCAGGGACTCGTCCTTCAAGGGCTCCCAACTTCGCGCTTCGCGCTGCGCGAAGCGCGAGGTGCGAATAACTTCGCGCTCTCGCGCCGCCCCCCCAAAGGGAGAAAAGGAGGACGAGGAGGAGGGGGAGAAGGAACGAGGACCGCGAAGCGCGAATAACTTCGCGCCCCCGTGGGAGCCCTTATCCTTGTGACCCTGCCTGACTGCACGGATGACCCGTCACTGACCGCGACTGGTCCACCGTACGCGGACCCCTCCCCGGCTCAAGCAACAGCCCTGAGCCAAGGCCCTCGACAAGCCAACCATCAAGTCGGGCCTGTCCCCCTACAGGGGGGATATTCAAAAATAGTCCAAAAATAGCCTGGGGACTATTTGTTTGATCATTTTTCTACCATTCTGGGGCATCTTTTAGCTATTTGTTATCGTTCTTCCAAAATCCCCCTGTAGGGGGACAGGCCCGACCTAAGCCACCCAGGGAGGCCCGCGGCGCTGCCCGCCTGCGTGTAGCCGGAGGGGATGGCCTCCTGCAGCCCCTCGGTGCCCACCAGGGCTGCAGGCGCGCGCGCTGGGGCAGCCGAGGGCCGCGGCGGCGGCGACTCCTCCTTCAAGAGCTCGCAGGCAGCCCCGTCCAGGCACGATGCCTGGCAGGAAGCAACCGATTCCGCCCGGCATGCCTTAGGAGGCAACTACTGGGAGGTTTGCGCCGGAAAGATCAAGGAGGATTCAGCCCCATGTGGGAGCTATTACGACGGAGTGGGCCTCGGATTAAGCGGGATTGAGCCGGATTGAGCGGGATTAAGCGGGAGCCGGATTGAGCATGAGGAGGAGGAGGAGGAAGAGGAGGAGGAGGAGGAGGAGGAGGAGGAGGAGGAGGAGGAGGAGGGGGAGGAGCTGCATCCCAAGGTATGCCTGACCGACGCCGTCCCCAATGGCAGCAGGAAGGCAGTGCCACCGCCTCGGTCGAGAGCGCTGGCTCTGGAGGCACCAGCCCGGCACCAACAATTGGCCTCTCCCCGGGGGACCTGCTCTTGCTTCCGCTGCCTCCCACGCCTCCCGCCTGCTTCCGCGGACTTGATGGCTTCCACCAACGATGGGGGGAATATTAGATGCTCATTCTGGGGACCTTCCTGGAGCCACTCGCTCCACTCGTGCGTCGAAGCTGCGTCGAACCTGAGTCGAACATGAGTCGAACCTGAGTCGAACCTGAGTCGAATCTGAGTCGAACCTGAGTCGAACCTGAGTCGAACTTGAGTCGAACCTGAGTCGAACAGATCCATTAGGTGGGCCCCAGGAAGGTCCCCAAAACGAGCATGGAAGGAATCTGCTCCACCCCCTCCCCACATAGCCAGACCCAGCAGGACACGTGAGCGCGCGGTCGAAACGGAATTCTGCACTCACGGTGGCCGCCTTTGGGCGTCAAAATCCCACGAACGCATCCCGCGAACCACGAGTGCACTGGATCCGGCGCGAGAGCTTCAGGGAGAGCCACTCTGGTAAATTTAAGAGCTGCAGGAACTCCCTCGGGAAAAAGCAACCTATTGCATCAACATCACTTGCCTTCCCAGACTATGGTCCGTGGGGCAAGTGGATGATCGCAATGACGCGTCAAAATCGACGGGGACTGCTGACGAGAAAGCGATTCGCTGTTCTGCCCTGACCTGGGCTTGCTCGCCGGAAATCCTCGATCCCCCCGTGCTCGCCACAGAGATATCTCTGCTATTGCCAGATGAGCACTCGGAGCACCTCATAGTCCCAAACGAGACGCGGCCATCGGGTGACAATTCCACCGACCCCCGCCAGCTGTCCGGGCCGGAGCTCTGCACCCTAACGCTCAACACCTGGCCCCAGCACTTGTCGAGCACCGTGCTGCTGCGAGAAAAGAAGCCTTCCGCCGCCTGCGTAGACACCGGACCGTTCTCCCCAACGATTTCGACCATCACACGGAGGTGGCCAGAATCGTCGATGCCATCCCCAGTGGTGATCCTCAGGCACTCTAGCGTCTGGTCAACCCAGCGAGGAACACTCAAGCCAGGGAGTACTCGATAATCCTTGGCGTAATATTCGAGAGCCACTTCCAGAGTCTGCGTCGTAAAATAGCGGCTGGCGAACTCCCTGCTCACACCGGTATCGTGGTCTGACCCAGCATGCTCGGACGTGATGGCGCTTCTGGGAAAATACGTCTCCGCCACAGAATCTAGAGTCTCTGCATCGGCAGGCAGCTGTTCGTCATTTTCTGGCCTGCTATCAGGAGCCCTCACATCCACATTGTCTTCAGAGCGATCCGTAAAATACTTCCTGGCCACGAGGGATAAGGATTCCTGTGTGAAGCCAGCCTCCAGGGAGTCCTTGGCGATTTTGACATCGGCACCAGCGGCTGCAAAATCTATCAGGCCAGTCTCTCCTGTATGGCTCTCCCTCCTCTTGAGAGCCAGGTGGAGCATGCTCTCCACCTGGTGCGCCACCTTAGCATGGTCCTCAGTAACATGGCCAACAAAATGGTAATTCTTGAGCGTCGTCTCTAACGTCTCGTTCCTATGGGGGTCTCCACAGAAATGGCGTTGCGGAAGGTAGTGCATGTTGTCGTTGACAAGCAGATCCTCCATAATGCCCTTGGTAAAATTATGCTCCAAACAACCTCCGCACTCGTCGTTCTCACACTTCGACCGGTGAGCAGAGACCAACCTTTCCAGTGGATCCCGCAAGAATACAGCCTTTGTCCAGGATGGGTCCTCCATCAAGTCCCAGCTCCATGCATTGCCAATGCTGTGGCGGTAACGCACGCTAGACGCAAATATCGGATCATGATTTCCACAATTCTCGCCAAGCCGATGGGTCATGCCATTCAGATCGTTCATGAGCCTGTTGAACTGTGTGCAGGCTACCTTGGGTATGAAACAGAAGATCAGCTTCAACTTCGGGACTACTAAAATGTGCTTATCGGTGGGCGGCGGTAATTGTATTCGGCCTTCAGACCATGGCCCATGAGTGTTGATCATCCGGTGGGAATGCTCGGGGTCGTACTGAGGCCTCAACCGCGCGAGAATGGGAAGCAACATCGATGGGGTGACGTTCCGATGCAAAACAATAACCAAACAAACAGCATGGACGGGAGATGTGCTAGATTCCCCAACAAACAACTGCAGGTACAACACGCACGATGGAAACAATGCACACAGAAATCAGAATTCGCATTGAAACAATGCCGACCTTGGTACGTGTGCTTAGAAAACGCTTACAAACTAGATTGGTACGGGCACTGTCACGAACACACGTGCGAGCGTAACTTCCAGACGCACCCGTCAATACTCATTCTGTAGGCAGTGTCAGAACAACAGCTGTGAGTATCAGCGTACAAAAAAACACCCTTCCAGCGAACACATGCTCGGGTGGGACTGGTCAGGCCGACAGCGAAGGCTGCAACCAGAGCTTCACCCCCAAACCAGAGCTTCACCCCCTTGAAAGATTCGGCGCATGGACTGGACAGAAACACTGGCCAATCCTTTCGGTTACATCAATGGCCCCCGCGGGCCTGCAAATCTCTGCTCGCAACTGCTCGTGCATACCAACCAACCAAATGCAACCGCCAAACTATAACGTACGGCCGATGCCCAGCCAGAGCACACGGAATCCAGCAAAGCCAGAGCTGCACGACAAGTGAGTGGACGAGAAAGAGGAGGACGAGTGGGCGAGGAAGAGGATGAGGGTAAGGAGTGCGAGAACGAAGTGGAGGTCCGAATGACGAGGAGAAGGACGAAGACGTGCGAGAAAACGAAGATCATGATGGGGGCAGGGTGACAATGTAAAAGTGAGAGCGCGCGCCAATTTCGCAGCGGGGGGGCACGAGGAGGAGGAGGAGGAGGAGGAGGATGGCAGCGCAAGGGAAGAGGGGGAGACATCGGGCGAGGAGCACAGGCAGGGGCAACTGGAGGAAACAGGGGCACAGGCAGGAGAGGAGAGGGAACGAGGCACAGGACAGCGAAGATATCCAGGCTCGGCCACATCGACACACAGAAGCACGATCTAGCCGACAAGTATACTCCACCACCCTGGCACCGAAGGGTCGGGGCCCGTTCAGGGAAACCACCCCTGCGGGCTCCAAGACCGTCGGCGGACACGACGCCTCCCCACCATGAGCTGGCTGCCCCGACCAGAACCCAGCGTCATCGATCGTGAGCGTGGTGACTTCGCTATGTCCTCCTACTTCCTCCTGCCTCAGCCTCCCCCTGACCATCACCCGCCCCTCCCCTTATCCCATATTGCTCTCCCTTCCCATTCTCATCCTCCTACTCCTAGCTTTCTCCTCCTCCTCGAACTCTTGTCTGATCATCCTCACCCTCATGTTCACCCACGTCCTCCAACGATTACTCTTCCGTACAATCCTGATCGTTCTCTGCCTCCTCCACTCCCCTTTCCCGCTAGCCCCCCCCCCACCCACGTATTCTATTCATTGTCATTTGCCTGTCGCTACTCATCCGTCTCCTCCTCATCCGCATGTTCCTCCCCCGAACTGAACGGCAAAACGTCTGCTGAGGCGCGGGCATCCAGTGGGGCGGCGCCTTCGGGGCTCTCTCTTTGCGGCGGGGCACTAATATCTTGGATGAGGTGCGGCGTCTGTAAACAAAACATTGCGACACGCCCTTCAACAACGCGACGACTAGGGGGACAAGCCAGGAATGATGTCGTGTCGCCAGGCGCACAAATCACATCCTCCTCAAGGCCGTGCATTATCATCATTCCCTGAAGAACTCAACGCTACAGAGTCCAAGATGACCGTGTCAGTGGGACGGTCGCTGCATCTGGTTACTTCAGCTTGAATTGATGCGAGGTTGAAGCCCCGTGGCAACGGCGACCAGAGCGAACACAAGGTCTCACTGGAAATGTGGAGACAATGGGCTCAGCGGTCGCTCTCAAAAGAAGCCCTCGGGCTGAGAGCTGCCAGTCATACATGCCATGGCTGGAACACCGATCGCGGTGTCGCTGTGACCAGAACCGAGCCCCTCTCGTCAAGCTCCCCGGGGCCAAGGGGTGTGTGACCACCTTGGCGGGCCAGAATCTAGGATCTAGGCTCGCAGACGAGACCGCAGAACTCGAGCATATCATCCGTCGAGAGATCATCATACCCACCACCTTTTTCTGACATTGGTCAGACATGAAGTTCGGTGCTTGTTGCGTTGGATCCACCACCACCTCCTCCTCCTCCTTCAGGCAGCCCTCCCGCGCCAGATGCCAGACCTCTCCAGAGCACCAGGGCTGCAGGGCGCCCAGGCCTTCTGGAAGGGACGCTGCACCGATCCCGGCGCCAGCACAGCCCCAGGGCCAGGACTGGTGCACAAGCCTTCATCCTCCTCCTCCTCCTCCTGCTCATCCCTCTCCTCCTCTTTGCTCCTCGCTCCTCGTTTTCGCTGCTCCCCGTTCCTCGTCTTCGACGGCGGTGGGCGGAAGTACAATTGCGGCGTTCCCCGTTCCACGGCGGGCCTGGCCAGGATTGGTGTGCGTGAACACTGCTGGCGTTGGCGGCCCCCGAGACGGCCTTGCAGGCCTCAAGCGTCCGACCTCTCGGCGACATCCACGAGCGCGAGGACCGCGTTTTTCACCGGATTGTTTTCTGATGGCTCCTGGGGGTCGAGATGGGCCCCAGGCTGAGGAGAAGCTGGCCGCCGCTTGGGCGTCGATTGGTGGGAGTGCCAAAAGGGGGGGGACAGAAGAACTGTGAAAAGAGATGCACCTTTCGTGCACCTTCGGGGCCCAAAGGGGCCCCGCTAGGGCCCTTTGGCCTTCGATCCCCCCCCCCCTACATCGCCTCCCCCCATACGAAACGCCCGAACGGCGACTCTTGTCCGCGACGCAGGGGGCCTGAAGACAGGAAGACAGAAGGCAGGCTGCACGCCTGATCGGACTGCGCCGCCTTCAGCCCGATGGCGTGGACCACGAGCGCGGCCACCATGCCGGCGAGGAGTGGAGCCGGCATCGGCAGGAGAGGGCGTGCCCAGAGGGTCCAGCCTCCGACCGAGTGGCCCTCGCCTGTGTGGTGAGGTCGTCGCTGGCAGGAAGGGGAAGAGGACGAGGGCGACGACGAGCAGGAGGCGGCGGCGGCGGGGCAGGAGAAGGCGGAGGCGGAGGGACGACAAGAAGGGACGAGAAGCGAGGAGGACGAGGAGAACAAGGTTCAGAGCCCTCTGGAGAAGAGGTCCCTGGGCAGGCTCCGATCGCCGTCGCGCATGGGCCTGGGGCGGCGGACCCCACAGAACAGGCGACCCCATTCTCGCCCTGATCGTTCCTCCCCAGTCTTCTTTTCTCTCCAGCTGATGAACAGCTTCGGATTCTCAAGACCGCCCCAGCTCCTCAGGACAGGATCGGGATCCCAAAGACACCCAGCACCAGGATGAGAAGAAGGACGGGATGACGCGAAAATTCGCGTGCGGATTGGCACCACGGGGAGAGAGGAGGGTTAGGAGGAGTCCGACTGCTAGCACAAGGAGGGAAGCATTGAGTACAGCCGTGGAGATAGCACGAGGTATCCCGCGGCTAAGGTCGGCCGCTGCCCTGTCCGAAGGAGTAGAAGGGACAGGAGGAGGAGGAGGAGGAGGAGGAGGAGGAGGAGGAGGAGGACGAGGACGAGGAGGAGGAGGATGAGGAGGACGAAAACGAGGGGGTGGAGGAGGACGAGGGCGAGGGGGTGGAGGAGGAGGAGGAGGGGGACGAGGAGGAGGAGGAGGAGGAGGAGGAGGACGAGGGGGTGGAGGAGGAGGAGGGGGAAAAGGAGCAGGAGGAATGGCGACCACAAGGGGCCACCATTGGCGGGAGATTCCCCACACAACGGCGTGCTGGCCAACGCTTCCAGCAGGGCCGTTCACCTGCACCTGCTCTTTGGTTGCATATATTCGTGAGATGTGCAGGGCCAGTCACCTGCACATGGCATACATTGGTCCAGAGCTTCGTGAACATGTTTCTGGCCTCCCTGCACCTGCACTTGCCCGCCGTGGCAGGCGTCCGAAGTTTGACGACAAATATGTTTCCAACACCAGGACCCCAAGACGTGGATTTTTGCACTCTCGGAACTCAATCCACGGCGTGCAAATGCGTAACACCCCGCATATGCGGATCAACATCAGGAGTGAGGGGACCGAACGGTCATTCACTATCCTTTGGTGCGTGGCTGAAGTGGAATTCCGCGGTGCGGATTCTCGTTGTTGTTGTTGTTGCTGTTGTTGTTGTTGTTGTTGTTGTTGTTGTTGTTGTTGTTATTATTGTTGTTGTTATTGTTGTTGTTATTGTTGTTGGTGTTGTTGTTGGTGTTGTTGTTGTTGTTGTTGTTGTTGTTGTTGTTGTTATTGTTTTTGTTCTTGTTGTTGTTGTTGTTTGTTGTCGTCGTCCCACCCGCAACCCGCCCCGCGACCCACCCGCGACCCACCTCGCGACCCACCCCGCGACCCACCCCGCGACCCACCCGCGACCCACCCCGCGACCCACCCGCGACCCACCCGCGACCCACCCCGCGACCCACCCCGCGACCCACCCCGCGACCCACCCCGCGACCCACCCCGCGACCCACCCCGCGACCCGCCCGCGGCCCATCCCGCGACCCACCCGCGACCCACCCGCGACCCACCCGCGACCCACCCGCGACCTACCCCGCGACCCACCCGCGACCCAAACCACGTTCAACGTACAAACCACAATTTTCGGCGCCTGCGGCGGGCTTGTTTTCCTTTCTTTCCAGGTGGAACGCCCGCGACCCACCCCGTGACCAACTCGCGACCAACCCGCGACCCAAACCACGTTCAGGGTACAAACCACATTTTTCGGCGCTGCGGCGGGCATCTTTTGCATCCGCTTCAGGTGGAGAGCCCGCGGCCCACCCGCGACCACATTCAAGGTACAAACCATATTTTTCGGCGCCTGCGGCGGGCGTCTTTTGCATTCGTTCCCGGTGGAGTTTCCGCGGCCCACCCGCGACCCAAACCACGTTCAGTGTACAAACCAATTTTTGTTGGCGCCTGCGGCGGGCTGCTTTTGCATTCCTTCCAGGTGGAGGTGGAGAACCCGCGACCCACTCGCGACCTAAACCACGTTCGCTGAACAAACCAATGCCGCAAAAGCGCGGCGGCGGATTTTTGCATGCCGTCTGAGCCCGCAAGGACTTCTTTAAGTCCCGCGCATCCACACCAGCCCGTCCAGCAACTCTGCCATGGCGCGTTACCTTGATCAGAGAAGGCGGGGAGCATGAAATGGAAAAAAGGATTGCGTTGCAGTTACCTTGGGAAAGGATGGGGAAGCAGGAGGAGTAAACATGGGACGAGGAGAGCGCGGAAAAAGAGAGGATGTAAGGATAATGCGGGGGAAGAAAAGGAGGAGGAGCAGGAGGACGAGGAGGGGGAGGAGGGGGAGGAGGAGGACGAGGAGGGGGAGGAGGGGGAGGATGATGATGATGGACGACACCGGGAGGACGATGATGGAGGCCGATGAGGGGGGAGGACGACAATGGGAGGACGATGATGAAAGGACGAGGGGTGGAGAGGGAGGACGAGGAAGAAGAGGAGGACGAGGTGGAGGAGGAGGAGGATGACGATGACGAGGAGGACGAAGAGGAGGAGGAGGAGGAGGACGAGGAGGAGGAGGGCGCCATCGACAGGGAAGGTGGGGGCCACGAGGTCCGCCGGCTCGACGACGCCCGCGTCGCCCGCGCCCGCCCCCTCACTCTTATCCGCAATTGCGGGGTGCCACTTATAAGACTGATGGGGGCGGTGGAGACGTTGGCACTTCGCGAGACTCCGGAGAAGCCCGCCGCAGGCGCCAAAGTTTCACACATTGTTCAACGAACCCGCCGCAGACGCCGAATTGTTCGTTTAACCAATGTGTGTAGGTCGCGAGTGGGTCGCAAATGTGTCGCGGGTGGGTCGCGGGTGTAGATGGCAGAAAATCCTCCCCATAATAGTCACACCGACAAGCGAAGCCGTTGAGTAAACGCAAGCAGGGAATGAATCGAACAAGGCAGGGCTGTTCAGCCAACGCCCAAGGCCGTTTAGTTCATTTATGTGTATACAAATATATAAAATTATATATATATATATATATATATATAATTTTATATATATGTATATATATATATATACATATATATATATGTATAAAAGGCTTCGTTTCCCTAACAGGAGGGGTACTCGTTGGGAACCCAGCGCCCCCGAGGAGTCCTTGGGGTCCTTGGGGCCTGGTCGGGCGGCGAATCAGCGACGAAGTGCTCCACAACTGGCGGGCGCATCGTGAGACGGCGAACGACGAAGGACGGGCTGGCGGACCACGCTTCGGCGAGAGGCCTATGCCTCCTCGCCGTGGTGCGTAGCCGCGCCCCAAAATGCTGTGATGGAGATACCCTCGAACCCAGCCGACGGGCATTCAGTAAAGACAAACAAGCATCGCAGCATGCAGCTCGAAGAATGGTGGTATCATGCGGTGCAGGGAACAAGAGGAGGAGGGAGAACCAGCAAGGCTGCCCGACGGGCTCACTCGATCTCAACATGCGATTCCGTAACCACCCCTGGACCATCTGTTCAAATCGAAGACAACAGCAGCAATGGGAAATCTAATCCAAATCACCACCAATAGAGTCCGCACAACCAAACACGCATCCCCGAGGAGAGCTGCGAAAGCGGGAAGAGGTATTGATTGAGCTCGCGAGCAGCCGAAGGAGAGCGACAGCGAGGTACATCGAGGTGGACTTGGCAACATACTGCAGGTTCGTAGAGAACTGGTCGATGTGCCGCGGCCCTGCCTCAGGGATAAGCTTTCTAATCCTGCGGAGGAGGATGGGCCTGGCATGTTCCTGTGGCGCCTGAGAGCGAGCGACCCGATAGAGCTTCGACTGCAACGTTTTCCCTGCGGCATCCAGCGGCGACGAGTGGAACATGCCGCTGAATGGCCTTCGGGGCGCGCATGACGAAGGACTGCCCATGCAAACCCCGATGCCATCGGAGAGGAATGCGTTCGATGCCGAAACGGCCGGAGTCGACGGAGGAGAGGATCGAGGGAACGGCAGCACATCGCACAGCAATGCGAGCGCGGGCAGCACGCGCTGCCGCGTGAACGTCTAGGAACTCAACGTGGAGACCGATCTCCTGCATCGGGACGGAAAGGTCGTAGGAAATGGCGTTCCTGGGGCCTGCCGCCAGCAGCATGACCCCTCTCTTGAACGCCTTGATTAGAGGGCCATCAAAAGAGTAAAGTGGTAAACGGAATTGGAGAAGTGAGGCGCGCACAATGCGGCAAGAGACGGCGGAAAGAGCCAGTCCTACGCCGAGAATACGGGCCAGACGAACCTTTGCTTTGAATTTCGGGGTGACGTCCTACCAAGCATGCTCATAACAATCAGGCCCAAATGGGAACTCCAATATGCACCGCCCAAGTATTAGCCACCATCTGCGCAACTGGATCCCCGAAGCCCTCCAGAAACGTTTCAGGGAAATCGATCCCCGCATCCCCGCGCCCAACAAGTCGGCACTTGCGGAAATTGAGTTGCAGGTTGGCAGCGTCTTGGAACATCAGGAGGCCGCCGATCGCAGGGGGCGGTCAGTCAAAACGTTAGCGAGCCCAAAGAAGAGGTCATCCGCGCACGCAAGATTGACGTCGATGCGGGGGCCCACGCGTGAGCGAAGCCAACGTGCGAGGGCATGAGTGGCCAAGGCATGGGGCAGCATAGATGCAGGGCAGCCCTGCTTTACGCAATAGCAGAAGTCGATCTGGCCAGAACTCCTGCCAGCGAGAATCCCCCCCCCCCCCCCCCTGGTCCCCTTCATGCAGCAACTGGAAGAAGCACGCAAGATATCAAGGCAGGCGCTTGCGTTCAAGAACCCGAAGGAGCCAATGGGAGGCGAAAGAAAGGAACGCGGCCGAGAAGCCGGCAATCAGCATCGCAACATGCGGACAGCCGCGCACGTGCTGTCGAACACCCCATGCCTCCGCCTTCACAATGTTACCCATCATGTCCCCCCCTAAGACAAGCCTGGCCCTCATCAATGAGCGGGGCGAGATTGGTCTGCATCGGGACAACAAACGCATTGGCAAGGATCTTTATATCTGCATTACTCATCGCCAGAGGACGCGTGCCCTGCGGCCTCCGTAGCAGCTCGGAACAGGTCGCGCTATCATTCGCCTCAGAGCCCTGCGGGGGGAAGACGAGAAGGCACTGCCGCATCGCCACTGGGGGGGCCTGGATCTGGTCAGAGAAGAGGGTAGAGTAGACAGCATAGAAGATCCGAGGGGCATCACCGTGTGTTCAGGCGCTGCAAGGGGATCCCGTCAGGCCCAGGCATGCAATCAACCCTCTGTTTAAGATGTCAAACCACGCGCTGTAGAGGGGTTTCCACTGCATCTGAGTGGGCTCAACAACCACTTGAATGAAGGGGTCAAGCTGATCCCACAGAGACGGGCCCACAACGGGTTCCTTGAAGACTTCGCCCCAGTCGAGGGCCAGGGCTTCAGCGGAGGCCTCGGTAGTTTCCAAAGGGGCCCCATCTTGTCCACGGGCTCCAGCAATAAAGGTCGACGACGGAAGCGACGCCATAATTCCCTCCGCCTAGTAATCCTCCCAGTAGCATTCCTCATCTGCTCCTCATCCATGGGGGCCTTCTTGATCAAATATTCCTGCCCCCCAAAACCTGTAGATGCAGTGCCTGGACGTGCTGGCAGGGGCCGCGCACGTGCAGGCAGCGAGACAATTCCGCGCCGAAGTGGCGTTCAGCCTTGGGTAGCACAGGCAAGCTTCGCGGACTCGACGCGAATCGCCGAGGCGGACAGCTCGCAAGGCAGAGAGAGCAAAGCGGCGGCGCCCCCGCAGCGCCTCGGCCCCCCTCGCCCGGAGAATACGTTTCGCATCCGCTGCCAACCTTTAGGGGGGCCATCAAGAAGGCGTCGAAGGGCAACGGGAAACTCGGGA